>JAEMWC010000017.1:2137500-2240000 GCA_016490735.1 Pachyseris speciosa | reverse complement strand
GAAGAAAGGGAATTACTTCCAGTCTACTTTCTTCTAGATATGAAACAAATGGCCACAAGTAGTGCAAAAGATTTATGCAATTTCATCTCACCGGTATCGGGGGGCCACGGGTTCAAACCCCTTTGAAGTCCTGCATTTTTTTCAGGCTTCTTTTCGCAATTGCATAAATTGCGTTCACAACTGCGACGATCATTCTTCATTTGATTTCATTTCCGCAGTTCATATCATTCACACTCTTCTCTTTCATGGGAACATATGAAACCATAATTGGACCTGCTCCCAACGTCAGTGGCTTCATAGCTCAGTTGGTTAGAGCATCGCACCGGTATCGCGCGCTCACTGGTTCTAACCCGTTGAAGTCCTGAATTTTCTTTAGGGATTCTTTTCGCAATTGCATAAACTGCGTTCACAACTGCAAGGATCATTCTTCATTTGAACATGATTTTGATTAGTTTATATCCCTCGCTTGTGAGAAGGATGTACAGTATAGCAGCCACACTGAACTTTCATCAAGGATCCAGCAGTAGTCAAAAGGGCTTGGTAGCACTGGTTGCCTCTGTAGTGTTTGTATCCTCCTTGAAATACAGCTCTCCTGAAATTTGCCAAAGTGCTGCTCAAGTGGGAGGAATGCTATCAAGGTTCCTGACTTCTTTGAAAACAGTTCTTTTCGCGCTTCATCAACTGTGGTAAAGCTGTTTGTTTGATCATACAACTAAACCACGAACCTTTCGATAACACTCATACAGGCATCATCAAAGTCGACTGGCGATGATTTTAGGGATCTTAGCACTGGCTTAAGCATGAGAAACACCGGCAACAAATCCCAAGCCGTCTTTTTCCTCTTCTTCCAAAAAACTGGCTCTGTGGTACACTGGGTGAAGCATGACAAGCATTTGACAAGATCTGCTTTCTGTTCACCTCTGATGTGGCCCATTTCTGATAGTGAGGGTGCCTAGTTCAAGGACCATTGACGATTAAATATTAGAACTTATGACACTGATGTGGTAGCGCTATCTATTTCTGTTGTCAACACTCTTCCAGTAGATGAGCTTTAATTTGGATCACCTGTGGATTGGGGAGGCATGTATGCAATCTTGCTGTGCATTCCATAGCTATATCGCTAGGGCACGTGACATGGTCTTGTTTTTATTGGTGGAAGAGGAAAAAGACGGTTTGGGATGTGTGGACGGTGTTTCCCATGCCTACACCAGTGCTGAGATCCCTAAAATCATCGCTAGTAGAAACTGATGTATGAGTGTTATTGGAAGGTTCGTGGTTTTGCTGTATGATCGAACAAGCAGCCTTACCACAGTCGATGAAGCGCGGAAAGAGCTGTTCCTCCCACTCCAGCAGCACTTATACAACATACCAGGAGAGCTGTGTTTCAAGCGAGATGGGGATACATATGGGGACAAACACTACCGAGGCAACCAGTGCTAGGAAGCCCTTCTGACTATGGCTTGATCAGTGATGAAAGTTTAGTGTGGTTGAAGGATACATGCTATGAACTAATCAAATGTTCCTGTAAAACTGTATGTAGGGGACTTTGCAATTGCAGCAAGACAAATCTAGCACTCTGAAAATGTGGTGGGAACTGCATCTAGATCTAGAAGAGAGTAGACTGAAAATAATTCCCTTCGTTGCTACTAGTGTACAAAATTAAAGTTAGAAGTACTTGCTCACCGAGGGATCCAATACGACTTATCTAATAATAAAAGACCAGGAATATTATTATGTAACGAAGTATTCTATTATGAGTGTTAACCGTGCGAAAAGGTGACACAGGCAAGAGTCAAATTATAATTATTATGTGCAGAATTTGTTAATTTGATTAGAGCGCAGGCCTGCTTACAAACAAGAAGCTACAAAAATAGCCTAAACTCGAGCTTGCAAAAATGTAGAGTGTATCCCTAATTTATGGATAAACAAACGAAAAGAGCAAGGTTTGTCCCTCTAACATTGGACGCATTGCGCTTATCATGATGTTTGAGTTTATTTGTTTGTAGTGAATATCCATGGAACCCTATAAACATATATCCCTTTAAAACTGTACAAATTGCTTTACAGAACAACCATTGATAACAATTCATGTAAAAAAGCAGAAAAAGAGAAAACACTCTGCGGAAATTGCCTCTACTACGAGTCGAACCCAAGTTATGTGAACTGAGAGACGTTGAAAATAATTTAAAATTATTCGAAAATGACTAATCATTGTTTACGCCAATCGGTAGATATTTCTGCTCACTGTTTGAGAAAGGAAACGCTTATCGGACGTTTTAATATCCGAGATATGGTTACAGAAACCTCCGACATGACTCATGAAAGCATCTTTAGCAGAAAAAATGAAAGAGAAACGTGAGCTTTGAAAATATCTTTCCAACTCATAGGAACGACTTTCCGTGACACGAAGACGATCTTTTGGATCTTTTGTCAGTAAATACGTAAATGACGCCACGTGCTTTCTATTGTACATTGACCAATAAAAACACCGCCACATGCTTTCTATTGTGCATTAATCAAAACGAACATCCCCACGTGCTCCCTATTCTACATTTTGCTACACGGGGAAATAAGTCTGATATGATTTATAACTCGTTGTCCTACGGCCGGAGTAATTATACCGAGTTTTGGCTCGTTTTCATGCTGCATTTAACATTTGCATGGAAAAGAATCTAGCCCCTTTATAGCTTGAAAATGGTTTTAAAAGTAAATAAAACAAAAAAGGTACCTGTTTTCATATCTAAAAATGCAGGAGAGATCAAAACACAGGTTACCCAACAGCAGCCAAGCTATATTTGGAAGGAACGGTCGCTTGACCCAAAGAACAACATCAAATCAAAGCAACTGTTGAATTCCACAATATCTGCACGTTTTGTCAACAAAATCTCTTCAAACGGGTTTTGTAGGAGGATTTCTTCTGCCAACCTCGTTTTCATGTTGACCATTTTAGGACCTAAGCAGTACTCCGTTTCGGCCGTGAATTTGACTAGGCTTCAAACTGGTGAAAAAATGAATAGCGCTTTTCACTTGAGAGAAACAAAAACTAATAAGTACCCAGTTTCACCCCTCAAAACTAATAAATGCACAAACCGAAGCTCGAAGCACAGTTACCTCCATTTTAGCGTCTCGCCATATTTGGAACAAATGGTCACGTGACTTCAATGACAGTATTGGCGCTAAACCTCCTCCATACTATCTGGACATTCTTTTGAGAAAATAATATAAAAATAGGTATTTTTTAGGAGCAAGGACTTAGAGGAATACTACTGCTATTGAAACCAGATACGGCTTATTCTTGTTTGTGATCTTATAATTTGTTTCCATTGGCCAGACAACAGCATCTAGCTTTATTTCTGAGATATCGTCCCACTCATCGATCGGTTGTTGAAAGAGATTCAGAGAGATTCCTAGTAACTATACAAATTTTTGTCATAACTAAGTGAGCACGATCGTCCGGGTGAGTGTAGTCCTGAGAAGGACTGTTTGTGGTGACATTGACTGACGTTTCGACAACCTGAGCGGAAGTCATCATCAGAGTCAAGTGGTTGGAGTAACGTCAGGAGATGGTATAAGTACTCTGGTCGTTGATGTGATTGGTCAACGAAGTCGTGATGTTATTGGTTGTCTGTCAGTTAAGCCGTGATGTTATTGGCTGTGAAGATTGTAAACCGTGGTTGGTGCGTTTCGATCCGTCTTTTGTTAGTCAAATGTTCGTAGGTGTATTGTTCGTCAAATTACTCGGTGTGTCTATTGTTTGTCTGTTGTTGATATCGTCAATAAGTCGTTTGTAAGGTGCGGGAAGCTGTTGACAACGGTTCAGTGGTGTCTGTTCTAAGTTAGTAAACCAACTTTCCAGTGCGTTCCGTTGGTGGTAGTTAGTACAGTAGGTAATGCATTTGGCAGAGTCCCAGTCGATTGTCTGGTTTGTCAGTAAATGGTGCTCAGCAATGTTATTGTTGATGTCACCATTTCTCGTCGCTCGTTTGTGTTCAGTCAGTCTTACGTTCAAATTTCTGCCAGTCTCACCGATATAAGTGGCCTGACAGTCGCAGCATTCGATCTTGTAAACTGCTCCCTGTCTGTCCTTTGGTTCGTCTTTGTCCTTAACAAATTTTTGTGTTGTAAAAAAAGAAAAATAATTACTATTTTATACATGTGGCCTATTTGTGTGTATTAAATTGTTCTTTTTTGGTAATATTTTAGATGAATGTTATGCCATTCCCTCTTTTTCAGATTTTATTTGTTGGACATTGTGGCCATAGCTATTAAGAACACATAGATGAACTTGAAAGTTGCCAGGTCTTTGAACTTCAAGATAAAATGCGGTAATGGGATGGGCAGAGGCCATAAAAAATTAGGCCATGCCAGAAAAGTAACCTCGCTATCAAATTTTGATATTTTGTGCTCTTTTTTAATATCCTCAGGCACCTGAGCTTAACATAGATACATATTCACAACAACTACCAGTTTCTTCAATGTACATATTTCTTTACAACTCTGCTCAAATGTAAGTTGACAGTCTGAACTCAATCCTTACTTAACTACATTCTTAGATAAAGATTTTTTTTAAAGACATGGGAATCAAGTCTCATGTCTCAAGTTTTTTGTTTTCATAAATACATGTTATTTCTTTCGCTAAGAAGAAACAAAGGCCAATCACACATGCAGCAATTTCCATAAATGTTCAGTTGATTCGGGTTCATGTTGTAGGTTAAAATAAAATGCAGGTTAAAATGGTTTAACCTAGTTTTATTCTCTGTAATTTGCCTTTGTCTTCTGACTCTAATTATTCATGGATCATGAATAATTAGGGAAAGGAGACAAAGGAATTACATTTTAACCTGAATTTCATACACGTGCACTGCTTTCTAACCTTGATAAATTTTGGTGTTAAAAATGTTGTATGACACTTTTCTAGCATGTAATTTTAAATGTTGGTAAATCAAATCTATGTAATTTTTGTACAAAGCCTATTTTCAGTAGTGTGCTTAAATACACTGTATCTATCTGTATCTAAAAATATAAATCCTTCATAAAAAAGATTTGAAGTGACAGTCAAGTTACATTGGAGCATTAGATATGAAAAAAATTGGGTATATCCTTTCCATACTGTTATTAACATAACCTTGATTGCAATTTTCATAGCTATCAACCACATTATCCTTACAATGACGTGTTCTAGCTCTTATAAAATTGTGCTTAAATCCCAGCTGAGCTCTTGTTTCATTTAATCTAGTATTCTGCTGGTTCAAATCTATTGTTTGTCACAGAGGGAATATACTGAAATTTGATAATATTCACAATTGGTTGTGTGCTAATAAACTTTCACATAAATGGAGTAAAAACCATTTTGTTTTTTTAAAGACAAATCCAATTTTGTTCTTTTTCACCCACACAAAGTGCAATTGACGCAAATTTTATATCACTTTGAAGAATCAGCAATTAAATAGAGAATTTTGCCTGTTGCAAACAAAATTAGACAAGGTATTGGGAAATTGTACATGAGGGTAGATTGTAACTTATTTTATTTTTATTTTTTTATTAATTGCTCAAACAATTATAGCAATTACAATTTTACAATTACAATTTAAACAGTTACAAAAACGGACACTATAGAAAACAATACAAGTACACAAATTACAAGACAATAAAAACAATAGAAAGCTTACACTTGTTGCGGCACGCTACCTAGAGTACAGTCTAATTAAAAAACAATATTCACTTAACGTTATTAAGTATAGATTTCTACATTAGTTAGAAAACTTATGCCATAATAGATCCTTTTTTACCTATGGGATAACTGCTTGAGGTCATGCATTTGATTCAACTCTTCAACTCTTATTTATTTTACAAAAGAAAGCAATGTTTAAGTGTTTTAAGATAATTATAGTTTTTGACCTTATTACTTTTCAAAATTTTATTGCTGTTTTTATGTTTAAATAGATAACTGCTTGGGGCCATGCATATGAGTCAACTCTGCAACCCTTATAAAATAAAGCAAATTTTTCAAAATATGGCCACTACACCAGCCCTGTGTTTAAGTGTTTTAAGATACATGTAATTATGGTTTTTGACCTTGTTACTTTTCATAATGTTATTGTGATTTTTATGTTTAAGTACACTGTACTACAATAAGCTCTTTCTATTTGTCTCTCTATCGTTCTCTCTTTTCTAAGGTAGATTCAATTACTAGTTGTAATACATAGGCCTGCTACAAAACAGTCGTACTACCTTCTAAAAGTCAGGACCAATTATGGCTAATTTAATGTTCGTTTCAAGGTCATGTGGAGTTTGTATAAGGTCCTCGGAGAGTTTTTACTGTAGGATAAACCTCTAAACTCCTACAGCTATTTAAGTTGATGTAGATAGTGTTTGTATTCTGTGTATACGTGTATACGCCCTGTGTAATGGGAATTCTGATGTTTGATGAAGTGTTGTGTAATTTCAAATGTACATAGAGAAAAGTGAGACTACTCCTTACTTTTCTTCCAAAGATGGATAACACTGAAGTTGAGATGGCTAACACTGGTTTCCAGCACTTTTCCTCTGATTAATCAATTACCTTTAACCCTTATACTACGTTGTTAATTACCTTTATAGTGGTATCAAACAAATTCCCAATATTTTATTATCATGCTGTTTGGTCTTGCACTTGGCCAACCAGAAGAGCAGCTGGATTTCTTTTCGAAAACACTGCAAGTGCTTTGATTGATGAGCTTTCAATGCTAGCAAGCAGTTTTGTAGTGTGATATTAAGGTCAAAACGTAACTGATCAAAAGAAATATCTTAGCCTTAATTCATATCATCTAAATATTTTATTGATTTCCATGTATCTTTTTTTTTTCATTATTGTTTTCTTGAGACATACATACAATTTCTGATTTCTGATTTTCTCATGGGGGGCTGTGGATAACGGAAATTGCCGGCATTCATTCTGAGGTCATGATCTGAATCACTATATAACTAATGTGATACTGATTCAAAGAAGCGATCACCAGGCTTCTCCAACAATATCTAATGGCCCTAAACCCTAAATATATAACTGAGTAGCCTACAGTTGAACAGTTAAGAAAGTTTGGTTTAAAAAATTTGTAGATGCAAACTAAAAGACGTGGTATTAAAGATTATTTGAAAAAAAAGCCTCAATATTGTTCTATTTTGCTATTTTAGCAATTCCAAACACAATTTGCAAAGGAATTTTATTACCATACTCAAAAGAACGCTTGTTTTCAGGGGATGGTCCAAAGCCGCGGCGTGGAAGCAGATCTGGACTGGGGGATAAATCTGCTGTGCCACCGGCTCACTGCATATCACATTTCTATACTATTTTACACAGCACTGCGTCTGTAGCTTGAGTAAGGCCGGATGGGTGATATGACAAGCAGACTATATATAAATGCCAATAAAAAAAGATTGATTTTGGAACTTCGCTTTTAGGTTTGGCTAAATATATGTACCAGAGTAGACCGTACAACGCAAAGTTAGTAACTCCTTAAGATACTTGAGATAAAACTGTAATGTAAACATTTATAAAAATTAATTAACGTTATCAACGAAGATTTCAGAATTCCTAGTTGTTCTATACCTTTACCTTGTTATAGAAAATGAATGAGGTGGTAAAAAGAAAAGACAAAAATTGGGTTTCAACGCATGAAAATAGCGCGAGTCGTGTTATTAGTGATAACCCTATGGGGCAATCTTAAAAGGTTATGTTAATGGCAAGTGGATGTTTTAAAGAGGTAGTAAATTTAGTTTTGCCTTCCCTATACTTAGGCATGTCAAGTCCAGAGTTATGATTAAATTCTGTTCCTTTGTTATTAGGTTGACAATCCCTCGTCTTCTACCTGGGAAAATATGCACAATTTCTAGTCAGCTCCTCGTCACAGTAAAGGAGGACATGAACATAACATCTGAAATTTACCATTTTGAATTCATGGAGTGTCCATTTCCATGTTGATATGCTTCGATAAGAATCTATTTCAAATTTAAATTTATGGACCGCATATCTTCGGGTTGAAAAGCTGGACAGCTGTAGAACAAGCTTAGAGTAGATCAAAATGGAACCTCTTGTTCGCGCCCTATGCGGCACGTACGAGACGCGACAGGGTCACAAGGACTGATGAAAATGATGCTAGTGATGATGACGTTGATGATGATGATGATGATGATGATGATGATGATGATGATGATGATATACGTGTAGCAAATTATCAAGAGAACCTCATTCACCCAGTAAGGTTTGCCTGGTAAGTAATACGAGGATCGTTGGTTTGAGTTCTAGAGAACTCAGTTTAAGTGAGGTAAACAAGAAAAAGAAATTGGTGAAATGAAGGCTTGCGACCCCAATTGACTGAAGAATGTGATGCTTAACCTCTGTTTTGTCCACGTAATAGTGGATAAAATAGATGTCCCTTAGGGGTTTAGATGCAAACAAAGCATTCAAAGCAGACCGTCTTATTAAGTGTGTTGCATAGGAGACTGGGACTTACAAGTGAATTCGAGAACATTTTAATCAATCACTATCTATGCATTGATGAATTAGTTAATTGATTGATTGATTGATTGATTGATTTTTAGGGCCTAGATGAAAATTTCTCGTGAAATTCTAGTTACCCTTATTAAATAAAGTTTTTTTTGTAATTTAATTTATTAAATAAATATATTTTATTTATTTATTATTAAATAAAGTGTATGATGATGATTAGCAATAGCAGTAGTGGTAGCTGTAGTAATAATGGTAGTGGTAGTGGTAGTGGTAGTGGTAGTGGTAGTAGTATTAATAGTAGTTTAGGCCCGTAGACAGGTTTTTGCGTGGGGAAGTGCCTTTGAGTGCTGAAGGCTTGAATTGACGAGCGCCATACAAGCGAATTTCTAGCGGGCTCCGGGGGCATGCTCCCCGGATAATTTTAAATATTTTGACCCTTCAAGTCAAGTTCAAACGTAAAAACGTCAATACTTAAGAAAAATTTCTTGTTTGAAATGGATTTTAGGCTCAATCGTTGAGTAGTGTGCCAACGTCAAGCCTCCTTTAATCCTTCTGTGCAAACAAATCTACCACTTCAGATTAACGAGAGAGCTTTCCTTAAGCTATGCTGGTTCTGTTGTAAATGTGCAGCTGTTTTAGAGTACTTCCGCTCCTTTCACATTCGCTGCTGGGGGCTGGAATTGTGCAACAAATCTTCAAGAGGACGTAAACCTTTGAGTACAAATCTCGCCTCAAGGCTTTAGCAGCGGTATTGGGTCTTTCCTCTTTTGCCTTCGAGATCAACTTAGCGGGGAATCACATGGCGGACATGAAATGAAAACGGTTCAATAAATTGGGTTTCATTTCAAACTACACAACAGCGAGTCAGGACACAAAAAATACAGTTATTTTGCGTTTATCTTTTTGCTTTAATAGACTTACTTTCATTTTAATCGCCGTTGTGTAGTATACTGACTTTCGCGGCCCGTAAGAGGGAGTTGCGTACACACCCGTTGCACCCCCTCCCTATGGGCCTGTAGTATTTACTGTGCGATTCAGTAATTTAACTTTAATTGATAAACTCACCACCCTCTCAGCTCCGAATTCTCGACTCGGTTCATCACTAGTGACATTGACGCGATATTTGGATGCCCCAGTTATCAGGTACATAATGCCATCACTACCGCAATCATCTGTGACGTACTCCTTTATTTTCCTTTCATAACGTTTCCAACTAGCGCTGTTGGAGGTACTCCCGTACTGTGGTACTGCGTTAGTGTACCAGAAAGTTGCCAACACGTGACCCGAGCTATATCCGTTGATATTGCAAGGGTTCAAGTGACCTCTGGCGATATCTTGTGAACTACTTCCGCTGTACAAGTCGTCAGATCCTTGCTTTCGTATACCTTAAAATATAAGGAACGTATCTCATTAACAAACGCTAAATTGATCACTCAGTCCGGCCAACAATATTTACTTCCAAAGACACGAAAGTTTGATTTATTAACGGAGTTGATAATGTAAATTGACCACCGTACAGGGATTCGATTAGCTAACGTTTCGAGCGTTAGCCCTTCGTCGGAGCGAATCGAGGCATTGTGGGTTGTGTATGGTTTATATACAGAAAATGGAGCTACGCTATTGGTGGTAACATGGTAACGTGAAAAACAGGAATAAATTAATTGAATGAAAAGCGCTCGTTGATACCGTGGGGATTAAGAGGGCCGATTTGAAAGATCAATTTTTGCTCGAGATTTTTACGGCTTTCCGTGGTACCTTGATGTAGGGAAAGGCCGGAGATCGACATACTGATCATTTGGCACTAAAAATGGTTCATTTCAACCAGAGTCCGGGGTCTGTGGAAGTTGCAGGTTTACACGGTCTCTGGTAAAAAGTGAGTTAAGGCGAGGGCACTCACAACACAATATTGGACCACAAGGACCAGAGTGGTTTTCAGTTGATTCTCGAAAAAGCAAAACTCCAGTAAGTAACGATCTAACAGACATTTAACTCACCAGGAGTTTCTTGCCAAACGTCAGAACTGCATCTTGAACGAGAGCGTATTCTTGCTGCATCCGCGCCAGTAACAATATACGCAGAAAATACGGGAATTCCTGTGGCTTCATTAAAGAGACTAGCGTAGAAGAAAGTACCGGGATAACCATCAGCCGTTTGACAAATGTAGCGTAATCCTCCTCTAGGAATGTCGTACTCAAAGTCGGTAGGAGGTAACCCTCCTAAGAAGAAGTCTGTATAGCAGGACGGAGGGGTATCTCTTGGATCCCCTGGGTAGGCTGGTGAAACGGGTCCAATGGTTCTCTTTGCCGGTTCTATTGATATCAAAAAAACTTTCAGAATTCACTGGGCTAAAGTTGCGGTCAACGCTGTAAAGCTAACCCAGTCCCGTGATGGTGATTTGACGCGGATAAGATCATTTCTTAGAAGTATTTAATGGCTTTCACACGCGGACGGTTCGCTGCGACTGTCATCAACCTTACACTATTTTATAATGGGCAGTATATCAAGTGAAAAACTCGACAATATGGCGTTTAATCCAACCAGGATACAACGAGGGACATTGAATCACAGGCAAGAGTGCTTGATTATTTTTCTTAGAAGAAACACATACATGTAGAAGCAAATGAAGTTAATGTCATAAAAACCAGAACAAATCTAGCCAGCCATAGACTTAGTAGCTAACAAAACAAGAGCAAGCTAAAAATGTTACCTAAAATAATGGCCTTTCCACTTGGTATAACCCTCCACGTCATTAGAAACCAATTTGAATTTTTCCGATCTTTAAATATATTTACAATTGGTGTTTTATTCAGTAGCACTCACCATAATCTTTGCTTGAGTGAACTGCAGCCACCAAAAATATGATAACCAGGACAGAGCTAACATTTGCCATTGACAAAACCAGCCTTGCAAGGTAATTTATCAAGACAGAAGAATGAGCCAAATTATAATGATTATATTTCCTTCCAGGGAAGTCTCAAAATGAGTGAATAATAATAAACCCAATTTCAAAACCTTCAATTTACCTCTCAAATCAAGCTCTTTTAAAATGATGCAATAGTTTCAAAATTAATAGCGTAAAGTTATGTCAGCCCTAAATAAAGTGGTTGATTCATGGTGTTTAGCCTGTGAAAACTTTTCTATTACAAGTTGCCTCCTTTCGTAGGCAAAGAGCCCTTGGGGCAAACCTCTTACGGTGACGTGACCAAAATACAATAGCGGGGGAAAAATAGCAATAAAGATAAACTATTTCCCAACATTTTTTCTTAGTAACGCAAATGGGATTCTTGACTTGATCTCCCAGCTACCTCGAAATCAATTTAGTCATAGTGAATTATTGTTACAAAACAAAATCACCGATTTGTCAAGTAGTGATAATGGACACCAAACTAAAGTATTCTCTGGAGAAGGGAGCATTTCTTGTCTGGAAAAAAAACATTATTTAACGATGTCTCAAATCCGCGATCATTTAGTTGGCAAATATCACATATTATCATTCGATACTTTTCTCCCTTCCTTTTCATTGGCCCAGAACCTACCACGTGACCTAAAAATAACTGCCTACAAATAATGGTCTGCTAGTGCGCAGTACCGTCCAACTGTGATTTTGCTGCAAATAATCTGCTCATGCGTAGTTGTGCCCCACGCGTCCAAGCTCTTCAAATTCAGTGAAAATGACACATCGTCTCACGCTTCCCGAAAATAATAATTAATAATAATAATGATAATGATAATAATGAAAAACAAGTTCGGTGATCGAATGATAAAACTATTATTGAACTCGGTTTTCGCAAAATATCGTGAGTCTTGTAGATCAATTATTTGCCTCAGCCTTCGGCTTCGGCAAATAATTGAACTGCTCGCCACTGACAAATCATGACATTTTGCTTAACCTCGTCCAATAATTGTTTATTATTCCAGAACCTTTTTTCTACTGAGATAATGGTAAGGCACAAACTGTTTAAGTTCATAGCCGCCATAATTTGATGGAATAGTTGGTGCAATCCGGTAGGGCTTTAAAAGCAAACACCCAGAAAATCACCTAGCCTCGATTAAATAAGGGGCTCCTCTCAATGAAGGTATAAAACAAGAATACGACTGAACACAACTGGTGGTTATTCGCGGAAAAACAGTACTTACCAGAACCTTGGCCCGAGTAAAGGCGCGTTACTAATGGTAATGTGAAAAAAGAGCAATAGGATAAATAACTATCCCCAATATCAAATCCAAACACGAGATTGCAAAAAATGAAGACCTAAACAAAATAACGACTAGTTGCTTCAATACTTTGGTGGTACCACCTTTCATCACGGTATCACACTGTATGCCACCAGTTTTAAGCCCGTTAAAAGGTGCGGTTAAAAGCTTCATATAGGGGCCAATTGGCAATCAGATTACTAATTGGCACAATTGCTAAAATCAAAACCATCCGTCCTAGAAGAAAACAGGTAACTTTTCGATCTTTTGACTGAAAGAAATGACCACACGTTTGTAATAGGCTACAACAACTGCCTAAAATTTGTCCATTAGCCTGAATTATAAAATGAGAAATCGAAATAAATAACCGGGGTAAGATTGTTTTGAGAGAATATATAATTCAGGGCAGATTACATAATAATCTCCACCAAAACCAAACTGATTAAAAGATAATCCTAAAAGGTGTAAGGAGTAGTAGTACCTAAAGTAAATTATCTTTGTTTATTGTTAGAAGTTGTTTTTCTTTCCTACAGATAAAATAGCTGTGCTAAATACATAGTCAACTGTAGCCTGGAGCAAAGTACTTATGTTCTCTTAAAGAGAGTTCTCAAAATATCTCAGTCGTTTTTGTCGTCTTGTTATTTTTAGTATTTCACTCTGAACTAAGTAATTTCAGTTTTACTCCTTGTGACGTGATTAATTAACATTTCTAAAAACTGGATGGGCATATATCTTCGAGTGATGTGAGACTTTTAGGAAAACATTAACGTATTAGTGTAAGCACCGCTACCTCTCTTTGACATTTAGAAATCCCCAAAGCAAACTAGTTTGAAATGATAATTAAATACTATTTTTTAGCACATGCGCATCTGCATATCTGCCGTGATGGGATATACCCTTTGCAGATTATACGATTAGAATTACAATTAGAACAACAAGAGACCCGCCACTTCACTTTTAACGGGTGAGTTCTTTTGCGCAAGAACTACCGGTTAATCAATATCTCGAACGTTATGAGTAGGAACTAAAAGAGCAGTGAAACAGTCTGCTGTTTGGAAAATATTTTGTCTCTATCTTCAGTCACAACCAGTGCGTGTTACTTTTGCTGTTACTCACAAAATATAAATCTTTCGAATAATTGAATGCCAAGAAGAAAACACACTGAAGATAAATTCTACTACACTAAAACTGATAAGTATAGCAATTTGCTTTGTTTCCGATCAGTGCATTTGTAAGGTCACAGCAATAGTGTTTCAGTTTTCTCACTCAGCAATTAACAATTCGTTCTTTTGCGAAACCGTTTTTTTCTCCATTATCCAACCTGCTAATAATCTAAATAATTCAACAGTTTTTACGCAGGTCAAGAAAGAGCTATTATCTATATTGTATATGAAAGGTTGACTGAGAATGTTTATGGCGATTTTAGGACAAAACACAAAGAGAGAAAACTATGGCTCCAATCCGATCAAGATTATCATTCTTTAGGGTCTGATAATGGGTTTACAGGGATCGTCAGTTTTGCAAAGAGTACTTATGGCAGAATTTATTGGGAGAAAGAGTCTTCACTTACTTGTAATAGCCGTTGATATTACGAACCAAGATCATCGCAAATTATTCCGTCGAGGTCCCACAACCTAGTGCTTAGTTCTTGCTGTTCGTGCGGTTAAAAGCTTTATAGAGGGGTCAGCTAGGTACTTGTACTTGAGTTATAATCCTGTTTTACTAGGGAAGTCAAAACAGTCGAGCTACACACAAATATATTCACTCAATTTGGCTAATCAAAATGATCAAAAATTAAACACGGTTACAAAGGCTGTTAAAAAGCTGGTTATTAGGGGGAACTACTGACAGTACGAGCGGCTGAGATAATCAACTGCTTCAATTTAGAGTAAGATAACGCCAAGAACAATTCTAACCCAAAGAAAATGGAATGATGGAGAACTAGTAAATTCTGAAAAACCAAGACGAGAATGAATTGTTGTGATCTGAATTCGAACTTTTCCTTCAGTTAATTGTTGACGGTTCGTTAATTTGAAGATTTCGGTTCACGATTTAGACTAGCGAATGTGACTAATATTATTCATTGTTAAGAAATTTTATTTTCTTTCGATTAGTTTAAAAGGCCAGGTTTAAATATATCCAATCATAAATTGTGTGACAGATAAACGTCTTTAATTAATTCGCATCTGGTACTAATGACTAAATACAAACCTTACTGCAGTTAAATGTCGCCGTCTCTCTAGCTGGCCCCAGTTCTTTAGAGTGGATACCTCTATCTAGTGGATAAGTCGTTATCCAGTGTATCGCAACATCAGAATTTGGCGGGAAATCATGGCAGCCAGAGTTGTTTCTTTCATGGCCACTTTGTTTTGCGCAGTAGACGCTTTTCCGGCATGTAGTTCATTCAAATTACAGTATATGATCTTCCAGAATAAAAGATACACCGTTGCAACCGATAATGCCTGCGAGAAAAAAGAGGAGAGACGATCGTGGCTCAGTTGACGAAGAAACAAGCATGGCGAAGAAGACGGCTAATATGGCGGCCGACGATAGCCCGAGTATTGAAGAATCTGTCGCTCGATAAATGAACGAGAACAGCCATGTTTCTTCGAAATAAAGCACCTGTTGGTGGATATTCAGATTCAAATAGCGTCGGCACTCACGGAAAGTCTAAAGCTTAGAAAGGAGATCGAAGAACTGAAGGATTCTGCAAATTTGAATGACAAGGGCCACAAGGATCTGACAGACTCCCTGCAAAAGACGAAGGACAAAAACAGGACCTTGAAAAACGTACTGGATGAAACGAGGAGAGAGCTGGAAACGGTGAAAGAAAATTTCAGAGAGTAGGAAGAATTTGATAAATTATGGTCTGAGCTCGCCGATTTCAAGCAATACACGCTAAAGAGCTCGCAGCACGGAAAACCATAAGATGCATACTCTAACACGGATGTGGCTAACATTAAGCCCCGGCTAAACGATCAAACATTTTCATCCAACATCGTGTTGAAAGAAAATATGAGCCGCTTCTCTCAAATATGCATTGGAATGGTTTACCATGTTTGATCTAGATTAAATATTTTCATCCGTCATTTCGCGTTGCGAACAAATTTTTGATCGTTTGGCCATTCTAACCAGCAAAGCATGCCAGCCGGTATAAAGCAGCCAAATGAACCACATAACGTCGAAATTTCAGTGATGATACACAAAAATCGTTCTGCGGAGTCACTTTGGTTTTGGTCAAACATTTTTTTCCATTTTAGCCACTGTAAGTTATGTTTAGCAAACACGATGTTGGACGAAAATGTTTGATCGTCAGTTAGTCTATGTTAGGATTTTGGTAATCTCGAAGACTTAGTTTGTTAGGAAAAATCGTTAAAAGTTATTGTACAAGATGTTGTACAAGTTGAGATGCTACTTAGTAGCGTCTCAACTTGTACATATACTATCACCATTGCAAACAAAGCACCATGCAATTAAAGAGATTAACAAGGCTTTTTTAAGTTTCATGGAATGATGAACGCGATAAAACTAAAGGTAAGGTTATGATCAATGATTATTCAAAACGTAGACTCAAATGATCGATATTACATCTTTTAACAAATCTCTTAAGGTTACCAGGATACAGAAAACTGTAGCAAATGGAAAGTCTTTTTCAATCCAGAACTCGGAAAACATGTAGACAACACCGTCTTTGAAAGGAACGTGAACAAAAACGATATCGATAACCTAAAAATAGATGACCCATTTCTTAAATAACTTATAGAAATATGGTCTGAGACTTTCTTTGACGAAGGAATAGTGTCTAAAGATCAGTTTCTATTTCTACCCTCTGGCAACATTCATTAATAAGGATAAACAGTGCACCAGTACTATGTAAAGATTTGCTTTCCAAAGGTATGACACAAGTGAAACATTTAATGGATGAATGTTATAACTTTCTTTCCCTTGCAATTGCAAGCTTCCAGAATAAATATCAGCTTAAAGTCAGACCATTTTGGAACAATCGCCGCAGTGAAACTTTTGTAACAACAAATTCCAAGATGGCAGTTGAATCTTGGGAATGAAAGAACCAAAAATCATCGAAAATTGTTTACAAGAAACTTAATTCTGACCAAGGGGAACAACTGTTATCATGTCTGCAGGAGAGGTGGCACAAAGATATCGGGTCCACAACCAATATAAAGTTAACTGGACGAAAGCCTATCAATTTTCTGCTGTACGCACAAGGAGTTATACATAGATGGCTAGCGACCAATAGATTTCCGCAAAAACTAGGAATTACAGATAATGGGAGGTGCACCTTTACATTTATTCTGGGAATGTGAAAAAAAAAACAATAATATTTTGGAATAAGTTTTTTTTGTCTGTCCTCTTAGATATTCTCATAAATTTCGTCATAACATTGTCAAAGTTACTGTGGAACAACACGCCTGCGGCTCGTTGTTCCACAACAAACTTAACTGATAATGTTATGACGAAATTTATGGTCAATAAGAGGACAGACGCAAAGAAAACTGACGTCGATTTGTTTTTTACACAATAACAAAACCCCAAATTGGTCAAATTACAAGAAAAGTCACCATAAACAGCCGTAAACATACGAAGTAAATGAATTTTATTCAAACAAACGCGAACATTGTCCGATAGCCTTTCTCGCTTTCTGATTGGCTATTTAGAACAGCAAAGAAATTTTCATTGGCAAAAAATTGACAGTTTGACGTAAGACTAAATGTCATAAATTAAAATCTTCACTTGTTGCAGAAAGTAGAATCAAATTCACAATACGATCTGAAAAGCCTTCTACACATGTAAAACGTTGATGTTTTGGACCATGCTTCGGCATAAAAGCGCCGAAGACTTTCTTCTGCCTCTTCCTCAGTAACTCCAAGCGAGTTTCTTGCTTAGTTCATGTTCAGAGCACCAGTCAGGAAACTTAACAGAAGGTACGTCGATGTCTAACGAAAAGTTACGAGGGAAACTTTTGCTGGGGAAACTTTTGTTAAACAAGTAGTCTAGTAAATAATTATTTGAAAGAAACTGGACTGTTGCAATTGTTATCGTGTGTCTTTTCCTGGGAAAATATTCTCAAACTACATTGACTTATCTTTAAATTAGAGCCTTTGGAATCAGCGTTTCAAATAATTTACTGAAAATGTGAGACTGAAAATATTAAAATCATTTATTTGAACTCCAGATTAAAGAATGAAGATATAAATGATCATCGCAGTTATAAACACTAGTTAAGCAGTAATGAAAATAAAGCCTGAAAAAATCATCCCGTACAAGCCTGAACTTTTTTTCATAACTGAAACTGTGTTCATAACTTCAACTTGTGTGTACTCGCCTTTTTCATAAATTGCAACGATTTCACTCCCACTTCTTGTTTCTTCTTCCACTTAACAACCATTCATGGTTAATATAAAACACCACTTACGCCATTTTTGCGCCTTCACTTTGATGAAAATTCTTTCTCTCCTCCAAGTTTGCTTCAAAGTCGACAGAGGTCCGCACTGGGGATCCGGATGGGAAAATCCGGACCGCTGCTGGGCGTGCCATCAGCCAATCAGATTCGAGGATTTAGGATTCCGGACCGCTGAGATGTTTCAGAAAAAAATAAATATGTATACATAAATCAAAGTAGCATTTCACGGCACTTTCTCGCTGACAAAGTCTTAACTACGTTTGACACCATACACTAAAGGCTTGCCAAAGGTGACCAAAGTCGAGAGTAAAGTACCTCCCTGGCAACTGAAATTTAGATTAACATCAGGTATGGAGTGTACAATTGCCAACAGCGAGTGCGCATCCTTGTGGTCTAACCTCTCGGTAGCAACCAAAGTTTACATTTTGGGTATTCCGACTTAAGGGAGGTTCGACTCTATAAGATAAACAGAAATATTATGTACACAGAACATACTGATTTTTGTAAAAAATGTGAAGCCTCTTTCAAACTTACTTCATACGGAACCTTGAGAGACTTGCTGTTTTCCCACTAAATTCAGCGTGGCGAATCTATTTATGAATCTGGTTTGAAGCAAATCCAGTTCATGAAAACGTAACACAAAGCAATCCTGCTGGCAGCCCCCCTTCCTCGGACATTTAATCTTTTCAAGTTTGGTCATTTTCCCCCCTCCCACCCATTCTCAACTCGGCCAAAAATACCATTCAAATGCTCTATCCTGTAGTGAGAAACATGACATCCCTAAAAAGAGACGCCAGCTTCATTCAATCATGTTCAATAGCCGTTCATGCTCTTCTGACAGGAGAACGCTTAATTCATCTCTGAAAAACTATTTTGAGGTCCATTTCAGCAACCCTTTTTCTTTTCGAAGACAAATTTAGGTGCTTTCAAAAATTTCTAAAATAAGAATCTAGTTTCAACTCAAGGAATTCCTGATTGTAGTTTCTACACGGAAGTGTATAGGGAGGGAGAAAATTGTGTCCACAATGTGCACCTGCCTTTGTAAAAATCACAATTGTTAATTTTTTATAGTTTATGGAGTTTGAGTCAGATCTCTAGCAAACTTTTGCAGTTTGTAGTTGAGATGATATTCATGTTTAAAAATGGGAGGTTGGTGTGTTGAGGATGAAGTATTGCATGGCTTTAATTTAAAAACGTAACTGTATTCCTTGATAGGCTGGACACTGAGCACTCCAAGTAGAAGTAAACACACAAAACCACATTTTCAAACAAAAAAGGAATATATAAGGAAGAGAATTTTGCATAAGCGTGTAAATAAACTCGCTGGTGGCACTTATCAAGAAAATAAAAATTTAAGCATGATTGATGGATGAAATATTCACAAATTGAACACGGATGCAAAGTTAAGCCAGCGTTGTACGTAGGTGCACACTTTTCGTACAGGTAGGGTAAGTCGCAGTTCCAAAAAGAGGTTTTAATCGTGGCGGGCCTTGGTTTTTCCGGTCAGCATTCACTGTTGGTTTTTGTTCTTTGGGGAGCTTGGTCCCAGTGTGTTTCACTAGCAGATCAAGGTAAGTAGATGATTTTTAAAACAGAGCTGTAACTCACACAAGATTGGCGCTGTGTATTGTTTGGATGTTTGAGATGCGATTTTGTCTTTTTTTGCGAGTAAGTAAATAACAGAAATGTGCGAAAACAAGCCTAAAGTGCTGCTTCCTGTGTTATCAGGTGAATTTTATGGCTTTCTAAAGAAATGTTTTTTCTGGGAGCGAATATCGAGTGATATGTTCTTTAGCCGCAGAAATCTTCAGGGAACGAACACCTTATTTTTCGGAATTTCGAGCTCCGGCGACCTCCTCATAAAAAATATCTGGCCTTTACTACGCCATTAAAACGAAATCGTTTCCCTAGAAAGTTTAAGGTCACTTTCTATCAAAACAAAACTAAAGTTTAATCAGAATTCAACTTACATTTTTTATGTTAAACTTCCCAGCCCGAAATATTTTCCAAACGGATGATTCGGTTTCTCTGTCTAATGATTAATGAGTCAATTACAATGACGGCAAAGAAAGGATATCGTCAAATATGTCTTCAATGCATTCTTTATAAGAAAAACTTCATCGCTGCACTGTGTCTCTTCTTGAAGAAAATTTAGTGTCCTCTTAAATAATAATTTAGTGTCCTCTTAAGCCCTGGTCAAACAGCGCATGATAGTTCATGACAGTTGAAGAGCCCTAAGCTATCATCAACTACATGTTTGTGGTTAAACTGCGCGAAGAAGTCCGTGATAGTCGACGATAGTTTACCGGAACTCGTGCAAAGCAAGCTCGCGCGACGCGGGCTTACGTCTCTAGAGCCACTTGAAAATGGCTTCGCAAAAAGTTCCAAACATAGTATGACCTTTTTCCGGCAAGTTTCGTTGCCGCGGAATTGTTCGAGGAATTAACAGAAGATGAAGCTGGAGAACGTAGGTTGGAACAGTGGCCGGACGAGAAAAATGCGTTCCTCTCCATTTCTTTTTCGATTCTATTACCCAAGAATTGGCTGAAGATCTCTGTATAAAAAAGCCCATGAACAATGCATATTCATTCGATTGCCCACGTTTTGACACCTATTTTGTTTTTGAAGATTCCAGTTGACTTTATATTGTTAGTCTTAATTATATTTTTGAGGTTCGTTTAAACAGATGAGCATTTCAACACTCCAGATTTTATTTAGTCGTTATTTATAACATTCGGATTTTTTTTCTCTTGTCGACCCTTTATGCAAGGTTTTTTTTATTCATCATATGTTATTAAAGGTTTCGATCGTTCTTGTAACGACGATTTGCTGAACCTGTTTCAAAAACACAGTTTTGCTTGCAGATTTTCCAGCTTTAATTCAATCAGTCTTAACTATGTTTTTATAGTTTGTTTGGTTAGTACAGCTTCTAAATACTGGCCAAATTAAATTTTGTCAAATCATTATCTTTACTAGTCAAGCGCTCCTATATAAGAGTTGATATTGGATTTTCATAAAGACCGTTTCATCTAACAGCCAACGATTTCAGATTTTCTTTTTAGCAACACAGCTGCCACAATTATGCATGCATGCGGAGTTTGAGGCTTTGAGCGAGAGTAACTAGCCCGGCCTTCGAGGGTCTTTTTTCTCATTAGTTGCTTCATGTGTAAACTTGCCTTGCACGTTTTATAGTTTTTTTTTTCTAAGCACCGGCAGGCCCAAGCGTCCAGAAAACAATTCGTTGATCAGTAATATAGAGATAAAAATAACAAATATATCGACAAAGAGACGTTCTCCTGCCTAAGGCCTTTTTATATCAGGTTTTCCAGCCCGGTTAAGCGGGCTGGCCCGCTTTACCGGGCTGGCTCAGTTCATGCGTTATTTCTTCATAAAAGTTTGGTTGTGTTTATATGAGAAGGCTTTCTCGCCCGCTTGCCGAGATCTCAGCTCACGAAACCAGAATCTCGGCCGCCCGCCTTCTCATATAAACACAACCAAAATTTTATGAAGAAATAACGCATGAGCCGAGCCAGTCCGGCCTAATCTTGTACCTAGGTATGCCATTCATTCAATCGGTAAAAGTCGGAAACGAAAACGTTATTTAGTTCCAAATACAACCTCCGTCGTTGTTATAACTCTTTTGCGGTTATTCCAACTTTTGGGATTGTGGGATTGTTTTGCACTTATTGAACCTGTTGTTTATTGACATTATCGTTGCCAAGTAAAGTGAGTAAAATCCTTTATTTAAACACAATCAGTAGTTAAAGCAAATACATGCTTGGGGAGTCGTTTATGATCGATGAAAATTACAGATTTAACTAGATTTGAAAATATAAAATGATTTGGGTTATAAACACTAAAAAACGTACGTGACATATAAAAATTTAGAAATGACATAGAGATTTAGGAATTTAAATAGGGATTTACATAAAAATTCAGAAATTTAAAATATAAAATTGCACATCTTCTTCTTGGGCTCCGACTGAACAGATAAACTGTTAAAACTGAATTCCCTAAATGATGGATCCAGTTTCACTTTTCTGATAAGTTATTTAAAATTGTAAGAGTTATTTAAATAATCGGAAACAAAGTTCCACAGTACGGCGCCTCTAAAGCGCATAGAGTTTTTCATGAAATGTGTTGAAGATCGTGGAACGGTAGCCTTTTTATACCCTCTTAGGTTGTATTGACTCTTTCTCCGTCCACATAGCTAAATCTGAAATCAAAGAGGGCGTGTTGTCGCTAACTATACTGTGAAATAGTTTAACAAGATTTATTTTGTACATGTCATAAATCGAGTCCCATTTGGTAACTTCCATGACTGTTTTCGATGGCGTATCCCATGGCAAATTATAAATTAGCCTTCCAGTTCTGCAGTGTAGTGCTTACAGGGATTTTATATGGTCGAAGTTATGATGGTCATTCCGTAAGTCCCAGAAGGGAAGACCACTTTAAAATATAAGTCTAGTAGAGATTTTCTTCTTAGAAAAGAGCACTTTTTAGAATTAGATTTAGCTTGATGACAAGCTGTTCTTTAGATCTGTAAGATGCTTCGCCCACGGACGTGTATGGTATATTGCGATTCCTAACAACCTTGCATGACATACCCACGAAATTTCTGCTTTACCTATGCCATTGCCATTGCTGTTCCTTGCGCTCCCTAATAAAAATGTTTACAGCTGAGCCAACTCTGAACTGGCATCCACTTGCATCCACTCTTCATTTTTTTCTTAAAATTATTTTTCATATGAATTTTGCTGCAACACCTGCGTTACAATTGCCATTGTGATTCTTCTCTTGCCGGAACGTTGCTACAACTTTCTATGCACTGCTGTTAATGTAATTTAGGCGCAATACTTCTGTGAAAGGTGGTAATTTTTAGGATACGTTTTTCTAAATGGGACGTGTTTTGATTAATCGCCGTCCTATCCCAGCATAACTAAAATCACTTTAACGGAACTTAAAAAGGGCGTCACGTAAATTCGCCTCTTAAGAAACAAAGTTCATCTGCAATGGCAACGGCTTGATTTAGAATTGAAAATTTTTCCTTTCTTTTATAACTTAGCGATTAAATTGATTAGGGTAGCTTATGCTTCTAGAAGGACTTGTTGAGTTCTTAATTTCAAAGTATTTATTTCAAAACTAAAAGAGTTCCTTTCATATTTCTTATTATGTATTCTAGCAGATGGCTGCCGCAGTCTTAAGTTTGTTCCCCCAGTCGATGGAAAACGTCTTGAGAGTCACGTGATATTGAGTCTTTCAACCGGAAAATACACACCATGTGAGTATCGCTGCCTTATGGAAAGTAGATGCGTGTCAGTCAACATTGGTCCGCCAATAGAGAATAACAAAGTTGTCTGTGAACTGAATGACGCTGACCATTCACGGTATCCGAATGATCTGAAAGATTTCACCGGCTGGACATATAGAGGCACAGAGGTGAGAAATGCAAGCAACGCCAATGGGCAAAATAAATGTAACATCATAATTAACATCATCAATGCACAGGTGATGTAAGTAGCAATTTTAAGGCGGGTGGGCATTGGTGTAGAGATAATGTGTGGTATTAGCGGAGCACCATACCTATAGAAACCCGTCAACTGCTTTTCTCATGGTAAAAATGGCTAGCGGTATTGCTCGTGGGCGCGTACGCACGATGACGTTGCCCAATAATTAATAATATCCTAATAATAATAATAATCAATACTTGAGCCCAACATGGCGGCATACTCCACCTGACCAGAGCCTGGCCAGCTAGTTTACAGCGCAAGAACAACGCACATCTCTGATAGTTGGACATCCATGTATGGTCAATTGACACCTGTCAAAACAAGGCATCCGCTGACCAGTATCACGTGAGCATATCGCGGGCTCAAGTTTAGAACTCATCGAGGTCAGCTACTTTTTTAAGTTGACCGCTGACCAGATACTGGCTTTCGATTGGATCGCAGGCTCAATCCTGATTAACTTAACCAAAACGAGACACCAAAACCCAAACGAGGCTTAATTTTTGCGCGCTTTCTCCCTTGCGGCAGCCGCGCGGCTCGAAATTTTTCATTCAGTTCATTCGGTTGGTTTCCTCATTATGAGCAAAACAATTTCATCTTCTTCTATCGAAGTTTGTATTTTAATTCGCGTAAAAAGCATAACAATTGAGAACTTGTTAAAAGATCCTCCGGAAGGTGAATTTGCAAGTGCTAAAAAGCCGGGAGGCGTGAAAGACTTTTCTCAGGAAAGGCTTCAAACTTGGATCGATTGTGTGGTTGAAAACAAAATGATTTAACGCTTCGATGACTTTGCTGTCACTTTACCGCGGCATCTTGCAGCTCACCAAGAAAGCAGATCACCGGCATTAATGGGAGGAATGAGTAGCTCAAACTCTGTGGAAGAAGTTCTTTCTTTGGACAAACCGTTTACTTTCTGCGAATGCGTGTTTTTACTAAAATGGAAGCTTGCATATTTCAAGTGGTAGAAACCTCTACAAAACAGGACACTGAGGTAAATTAAACAAATTGAAGCTTAACATTTGGTTTAATCGTTGTTACTTTTGTTCAAGAATGAACTTGTATTTTTCTCTCGGCTGGATATAAATAACAATCATCTCTACTCGTTATGTACGCAAAGAAGTAGTTGAATTGTTTGCTTGTTTTGTTACGTTGCTTTGCGAACGGGTGTTTTTAATCTGCTTGGCTGACTGTTTTTCGACCTCGGTGCCTCGATAGCGTTAAGAAATTTTTGCCCTATCTTATTAACATGTAATCGCAACGAGTCCTCGTAAAATTAAGGATTAAGGCTCCAGCTAAACGATCACACATTTTCATCCAACATCGTCAGTTGTCAAACATAACGTTGGGTAGCTAAACTCACAAACAAAAGTTTGACGAAACACTAGACAGATTGAGTCCACAGAACGATTTTTTGCATATTATCGCTGAAATTTTCGACGTTATGTGGTTCATTTGATTGCTTTTTACCGTTCGTGCACGATTTGTTTGTTGTAGTCGTTAAACGATCAAACATTTCTTCGTAATGCGAAATGTTGGATGAAAATGTTTGATCTAGATCAAACATGGAAAGCCATTTAATGCACTATTGAGAGAGGTGGCTAAACCTTCGAACATGCTTGTCCAACGATGTTGAATGAAAATATTTGATCGTTCTTGGATTGCTAAACTTGTTTTCGAACAAACACACGCTTCGACTGTATTGTTTTCTTGTAATGTTTTGAGGTTTTTCTACCGCAATCAATTCCTGTTGACTGCTTTAAATGTAAAATATCGGCGAAAGGAAAGCCATGCGGTGTTGCTCAATACCAATAAAAATAATAATAATCGTGGAGCTCCGCTTTTAGGCTTGGCTAAATCTATATATTAAGCCTCGTCTACACGAACAATTATTATGTGACAAATATAGGTGAATCCTTGTTTTGAGCCTGGGTGGCAAAAAACATGGTGGACAAGGTGGAGAGCCTTTCCGGAAGGATTTATGGCACTGATTCGAGGTATCTGGACAGTTTGGATCCCGAAGACCGAAAACAGTTCAAAGAAAAACTTAAAGTGGCAGTTTCCGGGGATTTTGTGAATATTCGCAATCCCTACGAGATGTGGAACGAAAATCATCTTTGGAAGGATAAGCCGACAATATAGCCGGAGATAAGTTTTGGCGATCTCTGGATGTACCTTGTGGAGAAGCCAGCCGTTTCACTTCGAGAAACTACAGAGCTACAAAAACTTGGAAGCTTACGAATATTTCGTATTTCGCAAAGTTGGATGCGTCTTTAGTCGAGAAGTGCAGAAAGATGCAGGCGTATTCATACTTAAAGCTGAGGTTAGACCAGGTCAGGCCGAGTATCAGGTCTCATAATTGCCTTGGCTGATAGAGAAAAGCAACGGCGAAATAGTAACGGCGCATTGTGATTGCAAATTAGTGTAAGATATGACACTGTTTATTACAAAAACAGATATAGCAATGCCTGTACAAAAATGCAACGAATTCACATTCATTAAACCCCTTATGTTAGAATACCACTGAATTATCTTCCCTGTTGTCCATACATTTAGTTCACTGATAAATTTAAGCTATAGAAACAATGAAAATGCTCTTCTGTCATTGATCAGTCCCAAAGTATTATCCAAAATCCCTTAATCCTGTTGTTACTTTGTTATCACGTGTCACCGAGATTAAAAGGGGAAGACTGAGGAATGACCACCTCGGGGCGAGGTTCAAGGGGGTAAGGAAAGAAGTTCCTTTTCAGTATTACACAACACCGCAAATTTAAAAAAGATGCTGAGTTTTCAATAAGTTTTCTCTTAACTGATATTTTCATAGCCTAGGAGAAACTTGCAGTCATGTGGCAGCAGTCCTGTTTAAGGTGGAAGCCGCTTTTAGAATTGGACTCAAGTCTGCTGCATGCACTAGAGGCCTGCAGGTATTTAGTAAATTCCCATTTAATATTTAGTAAAACTAGGTTTATCATCATCATTATTTCATCCGTTCATTGGAAATGATGTAAGAAACTAAAGTTAATTGCTGAACTCTTAGTGCCGTCATGAAATAATAGTGAAATTTGTTTGTTGTTATAAATGCTGTCCTGCTTTTTCTCTTTTGTAGGTGGAATAGGGTGTTTGTTAACAATTCACTTACGGCCCCAGTAGAGGAGATCAATTTAACACCTGCAGAAAGAAAAGAATATACACCCAGAGCTCCCCCTCAGAAGGATGATTGTTCCCCTCTGGCCTATACAAAAGGAGGCCCAGATTACTTGTTGGCATATCAAGGATTCCTAGAAGCGCCTGCAAAGATCTGCCCCGATGCATGCATTTTTAAATCACTCCCCAAATTAGATCCTGAAGAAACTGATACAGCTGAAAGTGATGCACATACTATTACGTATTATTCTTGTTTTAAGGCACAAATGAAAACCATAAAATTGTTTTAGAGAGTAGAGTCACACATTTTTTGCCCTTGTTTCCTTACAGTTTTAAGTAAGGTTTTTGAAATCAACAAAAAACAAGAATTTTTTTTTGCAGGTGAAGAGGAAAGTACCCAAGCATCTGAAATGGGGGCAGCCCAGCAAAGTTTTGAAGTAACTCTGTCGCCAATTGTCTCTGTAAAAGGAGTTAGTAATAGTGAAGTACCATCAGGACCCCATAATTTTCCTTTAAATGGAGACAAACTTGATAGGTGGGCACCCATAACTGATCAGGTGTAACCTAAGCTGACTGCATATTTCAGATTACTCGATGTAACATATGACAAAGCAAAAGAACTAGAAGTATCTACACAAAAGCAAGCTGAGTGCCCCCAGTGGCATGAAGTAGATATCCACGGCTCACAGCTTCAACATTCGGTAAAGTCTGTAGTAAAATGGAAAAACCAAGAGCTAAACATGAACTTGTTGCTAGAGATTTGTTACAACTAAAGCCACAAACTGCTTTTACAAATAGAATGTTAAGTTGGGGCAGTGAAAATGAACATATTGTTATCGAAGTTTATAAAGGATTACCTCAACGAAGGAATGTGCTAGTCTATGAATGTAAGCCCGAAAGATCCACGTTTAGCTGCCACCCCTGACCGCCTGTGCTATGACTCCAAGGAAGAAAATCCCTGGGGAATTATCGAAGTCAAATGCCCGTACAATGGAGGCTGCCAAATGGAGGCTGCCAAAAACCTAAAGAGTTTTATGAGCAATATCAAGGATGGTGCACTTTCCCTAAATACTACGCACGACTATTACTTACAAGTACAAGGTCAGATGGCCCTTACGGGAGCCAAATTGTGTGATTTTGTGATATATACAAAAAAAGGAATAGCTGTCGAGAGAATTAGATTTGATAAAAATTTCTGGGAACGTAAGGCTCGCCTTCTGTCATCCTTCTTTGCTCGACCCTTCCTCCCAAAATATGTTGAACTAAGAGAATGGGCACAGAGATGAAATATTATAGTGAATTAAAGCAGTATGACTGCTGATGGTTACAATGTCATTAATAATGGTCTCACACTTAAATCACTTCTAAGAACAAAAATAAACTGTTCACACCGTGCAGTAAGGACTGGAAATCATTTCTGATGATCAACCAATAATTTGAAAACCGTGTTTAATGATTATCTGGAACAATGTTTCTTTAGTTCATGGTTACTTCACAAGAAGACTGCAAGCAATCCCTTTTCAGTCCGTCGAGTTGAGGCTGGCAGGACTGGATAGCGAACAGGCTGAGAAGAGAACTGAGACGAGAAAGGCCAGGAGCAGAGGCTCTTTCTGCCTCCTCTCCCATGTGTCTCATTCATTTGTGTGTAACATGCTTGCCTGTGTGGCATTCAAGAAGGACTGCTAGCAAATCTACTTCACAAGAGGTGGCTGAAGATTAACAAGAGCTCCTATAATCAATAAGATGTCGTTGGTACTTTTCACCAAATTACGATCCCAACAGGTAGACAATATTCTGTAAAACTTCATGCGCCCTATATCACGTTCAACCTGTTTAAAGACAAAGACAATTCCAATCACGCCAACAACTGCACAGAATAATGAAACAAAAAAATAATGTGGTCAAATATAATTTGACAACCACTAGGCACTGTTCTATCACAGCATCCCAGTTGCACAAAACATTGAATTGCTTTTCCCTTCATGCCTTCTCCCTGACTTAAGCAGTGTAGCGGTGCCTAGTAATAGTCATTGATGTGGATATCCATTTTTCATGGCCTGAGTCAATTTTTCAGTTAACTACATGTACAAATACATGTAAGTACCTTTCATACATGCAGTTACCTTTGCCAATTAAACGAAAAAAAAATTTCATTGACGTAGGTGAATCCTCAAGTTAGCAATCTTCCTAGATGTGAGTACTTCCCTTCCCGCAGTTGATTTTTCCCTTTAGTAACTTGGGGGGAAAACAAGGCTTGCCCCACGACAAAGAAGTTCCTCTTTGATGAGGAAACCACGGTCTGCCATGACCTGACAAAGAGATACAATGAAAACGTAAAATCCATTTATAAATGTTGTTCATAATTTCACAATTGTCACTTTGGCTCATAATGTGATACCTGATCATCATATTCTAGGAGGTGCAAGAAACCACTGTTAAGTGTTAACTCTTTGTCAGAAACTCGTTCACCTCAGCACTTGGACCGGTAAGAGACAGCACCTGCAGGTGTTATTCCAACAAGGAATTTCAGTGTATTATGATGCTTGTAATTGGAGTATGTGATGTTGCGAGCAAGTAAATTTGATGGTGGCTTTATAAACATTTCTGAACAATCAATTATCACCCTTGTTTTTTGGTATGTTCGTAAATGCTTGAAGGCGTTAGGCATATTCCGGATAATAACATCTTTGTCTGGTCAGACAATTAAGACCTTCAGGGCCTTTTCTATCACAGGTAACCCTTTCCCAAGGAGTGAAGTAACTTGATTTTCTGCAATTTCAAACCTGACAGGAAAATAGTGAATTAGTTCAATACAAACAGTTTGAGCACATGTCTGCTCCGCTCTACCTTTGATTAATATGACATCAAGTCAAATTCTCAATGTTTTTAGAAGCACCTGAGAGCCTCACTAAGAGAAATGGTCCTTACAATGGGTGTAACCTGACAATGGGTGATCAGGACAGAATCACAAACAGCTCCATTGTGAATGATTCAAAAACACACTTATACTTACCTATATGCCAGATCTTTGTTCTCCAATGCAAGTCGTAACTTCATAAGCATCAATAGTATCTTGTCTGCTTGCGTCAGCTTGTTACAAAGACTGGGGAGTTTGTAGACTACCAAATTAACAATCCAGTTGAAAATCGACCAACTTCGAATGCCTAAAAAGGTAATTTATTATTTTGTCAGTAGTGCACCCCCAAAGTAAACTGCCTTTCTTGAATTTGTCTGGTTTGGGTACTTAGCGCTGACAGCTACATTCTCTTTGTGCAATCCATTTGAAATTGAACTTCTACATGTATATCTGTTGTGGTTCAATTTTATCCTTGGTTCAGTTTTATTTTCCTTTGTTTTGTACTCATTATCATACATTACCAAACACAAGAACAAACGAAAATGAAAATTGAACCAACGATAGAATTGAACTACAACATGTCCACTGCATTAATATGAAAATAATAGTCCTTTCTACATGCCAGTAGCTTCAATTTTGAAAATTGCAGATACCTGATAGTATCTACTCATACTGACTGCATTTAGAATCTGGTAATCATGAGAAAACCTAAACTGGTGTATAATTTTTGCTCTAAACTTGCAATAAAGAATTTCAGCGTTTTTTTTTTTTTTTTTTCATTCAAGTTATGAACAGAAAAAATGTAATTCTCCACTTTTTTCGAAGTGCTTTGTTTTCTTTGGAAAGCCTTACAGACTCCTGGTTGAAATAGGTTGCTGTCTTTTCAAGAGAGGTAACCTTGCTCTTCAGACGTTCAATTTCAGCTTTGAGTCTTTTAATTACCTCTTCACAGTTACAGGGTTTAATCTCATCAGTTTCAGACACAGTATCGGAAACATTACCGGCCTGAGGGTCTACATTTTATGTTAACGTTAAACTGTTAGAAGATGAATGTGAAAATAGACTTGGAGTGGAACGTCACAAAGTTGAAGTTGCTGCGCATATAGGAAGTATTACACTATCATCTGACTGCAACAAAGGGCTTGAAAATGTTACTGTAGATATGCACTGTGTATTGTTCCAGCCCTTCTCGGTGTTTTTCTTTCGCTTTGACTGTCTCTGATAGCGTTTCAACTTCTTTACACTGTCATCTTTGGAGCCATATCCTATGCTGATATGTGGACAGTAATCTGGGTGTAAATGATCATTACTAGGTTCCTCTATGGCAAAAACATGAATTCCAGTTAGCAGCAGAACTGAGGGACGATAAACACCGTGGCAAAATAAACAGGGTACACGTTGGGCCTTACCAATTGTGCCTGACTATGCCCACTGTTTTATAGCCTTGAATAAATAAATAAATAAATAAATAAATAAATAATAAATTTTTGTATGTCTTTGTACTGGCTCTGTAACACACCCATATCTTAATTAAGAGAGGATGTATGAAGGGTGCTAAAATTTGGACTAATCTAAGGTTAAACCAAGAACGTTGTGTTTATATGTCAGAAAACATGGCCTGGCCACCCCAGCTTTTAGCTTTTCATTCACTCACAAGTTTTCATCAAAGGGAAGTATGAAACAAATGTCGGCCAAACAATTCCACAAGCCATGACTCTGTACAAACACTAAAATTGTTTATTTAGCAACATAAAAGAATTCTCTCCCACAGATGAAAATTCCAAAGAAGATTTACCTGTCAAAAAATGAGCCTTGCATACTCGATCGCCAGAAGATGGAATCCAACTTTTGTTTCGTTCATTCGGATCAGCACGACGGATGCTTTGCAGCCATTTATGCCGTTATTCAGGTTCTTTCTCGGAAAGAATTCTAAAAAATCCTTTATCATCTTCACTCCATCTCGCCATCTCACTCCACACTTGTACACACAAAACGTATGCTCTCAAGAGTGGTTTTGCCACCCAAGCCCACAATTCTGTGCGCGTGTATGTAAACACTGGCGTCAAGATGAAGCCGCCTTTGATCGTGTAGACGGCACAGCAAATATTTGTCAACGAACAGGCTGGTTGAAGCTGTGGTCATTATCGCGTTTCTAGAATTATAAAAAAAACAAAGAATGAAGATTAAAAAGAAGCGTAGGTGGTTGGTAAAACCCTGTAAGACTGAGTAGCGGCGAGAACCAAGGGTTTGGCACAAAATTTAGTAAACGAACTTGGTAAACGAATTTTTTTTCTGTGAGTAGAGTTTATTTGGCATTTTAACCAGTTTTAACAAGTTTCATGAAAAATGTTGGAGCTGGATAAACAAGAACCAAAACTTTTGCTGATGTACAGAGGAAGGCCAAGCATATATTTGCCACATTTTATGTGACGAGTTTGGGGAGCAGGGATGGCGCAGTGGTGAGAGCACTCGCCTCTCACCAATGTGGCCCGGGTTCGATTCCCGGACTCGACGTCATATGTGGGCTGAGTTTGTTGTTGGTTCTCTTCTCTGCTCCGAGAGGTTTTTCTCCGGGTACTCCGGTTTTCCCCTCTCCACAAAAACCAACATTTCCAAATTCCAATTTCATCTGCTTGTAAAGCGCATTTGATCATATACACATGGAAAATGCGCTATATAAGTTCTAAATTATTATTTTTCGTATGTGACATTTTATTTGTCAGATAAAAGCTAACACGCCAGGTTCTCATCAAATATATTTGTCACATAAAAATTGGCCAATTTTCCTCGTCTACACGAGCAAATAAAAGTTGCCCCATAAAAGCTGTCACATAATAATTGCTCGTGTAGAGCGGCGAGGCTTTAGTATAGGAAATCGCACGACCTTCAGTCCAGTTCTGGATTTATAAGGAGTTTTAACAACGACGACTGCGTCGGCAACGAAAACGTCTTTTCAAAATCTAACTTCTCGTTTTTGTAACACTTTCGGGATTATTCCATTTTGATTAACTTGGAAAATTCTGGAGAATTATTCAGGTAATGAATTACTGCGAACGGCGTTAAAGTGGGAAAAAGGCAATTGCAATCATACCCTCACGTTCTCGGGAAAACCTAAAGGTTTAGTCATTTCACAGAGGACGGCAAAGAAATTTGCCAAAAAGTAAAATGCACGTGCTTAGCGATTTTTATTGCTCATTAAAGCTATTGTTTTGTAGCGTTCCCGTTTCTGTTGCAGTCGTCGTTGCTAAAGCTCCCACAATAGGTACAAGCTATCCAAAAATTGCACGAGCCATTTGGGAACTTTTAAATTCATAATTGATAGCAAGAGATGGTCGACTCGTGCGGTTTTTTATTTATAGTACATTCAACAAAATTACAAATTGTACTAGGTAATGCGTTTTTATTTTTCTAATTCACAGTCTATTCAACAAAAACACGCAAATAAACTTTATAGTTTAAAATAATGTGTTTGTTGGTAGGGTTACCGTAGTCCTTCCTTACACTATGGCCAGATCAGGTGGCAGCAGTATAGTCATAGTGGGTGCCATCACCATCGTCATCATCATCGTCGTCGTTGTCGTTGTCGTCACCCCTATAAAACAAAATTAAAATATCAGTGCATTCACGCTTACATTGATAGAAAGCCTTTTTCTTGTCAGAATCCTTGCTCCAGTAACCCGTGTTTTCACAACGGGACATGCGTGAATGGCTACAGTCACAAAGGATTCGTTTGCTCGTGTCCTGGTGGGTACACAGGAGAACAGTGTGAAAAAGGTAATTATAACCATAAAAGCCATTCAGTGTAATCCCTCATTTCTTTCACTCAATCTTCTTTGCCTTGTTCATTTGTATTTTTCACTTGACTCTTCCTTACATTGCTTCACAGATGCAACATTAAACGGTTTCTGAAGTAAAACAAAATCGCAAAAAAAAACCTTATCCGGCCGTCGTATGCCTCAAAGCTTCCATCATCAGCGCTTCTGATGGCATTATTTGTTATTGTGGCCTGGGGCAAACGATCCAATTTCTCCTAACTCGATAAAACTTTCGATGTTGTAGGATATATATGAATTAAATTCTATGCGGTAACTGGCTACCCGAGCTGGTCCGACTGGTCCACCTCCTGCCATTTGGGATTGTTAACCTGTTATGTTTATTAGAATTATTTGTTTCATGTCTTTGCTCGCCCCACTAGCCTTTGTGTGCTATAAATACTGTCCAGGGTAAATAAAGGTCATGAATTTTTTACCTAGGGGTAAGATCGAGCTCTATTTTCCGCTCAGGATTTCCCGTTTCTCGTTCGGTTTTTTGGTTGGGCTTGGATCAGTTCAACTTTTCTTCCTCTTGCTGTTGTCTCTGTGGGTAAATTCTACTAAGATAGTAATAAAATGTTAGACATTTGACCTAAGATAAAAAATAATATCACAAAATCAACGTACTTCAAAGCTGCACTGCGAAATGTTCCTTCCAAGCGGTGAGTTGATCGGTAAGTAGTGAGATCACGAGATTCTGCGATTTTAACCATGAACACAAAAACTACTCAGCTGTGATTGGCTGAGAGGAGTACGAGTTTCCTCAGATTGCACTCTGTGGGAGTATACCTACCGCGGTTTCATGGCAAAGGCGAGTGAGCACAGCCAAAGGTCTGGGTAACATCGGTGTAAAAGGCACTCCAGCTACATTTTTGGGTATTTTTTTAATATTCTATAAATATTGAAACAAATAGGTCAGAGAGTTATAACTGACATTCTGTCAGTTCATGTACATAATTGGCGAGAATTAAATTGTAGGAGAGCTGCTTCGATGATAAGCGGCATGAGAGAAAATTCATTGGGACGCCAATGAATTGGGTTCCAATCTTAAGATTTTGCCCATCAATCTTATTGAAGTAAAGATATTAATATCTTTCCAGCTTTGAAAGTAAAACAATTCTTTTCAGATATCGATGAATGTGCTCCAGGAAAACACAACTGCAGCGTTAATGCTTTTTGCAATAACACCAAGGGATCTTTCAAATGCACCTGCAGTCCGGGTTATTATGGAGACGGAATGAACTGTAAGCAACTAAAAGGTAAAGAATTTCCTCTCTCATATACCATTTTTTTTAACAGTCAGAGGAATTCAAACTCTTGTTTTCTGCCCCTTACACAACGAGAAGAGAAAGGAAACGCACAGTTCTGACCAGCAGACCGAAGATTTCATTAAACTTTTTTGTTGTCGAAGAGATCCAAAAACACGAAAGGTTAATTTGCTGTTCCATGCGTACGATTTCTTTTCATTAAAACTGGTGTTGCAAATTTCGAGCTCATCCTTAAGCTTGGGAGTTTTACAGGGAAAAACTCTCTCAGTTCGGCGAGATTTGGTCCAGATGAACCGGCGCTAACTGACTGAGCTAAGGGATCTTCCAATAGTAACACCGGAGAATGTGTAGGCTGCGTCGCATCCTGCAAAGTGAAATGGGATTATGAAAAAGTATTATACCTCTTGCTGCGAAAAGTGAAATCCTCGTAGGTCATTCTGAACTTCATGTCCTAGAATACCCGTTAACCTGACGTTGCTGATTTCAAAAACACGGGCTAAATTAGATTCTGCACCACAGGGTTAAAATAAATTCTATAAAACCTCAACGATTTTGATTTGAAAAGAGGTTAATCTTTCCTTCGTGTTTCCTTATAAAGTACTGACTAAAAGTTTACTCAAACGTAAATTAAGATCGACTTGAACTCAATTCTAAGCAACCCACGGAAAGATCGGCTATTAAATACTGGTTTTGTTTTAATGATCAGTAGCTGTCCTAAAGTCCAATAACTAGTGTTACTGCGATTTTATATAGAGAAAAACACATGAGCACGCGTAGATACGGAATTTCTCTTCGAGTGTTTAACTCGATATCTCACGAGTGAGCGCACCTAAACTGCTAAGTGACAAATGGTGAAAAACTTCAGTGTAAAGTCACAAAGTTTCTATTAAAAACTCACTGCGTTAAAGAAACCTGAACGCTGCAAAGACTTACTGTCAGTCGAGTTTTACATTATGTTATCTTTTTTAGCTAAAATTCTTGATTGCTCTCTTAATAATAATAATAATAATAATAATAATAATAATAATGAAATATTTATATAGCGCTAGTATCCTAAAAGTTCAAAAGCGCTTAACAAGGGCTTAACAAGAGTAAAATTATAATTATGCTTTTTTAAAAAGAATGCTGACAGAGTGTTCTAGAGTGTGGGGGTTTCCACGGAATAAGATTTTGCACCGTATGTCGCCAAATTAAAATGAGGAATAACAAGAAGATTTTTAGACGATGAACGTAGCTAACGGAATGGAATGTAAGGTGCGAGTAGATCGCGAATGTACGATGGTGCCAGACTATTAAGAGCCTTGCAGGTGATGAGTAGAATTCTAAGCATGATGTGATAATGTATATATCGGAAGCCAGTGAGGATTTAACAGAATAGGTGTAATGTGTTCATGTTTTCTTGAAAGAGAGATGAGACGAACGGCGGCGTTCTAGAAGTGCTGTAGCTTTTTTACTTACTTGGTAGTGTGCCACACTACCAAGTAAGTAAAAAAGCTACAGCACTTCCAGAAACTGGATCGTTGTGAGTCTTTCCTTCATGGCCTACCGGGTAGGCCATGAAGTAAAGACTCACAATGATCCAGTTTGGAACATACAAATGCATGAACAAGTATTTCAGACTATGGTCTTTCCGTTACCATCGTATGACTGGATACTGAAGTTGAAACGTGAACGTTAAATGTATCTCCAGTTATATATACACTGGATTCGGTCGTATTGACGTGTTCTTGTTGTATCGCTGGCAGTGTTTGTCGTTGTGCTCTGCGAGGAAGAATTGTTGGAGCTGTAGTCGACAAAAAGCGCTGAAATTGCCTTTGGTTGCTTTTTCCCCCCTTTAGAACAACACCCTCAAATATATCCTTTTTCAATCCAACGGCTTAGTCGAGTGATTTTTCAAGTCCAAAGCGCGAGTTTTCATACACGAAGCTTTTTCTTTTCTTTCTTTTATGAGTAAAGCAAGCTAGTTTTAAAATTCACAACTCTTGACCAAGTGAAATTATCGATAAAACCTTCATTGTTTTGCAGCGTTGTACTGCGCGCTATTATCAACTGATCCAAAATCGTATAAAAGTATTCAGCATTTCCAGGTTTCTTTTTTGAGGTTAATAACAATAATAATAAACCTTATTACATATTTCCAAAAAGGGCTATTCGGGATGTCATTAGAAAAAAAAACGCTAAAGACGGTAGAAGACATGTTACATTACGGAAAATTTACGCTTATGTCAACATGGAAAACCCTTAAAAAGGGCGAGATGCTCAAAAAATATTCATTTTTGTTTGGTTTCGAGTTCGTGAGGGTTTTTTAACAAAAAATCATCCTTATCGCGTTCCTAAATTTTTAATCAGCTGGTTTGCCGATGCACGGAACACATTGAGAGACTAAGCATACTGTTGCGCATTTTCTCCCCTGGGTACCCCTGTGTAAGCAGCACCTTAATTGGCACTTTTCCAAACTCCTCTCCCCTAGTGCCGCTAATTTGACACGCCGACAATTTTGCGTCGATTCGAATTCATCTTCACCGAGTCTCGGCACAATTCCCTCAGCGCAAGAAACAACAAAGAGGCTATTGTTTGGACTTGTGAAGACGAATTGGACCCACTACAATGGGCCATTTCTTGATACGCCAGTGAACTGTAATTGTTGAATGACTGGAGATTTCTATGGCCATTTATTTGGACAATTGCAGTCGGAGGAACATTATTGACTCGTGACATTTTGACAAGCACTAATTAAATAAAAATGAAACGTTGCCATTCATTCCGCACTTCTAAGAACAGAACGTGTTCGTTTTCCTCGTGTTTATTTATTTATTTATCTTTTAATTTATTCATTTGCAAAGAAAAGACAAATTACAGAAGATTACAAGAAGGAAATAAAATAAACCAGCACTAGGACTACACGCACGCACACACACATGCAATAACTCAACACCTGACAACAACAGCAAACAGGGGGCAAGGGGCGTTCTCGGGACTTAAGCTATTGTTTTCTACAGTACTAATGACAGGTAGAGAAAACGTAGTTCTGTTGAAATTAACTGAGATGGAAAAGAGATGTGATGTTCTTGGGAAAGGAGCCTGTTCCATTTCTTATAATGGAAAGAGAGTTTGTTCTTCTCTTTAGCAATTCGATGCTCCAATTCATAAACTGCTTTCACTTTGGTTAAGAACACTGCTCTTGATGGTAACACACCCTTTAGCTTGCAATTGTAAATATACTGTTTTGAAAGTAAAATCAGATGATTGTATAGTAGGGCATCTTCCGATTGATGAGTTACGCCAAGACTTACTTCACTCTCAGTTATTATATGATTCCCAAATAACTGACGTACAGAACTCCAAAAGCTGTGTATTACGGTAAACAGAAAGAAAAAGTGTGACATGCTTTCTTCCTTGCAACGACAAAAACCTCAGAGAGGAGACTCGGTTTTACCAATTTTGAAAAGAAAGGTATTTAATGGTAATATTTGATTCGAATAAGAAGCGATTTTTAAAACATTTAACGATAAAAAAACTGCGATAAAATATTTTTAAAAAACATATTAAGAAAGTTTTTTAAGAAACGACGACGTTTCGACGTTGAGCTAACGTCATTGTCAAGTCAAAATGATAGTGATAAGGAAATGTTTAAATACTAAGTAAAAAACAATAGAACAATCACATAAGAAATCAAATTGTTGGAATGCTCTTTCAAGTAAAAAGTTTCGCACGGATGGAATCAGTTTGTGTGCTTAAGCTTGGACTACGTTCCTTGATGAAAAAGCATCTCATAGACGAGGCAATCAAATTATCCTTGACACTTTCGGAGTATGAGAAACTGGCTTTCTTTGAGGAGGTTTATGTCCCCATGGGCTTCCAAGAAATGTTTTCCAATCGCCGAGTTTTTATGTTCAACAATACGCTGATGAAGGTGTCGGGATGTGTAGCCAACATAATCCGCATCACACAGATCACATGAAAAAGAATACACAGCGCATTGCTGATTTACGACTGGAGGCTTGATTTCTTTTGGCTTGAGATCTTGCTCCAGTTTCTTGCTAATAAAGACCGGTTGCAAATTAGTGCCAATCTTGTGACTGAGATCACGCATTTGACTTCGCACCGCGTTAGCTGACGTTTGATCCTTGAAGGGGAGAGTTACTCGCAGAACGCTGTTGTCTTCCACTTGTGCTTCTTTCCCACCGAATGAAAGGAAGTATGTTGATCATACCTTGGCCAGAATGCCCAGCACTACTGCTGCAGTTGATTTTCTTTCTACTCTTAATACCCTCCACCCCAACCTGTCGTTTACAACGGAATTTCCTGTTGACAACAAGATCCTCTTCATTGGAATGGAAATAATTAAGAACGGATCAACTAAGATTGAAACGCAAGTGTATAGAAAGCCGACTAACACTGGCTTGTTGCTGCATTTCCAAAGCTACACAAATAAACGCTACAAAGATTGCTTGCTCAAAACAATGATCCATCGTGCATATGCCCTATCTTCTACAACTGAAGCTTTCAATCAAGAATGCACTAGACTACGCTCCGTCTTTACTCGACTTGACTATCCTATCACAATGATAAATTCCACCATCAACAGATTTATTCAGAACATTTCATCCGGTGGGAAAGAAGCACAAGTGGAAGACAACAGCGTTCTGCGAGTAACTCTCCCCTTCAAGGATCAAACGTCAGCTAACGCGGTGCGAAGGCAAATGCGTGATCTCAGTCACAAGATTGGCACTAATTTGCAACCGGTCTTTATTAGCAAGAAACTGGAGCAAGATCTCAAGCCAAAAGAAATCAAGCCTCCAGTCGTAAATCAGCAATGCGCTGTGTATTCTTTTTCATGTGATCTGTGTGATGCGGATTATGTTGGCTACACATCCCGACACCTTCATCAGCGTATTGTTGAACATAAAAACTCGGCGATTGGAAAACATTTCTTGGAAGCCCATGGGGACATAAACCTCCTCAAAGAAAGCCAGTTTCTCATACTCCGAAAGTGTCAAGGATAATTTGATTGCCTCGTCTATGAGATGCTTTTCATCAAGGAACGTAGTCCAAGCTTAAGCACACAAACTGATTCCATCCGTGCGAAACTTTTTACTTGAAAGAGCATTCCAACAATTTGATTTCTTATGTGATTGTTCTATTGTTTTTTACTTAGTATTTAAACATTTCCTTATCACTATCATTTTGACTTGACAATGACGTTAGCTCAACGTCGAAACGTCGTCGTTTCTTAAAAAACTTTCTTAATATGTTTTTTAAAAATATTTTATCGCAGTTTTTTATCGTTAAATATTTGATTCAGGATTTTATACTGGAATTCTCGCAATTTTGTATGAAGCGCACATTTAAAAGGGAGCGTGTAAATAGTTTCCCAATGAAGAATGTTTGTTCCCGAGGCATATTGATTTTCAAACTTCTTTTTCGCAGTTGGAGGTTTAGATATCTTTGAAATAAGAAGATTATAAATCTTCTTCGAGGATAGGTCTGCCTGAGGAGACATATTGAAAGCTATCGTTTTATTTGTTGCCTGAGTCACATTGCTGTTAATTTCTTTTTGCCAATCTGGTAGAAGTGAATGATTAAGAGATTTTAAGTAAAATAAGTCAAGCACATTTAACAGAGATTCGCTTATGTGCGGCTTTGGGCAAATAAACTCACATAAGTCTCCGACTTTACAAAGTCCTAAAGAGAAGAGTTTCCTATTGAAAACAGATTTGTTGTCAATGCATATAAACCTATTATTCCAGATTAGTTGGCTGACTATTTCATCCAAAGCAGAAGGGTTGGAGTTTTTCAAGAGACACCAAGCTACCAAGCACTCTATAGCCAATTTAGAGTATTCGAAGTTACAATAAGAAAGTAGTCTGCCTCCAACTTTATCGAGGTAGTGATTTAAAATACACTTCCAAGAGCATGGCATGTTATCCAGAAATTTTTGGATGCACATGATTCTTTATGCTTCAATCATAGAGTCAGTATGAGGCACCTTTAAGCCTTCTTCATTCACATCATTTATTAGGGTAACACGCTTCATTTCGTCTTTAACTTTCCAAATGAAGTTGAATAAAATTTGATTAATATCTTTGATAAAATTTTTGTTCGAGAAGACGAGACTCATACGACATAAAATTTTTGGAATGGCAAAGGTTTTAATTATCTGTATTTTACCTAACAGTGAGACCTCTCCAGCTCCAACTGTTTAAAGTCTTTTTTAAGGATTTGATGATGAAGTCCAAATTTAATCTATAAAAACTGCATAATCGTAAGTGAAATGTATCCCCAATATTTTAACTTGTTTAGAAAGGTGTTCCACATTTAAATCTTCTACAGTGACTCTCGCAGAACCGCGATTCATAACTTCTGTCTTTTGTTTGTTCACTTTCCAGCCAGAGAACGCCCCAAACATGTGTAAAGTATTGGAAAGCTGATAAAAAGATTCCTTGTCTTTAAGAAAAACTGTTAAATCATCAGCAAAAATTACTAATTTTAATTCTTGATTGTCAATCATTTCTGATATTGATGGTTAGTGTTTCTAGTACAAGAATAAAAAGATATTCATTGCACTGCTAGATATATCCGAGTAAAAGGTAGTAATTTAAGTAATAAAGGATGGCAGGAAATTGAATTCCTGTAGGACTCTGATAAGATAATTCCTGTTAACAGAATCGAAAGCTTTCTCAAAGTCTATTGCTACTAATAGAGAGCTTATGTTCTTTGAAGTTGTCAGAAATATAATATCATCAATCGTACGTACTGCATCAAAAATTGTTCTACCTTTGACGTAAACATTCTGGTTGTGGTGTATTATTTCTGGCAAGACCTTTTCTAGTTTCTTAACAATTGCTTTAGTTCCAGTTTTAACATCAACATTAATAAGAGAGATTGGTCTCCAATTTTTGATTTGCCGTCGATCTCGATCTTTTTTTCTCTATGAGGACAATAACTGCTTGTTTTTGTGAGGTTGAAAGCTCTCCATGTTTATAACAATAGTTCAGGCTTTTTACTAACATTTCACCAAGAACGGGCCAAAACCACGTGTAGAATTCGAATTCCTGGTGTTTATGCTTATGCTTATGTCGAGTGCGTCACTAGTGAAAACAGGGGAGTCTGGGTCTACCATACTCGGGCAAGGACGTGTTTTTCGGCTCTCCCGTAATACCGACGTTCAACAAGATATTTTATAGCCAACAGTGGTACAATTACCAAACGCAAGACCAGAGCAAGTGGCAGCACAAATTCTACTTTCCAGAAGGAAACAAGAGCCATTATGGCTTTTAGCTCGGGGAAACTGATTACAGGATGTAGCTTGGAGAGGACTAGACTTTGTCAAAGTCCTTTAAAATTTTTCCCGCTAAGTGGGGGGTTGGTTGGGTCGTTCGCTTTAATTTCTAACTTAAAGCTCGCTTCGCTTTTTTTAAAGCTCTCTTCGCTGGAAATTTGTTAATCGAAGAGTTAAGAGAGGGCGACTTGGAGCAAGTCTAGTAGAGGACGTGCAATGTTGTCATTGCTACTTGTCGTGTAATATAAGAACCAAGATCAAAGGGTCGTGAACGCAAATATGAGATTTCAAAAGTTATGGCCGAAGGATAAAGCGGCAATGATTTATCCTATGATTTTGAGTCTTGTAAACACCGATATTAAAGTACGGTTCCATTTTGTCCCTACTGTATTGTCCCTCTTTCAATTTCGACTTCAATTTCTCCTTCGTTAGCCTCAGTTCATGCTTTGACCAAAAGCGCCCTATCATACGCGTTCTCTTATTCCCATCGATTAAAAACTATGGCAAGCAAAGGCACCTTTAACATACAAATGAATTCTTGAAGATCTTGGAACATTTTTACTAATGTATTTTTTTGCAGATTCGCCTTAGTTTTCTTGGTTTTTTCCACCTCTTTGACACAAATCCTACTGGGTTCACGCGCTCGTCTTCGAGATACAGGACTTCTGTTACTCGTCTTTTCGTAGTAAATAAACTTGTGAAATCGTGACCTGAACGTTTTGAGAGAAACAGATTCTGCTACACTAGAATAGGCTGTTTTAGAAGGTGATGTACCTTCCTTCCTCAAAGGTTCGTTCAAAGAATAGCACAAATCAGAAACAAACGTATCCCGTTTATCAGTTTTTATTAGTTTCAGTGCTTTGTGGCGATGAACATTTGCTGTCACATCCAGTAGTCGGCTCCAGTCAGGGGCACCCAACGACAAGTTCCGGTAGATATCTGTTCGGTGGAGGGTTATTCTCCTTGGGTTTTCGGCGTCGATTAAAGAGTGCACTCGGACTTTCGTTAACTAAAACGTGGCCTAAAAGATTCGCAATTGGGAAATCATAGCCCCTAGGGTTTTCGGAAAGGTCGTAATTGCTGTTTTTGGCAGTCAAAAACGTCAGCTAGCATTTTCGGAAACAAAATATTTCCCTAGAAAGTTCGTGGAAAGTTCATTTCAGCTTGCATTTTCTCAGAGGAAGATTTTGCTCCCTAACATTTTCGGGCAATTAAAATTTCAGCTAGGGAATCCGAACAGATGAACTTCTGAATGAAAACATCGCTTGAAACAGACTTAAAACACCATAAGGTACTTAAAAATGCCTTTCTACAGCTTTTGGTTGATTTGGCTCGTTGGGTGCCCCTGTCCAGTGGAGGTTTCGCTAGAGATTGACTTGGTTCTGATGCTATATTCTTTGCTCTGGATTTAGTTAATTTCAATGTACGTAAATTTCTAGATTTAGGAGGCTTTGTTTTTAGTAGTATTGTAATTAGGCGGACCAGTGCATTTTCAAATAATTTTAAATATTGTTTTTCAAATAATTTTTTATATTGTTTTTCAAATAATTTTTTCAACGCCTGTTTGGCAATCTATATATTTTTTAAAATGCGTCACTTTCTCGGAAAAATCACCAAGCGTGACATTCTCGGAAAAAACAGGGAAACCCCCTGTAAAATGAGTCATCGCTAATAGTTATTGTTTCAGATCATGAGACGGTCGTATGATTATTTCTAACCAATTATAAATTCTTAAAGTAAAATTTACTGACAATTTTTACTTAAAAAATTTATGCCCAAGTCTATGTCAACTCTCCAGAATCAAATTGCTGGATGTGAGAGAAATATGGAAGAATGCTTGATTCAGTGTGCTGCTGCATCTGGCGACAAAACGGCACAGCTGTACCGTGACGTCAACAGCTAACTGACCTTTTTTAGATTTTATAATGTCCGTATGCGTAGCTTGTCACACCATTATCATGAATATACCGCTTATCATCGAAACAGCTGAGTGATACTTTATTGATTTCATAACTTCCTAATTTATGGTTTTGACTTCTTATGGTTTTCATAGTGTGATAAATTTGTTTATTTCCAAATAAAGTTTCTTTATAGTCTTCATGTTTGATGTTATTCTTAATAATATTCTTCTTAATTCCCTTAGCAGTCTTTCCGCATTGATTATTCTCTTTTATGTATGAATACATCTTAGACCGTAAGCCAACGAATTCAGAAATTGGAATTCCAGCTGCTTCATCTTTGAACTTACCAATGACCGTTTTATTGGTGTTATCAAAATATGGAGAATCTTGTGGATAATCACCGTTATCGAATCTATTTTTATCCCTTCAGAAGTCTGAGTAGACATCTTGAGCTTCGATTTCATAGGTCAAGCTGTCTGTGTCTGTGAATAGTAATTTGGCTTTGTTATTATATTTATTTTTGATGTAGTTGTAATGAAAATCATACATTAACGTCTTGCTTAGATCCAAGATGCACATACCCACATATGCCGGCCTGTTAAGGGTAAGTGTTTCTTTAATCTTATGCACAGCTACTAGATTTTCATTGAAGATCTTACAGCTAACATATGTCGGTTTAGCAGCCATTTTTAATAGTTTCTTTTCATCGGTCACTAATCTAACATCTACTCGTTTTCTGATGTTTTCCATCGTTTTTCCGAAGACTGAATTGTTCATTAATTTTAAAAAGTCTTTATCAAAAGCATTTTTTGCATTAGTTCTTTTCTCAGTATTGAAATCAATATATTACTTCAACCATGCGGACTGATTGAACTCTAGTACTCGATGGACTTTAGTTATTTTCAAACCGAGATCTGTATAGAGTTGAAGGTTCCTGTAATGAAGCACGTATTTTTCTTTGTTGCTTAATGTTGGTATTAATTTATGAACTAACCCAGTCGATATTTTTATTTCTTCGCGATGTTTTTACAATACCCAGAAAACATATTTTCAGTTGATTTAACCTTTTCCGGTCCTAGCGGGTAGTCGTTATGGAGGTTGTGTAGTTCTTCAGGATATTTCAGGTTGTCTTCTAGTATTAAACCTTTATTGCTATCTTCTTTATACTTGGCTAAGTCTATCTTATCAATCTGGTTTTTAGTCATCCATTTGAAACCGCCGGTTGGTAAATATTGACTCATCGCCCAACCATACAGATTGTTCGCGTCTAGATAAATGATATACTTTGAGGGCGCCTTCTTATCGTATTTTTTCATGTATTTATTATTTGACTTTCCGTATCGATTGGCTATATATGATATACCACCACGCATACCCTTTTCGATGAATTGAAACATATCAATATCTGTCATTAACTCCAGTTTGATGCCAGTCATCTTTAACATTGCATCCTATGAAAGCCCTGGAGACGTGAAATAATGACAGGGATCAAGTTTATAGTATTGCAGACAGGTCTTTCGAAAGTTTTCGAATACATCAGCTAACAGAAGGATGTCAGATTTCAGATATAAGTCATGGTACTCACCCATATTTTTAAGAGAGAATGTATTCCACACATTTTGAGCATGTTTATAATCTTCGTCTGATATATGTTCATCATTTAATATGCTGTAAACTTTTTCTTTCGGTGGTAGCTTTTCATTGAATTTATCAAAGCTATCCATGTAGTCATAGGGGTAGACTCCCTTTTGTGACATTAAATCAAGCTTCTTACCTTCGAATTTTTGAGAGGTATATTTTAATGATTCTTTTGGTAGATTACTCACTAGTTTTTCCAAACTAGAGCTCATAAATTGGAAACTATCAATGAAGGTTAGATGATTACCAAGTATGAAAGCCATATATTTTTCCATGTTATTAGGGATTGCATTGATATTCATTTGACACTTTCACCTTTTTTATTTGTATATGTGTGCTTTTTGACTATTTCACCTATCTCTTGCATTATGAAATGCGAGTCATAACCTCTAAGATTATGAAATATTACTGGAATTTTATCAGTTATTTGAAAGTTTAGATTACAATCTTGGTGAGCTGATCCTCTGTATTTTCCAATTATATGACAGTGATCTCTGACTCTAACATCAGTTTTTTTGTATTCTTTTTCACATATATGACATCTGTTAGCTTTTTGGAATTCTTCTTCATTTTCTTCCGTCATTCTTAATGGTTTGTTGAATTCTTTTTTCATAACCTTCTTACAATATTTAACTTCCTCCAACATAGCTTCCATGAATCTGTGAACAGCTTTTTCACCTCTGTATGTTTTCAATGGTTTTGTGTATTTATCGTCATAACAACACACAACATTATATCCAAAACCGCAGTCTGTGTGCTTCTGGTAGGCTTCTGTGTATGATTTATCATTATCAGGCAGGCATCCATACACTTTTTCTGTGATGGCTTCAAACTCTGCATATATTACAAATGGCACTGGTAGTTGTTTATGAAAATTATTGAATTTTAATATGTTATCACCATTTGCTGGCATTTTAATTGCCTGAGTTCCATTTATTTAGATACAGTTTTCTTTATGATATGTTAAGACCCTTTCAGAACTAAAACACTGTAAACAATGCATACAAAAGTGTTTTCTCTGGTGGCTTTTTGTTTGATTGTACATAAACTTATTAAAATCTTTAATCAATACATAATTTTTGTTTTCATTTTCTATGATCAACAATAGATTCAAACAGTTTTCGTTCTTTTCTTTTGATACATAAATTGGATATGGTTGTTTGTTTTCATAACCAAATACATTTATGTTAATGTTATTTTGTTTTTCAATTTTATTGTATTGTTTGACTGCAACTGGAAATTCAATTCCTGAATAATCTAACTTATTAATATATTTTCTAGCAGATTTTTTTATTCTCTGAGGGTCTTTGATTTGTGGGTTTAAATATCTAATATGACACCATTTAAAACATTCATTGTCATTATTTTTCAAATTGATTAATCCCTTCTTGCTGTTTCTAAGTTCTTGTGGTAATTTAATATATGAAGATCCCTTTATCGGTTCATATTTTACCACATTAAGATAATGATTGTCAACAGATTGAATAGTCCAACCAGATCCCTCTGAAATCCAAACTGCAATCTTATTTAATATATTTTGTTTTGACACTTGTAGTGATTCAGTAATCTCCAGATCATTCATGATTGTTTGAGCTGGACTGTTGAAATACGCGGTCTTATGAATTATTTTCCCATCTGACATTTTTGTGAATGTTACCTTTAGTGTTTCGACAAATTTCAGTCCTTTCATGAATTTTAGTACATTTGTGATATGGTATGCAACAGCCTTTCTTGTGTTTTGTAGTTGTAGTAGTGGGTCGTTATTTTTGATATTGATTTCATAAGACTTTGTATAGCCTTTCAGAGCTTTATCTGTTTGCTCTATCTTAGTCCTTGGTAATGGAACTGGTTTTTGAACTACCTTTGTCCTTGGTAATGGAACTGGTTTTTGAACTGGTCTATCCCTAAATTCTAATGGTGGAAGAATAATATTGTCTTCATAATCTTGGACCATTTGATTTACACTCTTGCAAGGTGCTGGAATTGGTCTCTCATTTTGCTTGGTATCATCTACTGCCTTCTTCTTATCTTTCTTTAATAACATTTTAATTAGTTGAGATTTTGACAGTTTTTTCAAGTCTGATTTATTCATACTATTAGTGATTTTTTTTTATTTTTTGAACCTTTTCCATATTGAATCATCAAATCATTATAAAAATTGTTTATTTTATTTGATTGTTCTTCAATTTTTTTGTTTTTTTATTTATTTTTTCATTATTTTTCAAATTCATTTTCATCATTATTTTCATCAATAAACTCAAATTTAATTGGTTTGTGTTTCATTTTAATTTTTTGTCTTTCATTATCTTCTAGTTTGATGGTTTCATTTACTTTATTTTTCATTGTGGTATTAATGAAATGTACTCCACGCCATCCTTCAATATAATCATTCAACAGATTACTTAAATCATTCAAACTATTTTTTAGTTGATCTTTTAGACTGTATTTATTTGCTACTATTTTTTCTGAACCAATATAAACACATCCTTTACAATATGTAAAACTCATCAGATAATCTTTATCATGATGTGATAATCTGAATGTATGATAAAAAATAATGTATTCATGTTTTTTTGCAAAATCATAAATTACATCATATATTTTATTCATTTGTTTAATAACTGTATTAACATGATTCTTCAAAAGTTCGTTACCAAAATTGATTCTCAGACTAACAGAATTATTTTCATTACTAAATCCATTTTCATAACCTTTCAAAATATTTATTTTCATCATTATATATATTACTATATCTTTTTCTTTTTAAGTGTTATTTTAATCTGCGTTTAAGTATGACTAATTCAAGTGATCCAAATCATGGATCCTTTGAATTTAATTGGTGTTTTATTGATTTAATTTGTTTCCATTTTCCAGCAAGTGTGTAATTATTATTACAAGTTTTACAATACCATTCCTTGTTTAGCATATACTTTGTTTTAGACTTTGTTTTAGCTTTTTTTCTTTCTTCATCAGTATAAATTACTGGTCTTCCTCCACCTCTCGTGATATTTTTACTTTCCATCTTAATATAATATTATACTATATATTTTTAAATAATTTATAGAATTTTTTTAAATAGCCAGAAACAATTATATTTTTGGCTATCAATTAAAATAGCAAACAGCATATGTATAATGCTAAAACGTTCTTTCATATATATAAGTTAGATTATTTTTTTACATATCCTTTAAATCCCTAAATGGTATCCAACTGTTAAAGTCATCACTATATCCTTTCCACTTTACTAAAGCTTGTTTCTTTTTGTAATCCCTCCGAATGACTTTATCAATACGGAAAACATCCTGTCTGGCTTTTAATAATTCAGGTTCATAAAAACTCCCTTGAATATCTTCACCTCTGAGATCTTTTAGTTTGTATGTGATTGGATTAGTGTATTGGATCTTATCTATTATGAATAATTCTTCTGTCCAATTTGGTGTATAACCTTTATCAAAAGTTTTTCTTTTGTTTTTACTAATTCGAACCTTATCACCTACTTTAAATTTTGGTTTATGTTGTAATGTTTCCATTTCACCATATAAATTAAAATACACAATTCCTTTATTCTCTTTCTTTGAAGCCTCTGTGGGTGTCATCTTTGTGCTTGACTGTTTTGTGTTATTATACTGTTTTAATATTTTAGGTAACATATCGAGATACATTGTATTGCCTTGAATTGTGAACTGTTTCCACATTTTGGACTTGATTGTTCGATTCCATCTTTCAACCACTGAAGACTTTTCTTCATTCTCGGTGGAGTAAATATGTATCCCATTTTTTCTCTAACAAGTCCTTCAAGTGTTTGTTATAGAACTCTTTCCCTTTATCAACCCATAGATATTGTGGTTTTCTGCCTTCCTTGAATATTGTTTGAAATGCTTCAGTTACAGTTTCACCCTTTTTATCCTTCAGAGGAACAATCCAACCATATTTACTGAAAACATCAATAACCATTAGAAGATATTTATAACCTTTATTCCATTTACGGAATTTTTGCATTTCAACAAGATCAGCAGCCCATATTTCATCGATTTTATTTACAATCACACGCCGTCGAGTAAAGTTGCGTTTTATGGTTTTATGCAATTCATCTGCTAATTTTTCTTGCCAGTTTTCTTCACTCGACTGCTTTTTCCGTTTTTTGAAACACCAAGACCAAGTTTCTGTTTTGTGTTGATTAAGAATCTAGCTGTTTGACCCCATTTTGGCATCTCACCATATGGTATTTGATCAAGTGACTTGACCATTTTTTGTCACAATCACCTTTATTTTTTCCCATATCACAACATATATCGTGATGTGCTGCTATTTCATCTACCTTGTTGTAAGGTTGGACATACCATTTTGTGACCTCACCTGTGTTTTTATCATACTCTAACTGTTTATCGAGGGGATTATAAGGCCCCATGTATTTATATTGTCCGGGTGTCCATCCACTTTTTGGTTTTGGTAGTTTACCAATAGCTTTGTGAATATCAATAGCACCCCCATAATCTAATCCCTTTTCATCTGTTTTATAACGAATATTAGGGCGCACCTTAGTTGAGAGTTGATTTAAACCCTCTTTTCCAACTTTACTAATAATCGGTTTAGCTTTACCAAGAGCAAAATAGAGGGCTTTTTGTAGTAGCTTTGGATTTCTCATTAATTCTGAAATTCCGTATCTCCCCATTTCTACACCCTTCTTTGCTAAGAAAGGAACTCCATGCTGAAGAAATACTGTAAGTGCCATATCTGCGGCTGAATCTAATATGCCCGCCCCTTGAGACGGGCTATTTACTTTAAATTTTTATTTTTAACAAATTTATTTTTTGTGATTCCGCATTCTGCACATTTGCATTTCAGCATAGTTCGACCATTTTTAGTCATTTCATATCTTTCACTACCTGGAACACATTCAGTGACTTTCTTCTGTTTGATACAATACGATTTTACCATATATATTATTAGTTGGATAAATGTGTTTCAAAATAGTTCTTAATGAATTGTTAATTTTTCTCAAAATCACCATCGCTGAAAACACTTAATACTTCATCATAAGACTTTCCTCCATTCATTTCTTTCAAGAAATAAAGAGAGAACCAAACACAATCACTTGAAAATATACCTTGAATTTGTTTATCTCTTTTATAAAGGAAATTTAATTTATGTTCCTCGGAAAAATCCTTAATTTCATTAAATAGTTCTGTTCCCCAACAGTCGAAATAATACAGATTACCATCTTTTATAAAAAGTGCTACGGTGTGATCATATATCTTAGTCGCATAATGCCATCACCCCTGAGAATTGATTTCCTTAAACATGAAATTATCTATATATATAATTTAGATAAAAAAAATTTTATATATTTTTAAAATACTTTTCAATAATTTTTTCATTCTTCATTGTGTCATTATCAAATACATTCAACAAATCCAGATAAGAAGTTCCCTTGTTCATTTCATTCAGAAAGTATAAACAGAAGTAGCCGCATGTAGACGTATTTATATTCTGGATCTGATTATTTTGGTGAAGCAGAGTCATATTCTTTCTTTTAGCATGATTTACAATCTCTTGAAATGGAGGCATGCCGAAACTATCAAAATAATTGATAACATTATCTTTGGCATAAGTTGAAACCCAATGGCTTCCCTTCATATATGATGGATGAAGATTGTAAATGAACAAAGCATGTTTGTGGTTATGTGGAACTCTTTCGTCTCTTGACAAAACATCATTTATTGGTATGTTTAAATATCTGCACCATTTTATTAGATCATGATTACTCATCGGGATATCTTTATAAAATTTTGGGTTTTTTTTGGTGGTCTTGTTTTTTTAATCCCATACCAACTGATTTATCCCATGTACCAATAAATGGAGGTGGTCTGTATGCACCAATTCTTGGAGCCCCTTTTCCTTTTGTCCCAATTCGTGGAGCTCCTTTACCAGTTATTTTTTTTATGGCCTCAATAGCAAGTGGGATACCAAAGCTTGCTAATAGGGCCCAAGAAATCCACCTGATTGTGTTTTCGTTGGTTTTATATGAACACCTGATCCTGATTGAAGGGCATTCAATATATCCTGTTTTTTGTTTCATCGATAGGAGATGCTTATATTCTATCAGCTTATTAATTTTGTCTTGTGGTACGAGAAAACCACCTGACTGAACCCCTTTTCCAGAGATTTTTTTGACCACTTGAGAAGCACCTTCTGAAGCTACTCCAGAAAGAGCTGATAAACCAAGCGTTTTACCCACAAGTTCAAGTTTATTAAAATTAACGACATAATACAGAACAGCGCTAACCCGCAAATAGCTAAGGCTAATCTAGGCGGGTAGCGGGTAGGACTGTTTAAAGAGTAAGTATAATAATTGTGAGTATGGGATAAGTGAAGAGATAAAATAGATATACATGCACGTAGAATAAATAAATAAATAAATAAATAGATATATAGAATAAATAAATAAATAAATAAGTAAGTAAATAAAAATAAAAGACAACAATTGCAGTTAGATAAAGCTACTTTGAGTGATTATTTTGAAATTTTTTGATTAGGAAAGGTGTGCCAACATAATCGTCCTCTTCCATTAAGACTTGTAGGAGTCGATTTTCTAGATTTTTCTTAAATACAAACTTCGATAATTTACGTAATTCTTGGGGGATGCTATTCCATATTTTGGCCCCTAGTTTTGAAAAAGATTTTGATAGATGGTTACATCTTGAATATTTTATATGATAATTGTCTACTAAAGAAAATCTTGTATTGTAATTATGCAACTCATTTGAACAATTAAAAAGATTAGAAATATTACATGGGGTTCGCTTATTGAAAACATCGTGCATTAGTATAGAAACAGATTTAAAATAAAGCATATTTATTGGGATAGTGTTAGAGGAGACCAAAAGAGGAATGGCGTGTGACCTATAAGATTTAAAGTATATGAGGCGAAGTGCACGCTTTTGTAAGACCAGAATTTGATTAATGTAAGTTTGAGCAGCATGGCCCCACACAACAATTCCGTAGGATAGATAAGGGAATATCAAAGATTGATAAATTGTTAGCAGTACACTTGTGGGTACGTAATGTCTTAGTCTAGCGATGATGCCAATCGTTTTGCTTATCTTGGAAGTGATGTGTCCAATATGGTATTTCCAGCTGAGTTTTGAATCAATTAACACACCTAAATATTTTACATACGACTTTTGTTCTAGAGGCAAAAAAGTTTCAGAATCATTATCAAATATTCGAAGATTAACTTGATAGTCAATTTTCTTTTGATGAGGATGGAAGATAATGAAGTTTGACTTCTTAATGTTTAGCGTTAACTTGTTAGCTGTTAGCCATTTATAAACTTTATGTAATTCAAAGTTGACAACGAGCTCCAGGGTTCGAAGATTTTTATCAGCATATAATAGATTTGTGTCGTCAGCAAACAAGTAGAATGCTAGTTTATCAGATGACCTGTGGATATCGTTAACATATAAGAGAAACAGAAGAGGTCCTAAGACAGAACCTTGTAGGACACCACAAGTCATAGGTTGTTTGCTGGAGATATCAGGTCCAATTTGAGTTGATTGAATACGGTTTGAAAGATAAGAACGGAACCAATCGTTCACGATCCCTCTCATACCGTAATGATATAGTTTTTGTAGCAGAATCGAGTGGTCAACTGTGTCAAACGCTTTTTTTTAAATCAATGAATATACCACACGTGTATATCCCTTTATCAAAATTAGATTGGATTTGATTAACTATGTCAATAAATGCATGTTCTGTGGATCTTCTTTCTCGGAAACCGTATTGTGAATGGTAAAGCATATTGCGTTCTTCCAAAAAAGACTTCAATTGGCGGTAGATAAGTTTTTCAATAATTCTGTTAAAAACGGAAAGAAGTGAGATGGGTCTGTAGTTGTTTGGATCAGTCACATCCTCATCCTTCTAAATTGGGATGACTTTAGCATGCTTTAATCTAGATGGAAAAATTCCACTCGTAATAGAATCATTTATGATTTTGCACAAGGGCTTCGATATAGTTTTGCTTGCGCATTTCAACATTCGAATTGGACAAGAGAACAATCCGTATGCCTTGTTGTGTGGCGTCGAAATAATTTCTAATTCAACTTCAGAAGGAGTTACTGATTGAAAGGCAAAAGACCCTAAAGTGCTTGATTTGGATAAATAACTGGAGAAATGTATTTGCGACTGAGGGATCTTAGAAGCCAGATTAGGACCTACTGATGCAAAGTGATTGTTTAGTATGTTAGGTAACTCGGAGGTATGGTGCGATAGCCCTCTGTTTCCAGGGCGCTTCAAGGCTGTTATTGAACTTTCATTTTTTCTTTTCCGATTAATTAACATATTAATACCTTCCCAAGTCTTCTTTATATTATTTGAGTTAGTCATAAAGTAATCATGGTAGTATAGCTTCTTACTTAATCTAGATAAAGTTAAGATTTTATTCCTATAGATTTTGTATTTGGGTTTATCACCGGAGAAGAAAAGTTCATTCTTTTTCTTGATTGAAATCCTAAGGCCTTTTGTTATCCAGGGTTTATTAAATTGTTTGGCTTTGCGTTTAGAAATTGTTTTGATCGGCGCGTGTTTATTTACAATCCTGTTTAGTTTGTTATAAAACGTAGAGAAAGATTTGTTGACATCATTACTCTCTGAAACTGCAGATTCCCAATTTAATTGTGAGAGATCATTGACAAATTTTTCTTCAGAGAATTTTGAGGAATCACGAGTTGCAATTTTTCGTGGCTTTATTTTCCCGCCTAATGAGCGGCAGACGCAAAATTGAGAGAAATGGTCACTTATGTCAGAAACAATATTGCCGCTTAAAATATGCACATCATAGTTGTTCACAAAGATATTGTCAATAAGTGTTGCTGAGGCATTGTGAACCCTTGTTGGTTTGTCTATTGTTGGAGAGAACAAAGGCTTTGAAGAGTATGCAAAAAACTTTAAGCATATTTACAAGTTTCGTAACGAAGGAGGTTTATGTTGGCATCAGTCATTATATAAATCGACTTACCTGAGGTGGAAAGCCTTTCGATTGTTTCTTCAAAATAATTTAAGAATTTCTCTGGACAGTTGTGTTGTCTGTAAATTACTCCACAGATAATATCTCTTTTGTTAGTAAAATGAATAGTGATCCACAGAGCCTGAAAAGCTTGAGTACTGGTTCTTTCAATAACTGTATACTTAAGACCATTGTCAATATACATACCCACACCTCCAGCGGAAAGAGGCGTAGGTACGTATTCAAAATTGTAATTAGGTATTGACGGGTCGAAATCAAGAGGGATATTAGAATTTGTAATTTTTGTTTCTGTCACCCCGATAACGTTAAAGTGTAACTGCAGTTCGTCCAGTAAATGGAGTTGAAAATTATCGAGATTGCGACGCAAACTTCTTACATTATTGTGCAGTAAAGAAAAAGAAAAATAAGAGTCATTGGATATTGCAGAGCTTTGTTCTCTAAAACTCTGACTAAAACTATGGGGTGAATAGTATTTACATTGTATAGGTTGAATATTTAGGTTTCGATCTGGATTTACATTCGAGTCAGTGTTTAAGTTAAATAGATTTAGGTCATGTAAATTGGTTAGTCGCTCGAGGTACTTTTTGGTTGGTAGGCTTGTAATTAAGCTATTATTGAATTGGCCATGAAAATCGGTAAAGTTAAAACCATTATATGGGAGTTCACGGAATAATAATTTTGTTTCTTTGGCAAGTTTCTTCGTGGTCGTTACAAACATCTTTGTCGAAATAAAACAAAATAGATTGACTTACAGTTTACGTTTTCCTAATTCTTAGTCCTCTTGGGCAAGAAGTTGGAGATCATCGAGATCCTTAATCTTAATGGGACGGCTACCTTCCGATCTCCTGAGATAAACCGTGCCACTCTTGGTCCAGCAGTAGCTGAATTCGTGCTGCACTTTGAAAGACTTCGCGGCGTTAAAGAGCTCCTGGGTCTTAGGAGTTAAGTGATCAACAATCATTGCATTTGTAAGACTTGAAGTTTCCGGCAGACCAACATCTTGAGGGGCAACTTGAGAGATTTCGGTTCTTCTGCTCATAACTTCTTCTCGAGCTAGTCGTGTAGTAAATTTACAGATGATAGGATCCGGCCTACTTGAAGCATTTCTTGGCTTCACTCGGTGTGCTGTATGGATGTCTTGGATGGAGACTTCAGCGCCCATTTTGTTGAATATCTTTACACACAATGTAGTTGTCTGCAGGGCAGTTTCCCGTGTCGCAAGTTCAGGAACGCCAAGTAGTTTTACATTAAAACGGTAGCTGTAGGTCTGAATTTCCTCAGTCGCAAGTGAATGTTCTTCAACTTTGTCAGCAATTTTTTCTAAGCTTGACTTAATTGCAGAAATTTCTTGTGATATAAACGCGCGGGAATTATTTAAGTCGTCACATTCAAGTCCAAGGAATTCTAAGCTTTTCGACTGCTCGTGGCAGAAGAACATGGCGGCGTGGAAGCATGACCTGACTCGCTCACTATCGTGCCGTCAACTTTTGCCTGAAGATTCTTAATTTGTGCCATTAAAGCCTCGACTTGTGTCCTGAGACCAGCATTTTCTTTTTTAAGTGCTTTGATGGTTACTGGCATCTCTCTACACTCTAGAGTTACTCAAAAGACGGAGATAGAGAAAAACGTGTCTGCAGTGTACGAACATGCGCAGACGTATGGTAATAGGGTTGGTAATAGGGTCCGACCTATTGTTAGAATGGAACTCAATAAACTGCCACCAACTTGCTTTCTGATATTGGTCTTAGCCAGCTTAATATCCATTCCCTTCGTCAATTTGCTATTTTTCTCCAATCTTTTTTTCACCATCGCTGGAACATACAAAGTGTCATGGCCATGAAGAGAGTCCTTTGAGAGTCTCAAGGCAATAGTTTCCCTTTTATGGTAAGCACTCCTCAGATTCTTTTTCTGGTTTTCCGATAGTTTCATATATAATTCAAAAAGTTGAGTCATTTGCTATATAATATATGTTATATAATTTTTGGTTATAAAACATATTTGAAATGAGGATACATTATTTTTTCATTTACACAATAACCAATTCATTTCCCACTTTATCAACTTACAAAATAACTAACTTCTTCTTTCATAGACTTCTTTACACAATAACTAACTCATTACAGACCTTGTCAATGACAATTTCTTCCTCGTATAAAACGACAGCGTGGACTGAAAAGGACTATCACCTGCGCTGTTGGCATTAAGTTTGTATCTGAATATCAACTGTTTGGGATCTCTTGTTACTCTCTCTGCCTGATATGACAAATCGAAATAGATCAGACCATACAAGCTATTATAATTGGACAGATTCAGTTGAGTTCCCGTGTTGAAATCATTACGCTTATAACAGTAAGCCATCAGATCGTTGAAAATACGAACCTTACTATCACTATCGTATTCAACTTCAGGATAAAAAACACCATTGCTATATTCGAGTCTGCATGATGTCAGATAACTGCCATTTGCACGGTCTGCGTTGATGTTGAATGTGTCCATTTCGTATGGATTTGCTTCGTCATTATTCGTTTTGGCTCGTTGCAGATAAACAAAGACATGCTTTACATTGTCAATACTAGAGGAGATCTGGAAGAATCCACTGCTATCTGTTGGAGCTGAAACCTCGTACATCTCTCTCATATACATCCATTCGTCCTTTGTCAAAACGTTTGTAATGAACCTGTCATAGAGAGAGTCTTTTGGTGTGAGTTTCGGTACCCATAAGAGGAATCTGTTAATAACAACCCTCGCATCATCAGCTGCAGCAGCCTTTTGTATCAATTCAGCGTCTGAATTCAGTGTGATGTTAAATTGTAGCTGCATTGGAACAAGCATCCTGTTCTGTAGTTCTTCAAAGAAAGAGTACCGATTGAGAGGTATGATTACATTGACATCGTTGAGTCCTGTAGTTAAAAGTCGTCTAGCCTCAAAACCAGCATTCTGATTGGCATTAGCTATCCTATGATCGGTATCCAAATACCAAAGAGAGTTTTTAGCAACACTTCGACTATAATCGTCACTATATTCGAGAAGGTTTTTGACAAAAGTCACCTTGTGGAGATTATCGGTGTCGTACACTTAATTGTGAATTTATACCCATTTTTCTGCTGTCTCTGGCCGTTGGCTGGGGTACGTATTACATCATCGAGTTGGTATCTCACCAACTCATTTCTTTGCAAAAAATCTGTTGTTCTGAAAGACATATATTATTATGTTAGATAATTTTGCAATGTTTATGTTAGAAAAGTTTATAATAATTTTATCGCCTTCTTTTCATTATAAGATCGCCTGATCCTGATATCAATCTATTGAGTATCATATCAGTACTTTCCTCTTGCTTGGGTGGAGATTGAACATTTGCTTTTTGCTGTTTTCTCATATTCGCAAGTCTTTTCATTATAAGGTCTCCTGACTTTTCGGATATCTTTTTACCCAATCGATCACCTGCATGAGATACTCCTGATTCTAACGCTTTCTTACCAAGTGGTTTGACTAACTTTTTCACAACACTCTTCATTGGTTTGAAGATATTATCGACAATAATCCCTGATCCTTTGTGCTGGTACACAAATTTACCAAGTTTTGGACGATAAATCCTTTTGCATTCATATGGTTTCATTATACTAATATGTTACATACTTTTTATAATAAGCGAAAATGCTGTGTCTGCTCCATTTAAATCGACCAATCTTCTTTTTCCATCTGTAATATAAATCTGTATACTGGAGATTGTAATCTTATTCACAGGATTGTATGTGACTCTTCGTGGCTCAAGTGTGAATGAATAACTTGGTCGCAGAACACTGGTTGAAAAGGAATAAATTATATGGGTATCCTGACCGTCTACAAGGGAATCGTTGATCAAGTCACAATGGACATTGAATATATCTGTATCTTGTGATAAATTTGGAACTCGGGGTCCAAAGTTTGTCCCACTTGTCAACACTTTCTTATCAAACCCAATAAGGTCATTAAAATTACTGGCTGTCAAATCAAGCCGATAATTTGAGGCCAATGTAATCGTAACCCTGAATGTTGTATTATCAAATTTGAGAGTAATAGGATACGTATCACCAGTTTTTGTTATATTTTTGATATACGTATTAAAGTCTGTGTAATTCCAAACTCCTGCTGGGAAGGTGATGTCTTGAAATGTTGAACCACTATCAGAGCTATATTTAATTAATTGATTGTTATATCCAGCGTTAACATTGAACCATGTGAATGACATGTTGACAACTCGATTAAGTCCGATAACATATTGTTTGTTGCTATCCAAAATTATTGGTCTAGTGAATTTTGTTATGAAATCCTTAGGCTTATTGTTTCCTTGATTTTTCACGCTGTAAGATGATAAAACTATCTCTCTTTCCATTTATATAATACCATTAGATTAAATTTTGAAACATTGATTGTACATTTTTGCATATTGCGGCCTATTGATTGTTGCCGTCTTCAGTAATATGTCCAAAATAGCAACTCCTGTGTTACGCATTTCAATACTTGTATTACCTGCCAGTATTTCACCAACTATTAATTCCAACTTTTTAACAAGCTGCCTCACGATATTATAAAACATGATATTTCCACCTCTTTGTTTTCTTCCTCGAATTCCAGAACCTTTTATTGTCTTCAGTTTACTGTCATAATGATGAATGTATTGATTTAAAGCAGCTCTTGCTGTGTCTATTTGTTTGTTTCTCATCTGCCTCTCAGCTTCTGATATAAATCCCTTTTTGAACTTTTTCGTTACATCTGATTTCAAGCCATTTAGTTGTTTCCTTGTTGTTTTAGCATCTTTCAAAATCTTATTAAGATAAGACTTAGTCTTCACGGGAGTCATTTCTGGTTCTTTTAACCTCTTTTCCACATCATCATAATTCGGAATATCAAGATCATCCAAATATTTATTTATGAGGTCTTTGTGACATAAATGCTTAAATGACAAGTTGACTTTCACCACCCTAGCAAGTTCTTATTTGTTACTGTGTATCACGTGACGCGCACGAGGAATAAAGCGCTCTCAGCTTGTCAGCCATTTTGACTGTTGTCATTACATTACATGGTGTCAGAGTGCAGCGAAAATCTGCGCCGAGTGAAGCCATCGAGCTTCAATCTTAGTTTCCTATCGTTCGTAAAGAATCACTGATTCAAGATGGCGAAATACAAAACTCCGGAGATGGTTTGGACCTCACAAGATTTGAACCAAGAATGGCGTCGCTTCTGCAGACAAGCAAGTTGTATCTTAGACGGTCCCTTGCACGACAAAGAGGGCAGCGTTAAAGTTAGCTACTTGAAGATGTGGGTAGGAGACAAAGGACTTGACGTTTTTGAGGGATTTCAGTTCGCAAAGCCTGAAGATGCAGCGAAATTAACGATCGTCATGAAAAAGTTCGAAGCATACTGTGGGTAGGAGACAAAGGACTTGACGTTTTTGAAGGATTTCAGTTTGCAAAGCCTGAAGATGCAGCGAAATTAACGATCGTCATGAAAAAGTTCGAAGAATACTGCGCTCCGCGAAAAAACCACATCATGGCTGCTTTGAAGTTTAGTGAACGCCGACAAGCCGACAGTGAGAGTTTCGACTCCTTCGTAACTGATTTAAAGATTCTCGTGAAGGACTGTGGCTATCAAGAGGAAGAATGAATGGTTCGCGACGCGATCGTTTTCCGTTGCAAGCACACTAAAGTTCGTGAAAAGTGCCTCGATTTAGCCGACACGTTGACCCTGGAGAAAGCTGTTGAAATCGGTCGCAACCATGAAACGAATCTAACCAGCCTAAAGAAGCTCGCAAAAGACGAAGATCCGACTGTGAATGCCCTAAACAAGGAAAAACGTCAAACTCGGAATCGTCGTCAGCAGTCAAATAAAGGCACAAACAAGCAAGATTCAGCAAAGACTGCTACGGATGCAAAGAGCAGCAAACAAAACCGAAAGACACCAAACGAAAAGTGCGGGAGGTGTGGTTACGACAGAACCGACAAGAAATGTCCTGCAATGGGACAACAGTGCGGATTCTGCAAAAAGATGAATCATTATTCCAAGTTCTGTAGATCAAAAGAAGTACACAACTTACAAGAAGTGGATGATCCAGATGACAGTGAAGATGATTCACCTCTCTTTGTTTACTCGGTTGGATCAGACTGTGGACCTGAGGATGAGCAATTTTACGAGACTGTCGAGGTACAGGATACCCAAGTTCGTTTCCAGCTGGATAGTGGTGCAAAAGCCAATGTCATGTCACTGAAGACGTACACCAAACTCAAGCATGGACCCTTGCCACCCCTGAAAAAGACAAGAACTGTGTTGATTTCCTTCTCCAAGCACAAGCTCAAACCCCATGGGGAAGTAGTGTTGACCACTCGATACAAAGATAAGGTTGAAAATGTCAAGTTCTTTGTTGTTGAACCTGAAGTGGAGTCTGTGCTTAGTGGAAACACTTGTATTAAGCTGGGTCTGTTAAAAAGAGTTTATCAGATGGCAAGTCAAGAACTACCATCAAGGCGGGTAGAGTTGGAGGACTATCCAGAACTGTTCACAGGATTAGGATGTTTACCCGGTTCATATCACATAGAACTGGCAGAAGGAGCTGTGCCTGTCATCCATCCCCCAAGGAAGGTACCAGTTCCACTGAGAGCAAAAGTTATTGAGGAACTAAAACGGATGGAAAAGCTAGGAGTGATTGTACGTCAGGAAGAACCAACAGAATGGGTCAACTCACTTGTGGTAGTACAGAAGGCTACAGGTGCAGTGAGACTGTGCAGTGATCCTAGAGATTTAAATGCAGCTATGAAGAGATCCCATTACCCTATGAAGACAGTTGATGAGGTGGCCAGCCGTCTTCAAAGTGCCAACACTTTCAGTATCCTGGATGCCAAAAGCGGTTTCTGGCAGCTAAAGTTAGACGAAGAGTCTTCACGTCTCTGTACCTTCAACACTCCTATTGGTCGTTACAGGTTTAGAAGACTACCCTTTGGAGTGAAATGCGCCCCAGAAATCTTCCAAAGAACTATGGATCAAATGGTTGAATATTTGGATGGCGTGGAGGTCATTATGGATGATGTCATAGTGGCTGGAGATGAGACAACACACGACGAACGCTTGAAGACATTCCTGGAAAGAGCATTGAAGCAAGGTTTGAAGCTCAACAAGGAGAAATGCAAGATTCGTCAGACGCAAGTTCCTTATGTTGGACATTTGCTAACTGCAGAGGGTTTGAAGATTGATCTCCAAAAGGTCAAGGCAATTCAAGAAATGCCCGAGCCGCAAAGCAAAGAAGATGTGAAACGCCTTCTCGGATTCGTACAATTCCTGAGTCGGTACCTGCCCAGCCTGTCAGCTGTGGATGCCCCACTAAGGGAGTTGGAGAAAGCAGATGTATTGTTTCACTGGGACCACCCACAGAAAGAGAGCTTTGAGAAGATTAAACAGCTTGTATCGGAAGCACCAATACTGCAATACTATGATGTCAGGAAGCCAGTGAAAATCCAGTGCGATGCAAGTGGGAAAGGGCTCGGAGCCGTGCTATTACAAGATGACAAACCTGTCTGCTTCTCGAGCACTCACAGATACCGAGACAAGGTATGCGCCAATTGAAGTTGAAATGCTCGCAGTTGTCTTCGCTTGCCGCAAGTTCCACCAGTACATCTATGACAGAAGTGTTGTCGTAGAGACAGACCACAAACCCTTACAGGCGATCAGCACCAAACCATTGTCTCAAGTTCCACTGAGACTTCAGAAGATGGTCCTCAATGTGCGTGGGTGTGATGTGGAAATTTGATACATTCCTGGTGTTAAACAAGTCCTTGCAGACACCCTGAGTAGAGCATCTGTAACGAATGCTGACAGTGAAGCTTATGAAGAATTCCAGGAAATTAACATGGTCCTGTCAGTATCAGAGGAACGATATGAAGAATTTCAGAAAGAGACCAAAGTAGACCCAGAGCTGCAAGCAGTTCTTACCATGGTGACAAATGGATGGCCAGACACGAAGCAGCAAGTTCCTATAGAGGCAAGACCCTACTGGACATTCCGAGATGAAGTCGCAACAGCAGATGGCCTCCTCTTCAAAGGAACACGCTTAATTGTCCCAAAGGTTATGAGACCTGAAATGCTGCGCCAGATCCACAAGAGTCACCTAGGAATAGCCAAATGTAGACAGAGAGCCAGAGAAGTTCTATTTTGGCCAGGAATGTCAGTAGATGTGGAGCAAATGGTCATTAACTGTAGCGTGTGTGCAGATTATGCCAAGAAACAGCCTTCGGAGCCATTGAAACCTACTATTCCACCATCACTTCCTTGGAAGAAGATAGGAACTGATTCGTTTGAATTTCGCGGAGAACATTATGTACTCTCGGTGTGCTACCGTAGCAAGTTCCCAGAAGTTACAAAGATGGAATCGTTGAGAAGTAGTGCTATAGTACAAGAGCTGAAGAGGCAATTTGGAATCCATGGGATCCCAGCAGAAGTAGTTTCAGACAATGGCCCCCAATTCAGCAGCAGTGAATTCCAAGAATTTGCAAAAGAGTATGGGTTTAAGCACATAACCAGTTCACCCCATTACCCAAAGGCCAATGGAGAGGCAGAGAGAGCCATTCAAACTGTCAAGAATCTATGGCGAAAGAACAATGACAAACACCTAGCCTTGCTAGATTATCGGACAACACCAATACCTGGCATTGAACTGTCTCCAGTGCAACTGTTGATGGGACGTCGACTGAGAAACGAGTTACCTATGATGGAAAGCTTGCTCCAACCAGCCAGTGCCAACCAAGAAGATGTCTCCAAGTACCTGAAGAAGACCAAAGAAGATCAGAAGAAGTACCATGACCGACATGCTAGCAAAGAAAAGAAAGAACTACAACCTGGAACGATGGTGCGAATGCAACCCTAGACAGACTCTAAACAATGGAGGCCAGCAACGGTTGTTAGACATCACCACACACCAAGGTCCTATGTAGTGCAAGCAGAAGACAGCCGAAAGTATCGCCGCAACAGACAGCATCTACGAGTTTGCCCAGCTGCAGGATATGGGAATTTAAGTGCAGAACTGTCCTTTGATAGTAGTGCAGACCAGAGAAACCTACCCAAGGACAAACCTGACCAAGCCGCAGCCCCAGCAGTGTCCTCAGCTATTCCACCCCTTGAACCACCAAAGGCAAACAGTCCAGAGCCTTATGTTAGTCGAAGTGGCAGACGAGTAGTTAAACCCGATCGGCTTGACCTTTAAACCAGACTAGAGACTGAGAACTGTTTTCAGCTTTTGATTTACTTTGGAACTCAAAGACAGTGACATTTATTTCAAGCTCAGATTTTGTTTTGTTTTATTTTATATTTTTATTATTAAGTTTTCTTTAGTAAAAGGGAAGGATGTGACATAAATGCTTAAATGACAAGTTGACTTTCACCACCCTAGCAAGTTCTTATTTGTTACTGTGTATCACGTGACGTGCACGAGGAATAAAGCGCTCTCAGCTTGTCAGCCATTTTGACTGTTGTCATTACATTACAGTCTTCATCTTCTAGTGCATAATCAATTTCCTCATCATCTTCGTATTCTGGTGGCAAATCATCAGGTTGCTCAGGAAAATACTGTGGATCGACATACAATTCTTTTTTGCCTTCCAACACATCTTTCATGGATGGTTCATAAGTAGGTGGTACTGGAACAAGTTGTTTTTCTTGCTGCGGCGGTACATAATCACCAAAATTAACTAGACCCTCGACGTCCATGTCTTCAAATGGATCAACTTCTGGTGCATAGTCAATACCAACTTCCCCTTTCTTCACTGCTCTTTTTTTTCCTGATTGGCAGACTCGAAATTGTGTTACTGTCAATAACATCATCTAATTTGCTTGTCACTGGTTTGAATACCTTCGCCAATGAATCCTGACTTGTCTGCTGACCAATTTTGTGTTTCGTAATCATATCATGGACAGTATTTATCTTATCACCTAATTCAGATTTCTTCTTAGCAAGTTCTTTCCACTTAAGTAAACTCATTATATTATTAAGTTATATAAATTTTCACATCACAAAAATGACATATCATATATAAAAAACAACGGTTTACACCGTATATTACATCATGTTGAATAATATACCTATATAATATAATGAAAATGCCAAATTACAACACTAAAAACGATGTAATCTCAAACTATAAACAGTTGTATGATTTTATGCCTGACCGATGTTTCCGGATACTTGTTTGTGGTCCAAGCGGATCGGGTAAAACAAACAGCTTGATGCATATGATATACAATTTATTGTATTTTGACAAGGTATATTTGTATGCAAAAAACTTGGAGCAGTCCAAGTATCAGAATCTTATGGATGTGTTCCAGCCAATAAGTAATGAAATTGGCTATAATGTTATTGAAGCAAGCAATGATCAAATACTTCCTGTATCTGAATTAACAGATGATGGTCAAAAACTGGTAATATTCGACGATTTCGTTTGTGATAAAAACCAAAAACCACTGATTGACTATTTCATACGAGGAAGACATAAGAATTGTAGCGTCATTTATCTGAGTCAGAGCTACTATAAGACACCAAAAGACATAAGATTGAACTGCTCACATTTCTGTATTTATGATTTCCCAAGTGCAAACGAAAAGAGTTTGATTTGTCGTGTAAACAGTATTCCAAAAGAATTATACGAAAAAGCAACAAAGGAAACATATTCTTTTGTATATATTGATAAGCCACGAAAATTCACAACCAAGAACTTCAATGAAAAAACATAATATAAATTAATAGTATATGAGTTACATGAATGGACTGTTTCCATCTCCATCAACAACATCAACAACAGAACCACAACGTGGATTACAAGGTAGACCAGGAGTTGGGTTTAAATTAACCGATGATGGGGATTATGATATAGAAAACAAAAAATTGACTAATGTAGCAGCACCAACTGCAAACAATGATACAGCCACAAAGGGGTATGTTGATACTGAAATTGCTAGCATCGAGGGCATCAACACATCTTCATTTCTTAAAAAGGATGGAACTGTGGCAATGACAGGAAACCTGGACTTGGGGGAAAACCTCATCACCAGAATGGGTTACCCCAAAGACATTCTCGACGCCACAAACAAAAGCTACGTTGACTCTGAAATCGCGAGTTGTTTGAAACGTGACGGAACCGATCCGGCTCTGGGTAATTTGAACATGGCGGGGTATACTATTGAAGATTTAAAAGACGCTGATAAGAGCACGCCAGCTGAGAACGCTGTCAACAAAAAATATGTAGACCAGGGGTTGCAAACCAAACTTGATGCGATTGCTCAACAAAATCTAAATATGAACAACAACGCCATTATTGATCTTGCTCCACCCCTTAACTTAGATGACGCGGCTACGAAGAGATATACTGATGAATATTTTCTTAGACGAGACGGTTCGATTGCAATGTATGGCCATCTGTCAATGGCTAACCATAAAATCGAAAATGTCGGGGCGCCGGCCGCTGACAAAGATGTTGCCAACAAAATTTATGTTGACCAGGCCCCTTTTCTCAAACGTTCTGGCGGGCAAATGACTGGTGACATTAACATGAACAACAACACGCTTGCAAACTTAAAGGACCCTGTAGCGGTAAGTAGTGGGGCAACAAAAGGATATGTCGACAAAAGTCACATTTCATCCGCTTCTCATCCCAAGAATGTTTTTAAATATTTGATGAATGACATTGATGAAGTAAGTACTGAATATGGTCTTACAGTCAAAATTTACACTAATTTATCTCGTTCACCACATATAATTTCAAAAAAAGTTATTGATATAGACTTGAATAAGGAAGCTAATCATATTTATAGAGCGAGAATTGGGTTTAATATGTATACAATAAAAAATGGAAAATACACCTTCGTCATAGAATGGCTCTTTCCTGATTATGAAGGAATGAATCTTAGTAGTGTAAAATTCAGTGCATCTGGAGGAATTACAATTCATAGAACTATAGAGAGAAAATTTGATAACAGAAATGAAGATCATTCTAGATATTTATTATGGATTGAAAAACCGACTGCAAGTTCACCGCCTGAATATTTATATTGTACGATTCATATTAATGCTAACCCAACTTATCCTAATAAATACAATGTTCCTTGCGTTGTATATGGTATTGATGGTGAAGCTGTAAATGTACCATCAAGTGTTTACGACTTTGTTGAAGCTTATAAAATAGTAAATGAAAAAATGCATATGCAGACTGATTTAGATTTAAATGGACACGCTTTGATAAATGAATCATCAAACTTGTTTGATGGTCAAAACGGCGAATTAACAATGCTAAATAATATTAATATTAATAGCTTTCTTATAAGTGAGGCTAAACTTGGCAGTGATTTAAATCTAAATGGCCATAGAATTCATAATGGTGGTTTAAATCTATTTCGTTCAAGCGTTACAGGTGTGATTATGGAAAAAGCTCTTGATTTAGGCGGTTTTTCTCTTTATCAACCTAAATTAGGAGGTTATTTGGATTTGAAAGGGAATGGAATAATTGGTCAAATACAATATTTAAACTGCTTTGTTAAAGCCGATCAAGGGCATAATAAGATTATTTTAAAGCCTGTATTAATTAATGGCGCTGAATATTTAGTCATTCATAATAATAACTTTTATATTAAGAAAATGCATATTATACAAGGAACAAAACCCGAAATATTATACTTCAAGAAAAAGAATGAAGGCTCTGGATTATTACCATTTCCAGCAACTATTTTTGAACACAGACAATCTTCTTTGAGTAGAAACATCACAACGGTTAACGTCAACAAATCATTATCGAGAGGCTATTTAATAATTGACTATTCACACCCGAATGATAAAGCATTTGACATCACATTTACATTAGAAGTAGTCATGAATTAATATAAATAACTATTATATGATACAAGATATAATCAAATACGTGAGACGTCATTTTGATGAAACTAAACAACAACATATCCAAGTCAATGATATAATTTTGAAATCAGCTTTAGTGTACCAATATTTATATTTCAAACATTTCAAATCAATACTTCCGATTAATAATATTTTGTATTTACACGATTATGAAATAGGACTTATTGGTCCTGGAAATGGATGCATTACAAGGTTTTTAGAAAGAACACTTGGTTGGATTGATATATTACACTCACATAGTATTATGCATGATGCTTTTGGACGATTCTATGATCGTTATTTATTAGACAGAGGATATTGTTATGCCATATCAGAGAATGCAACATCAAGACTAATGAAAAAATCTGCATTGTGTGGTCAGATTTCTGGAATACTTTATTGTATTTTTAATAGAGTAATAATGTAAATGATATATATGACAAACCGACGTAAAAGCATATTCGGCTGGAACCATGTTTCAGCCAAACTTTCAAAAGAACAAGTTGATGAATTAAAGTCTTATTATAAAACTTATCATAGGAAGTGTTGGGCATACAAACAAGCAATAAAAACATTAAAAAAATGGAAAATAGCAGGAAATTCACTTTCTGTTATTTTTGCATCTGGAGGTTTTTGGCGGCTTCTATTGCCACTGGTGGAATTGCTATTGTTGCTGTATCAACAGGTGCAGTTTTAATTCAAGGATGGATGAAACATAAAAATTTGGATCTTAAAATACAACAATGTTTGTATGCATTTCAAACATACCAACATCTGTTAAATTCAATTAAAAATATGTTGAGAAGTGGAGAATATGAATCAAATCATATGCAGATAACAATGACTAATACAGATGATTTTAAAACAGACAACAGTCCAATAATCGACAAGTTTTTACTGAAATACGACAAACTTTTCACCCCTGAAGAATCAAATTGATTTTATCTCCAAGCAGTGATAATATTTTTTGCCAAAATTGTTCATAGTCATCTATTGTTTTTTTTGGATTTAGTGATTTTAATATCACCTCCAATATCCAATTTCATCACTGTGAATATTTTTTTTAGAATAAAATTAATATTTACCATTCTTTTCCGATTTTCTTTCAATTGTGGTAATACATTGTTTATCTCTTCAAAAACCTTTATTATCTTATCCTTGTTTATGAAAGTCAATTGTCTTCCATTTTTACTACAAAGGGTGTCTATTTTATTTATTAAATGATACTTCCGATAATAGACTGATTTACGTCTTATTTTAAACTTATTTTTATGAAAATCAATATACTCAGTGTAAATTCCATAACCTTGAACTGTACCACAATTCTTACAAACAATTGCTTCATCATTGATAAGTTCTTGTTTATCACAACACGGTTCTTCTTTCTTAACAGTGTGTTTTCCTATTATTTGATTGCAAAATGGGCATTCTATGTAATCCATTTCATTCCATGTACTTCTGAATCACGACTCATTTATATATATGAAATATTATTTTTTTTTTTGCTTTATACCATGAGGTTCTGGTGAGTAGTATAGACTTAGGTTGGTTTGAGTTTGATAACAAACTTTAGCATAAACTTTTTAAGTGAAAATTGTCAGTAAATTTTACTTTAAGAATTTATAATTGGTTAGAAATAATCATACGACCGTCTCATGATCTGAAACAATAACTATTAGCGATGACTCATTTTACAGGGGGTTTCCCTGTTTTTCCGAGAATGTCACGCTTGGTGATTTTTCCGAGAAAGTCACGAATTTTAAAAAATATATAGATTGCCAAAAAGGCGTTGAAAAAATTATTTGAAAAACAATATAAAAAATTATTTGAAAATGCACTGGTCCGCCTAATTACAATACTACTGTTTTTGATACACGTTTGTTTCTTAGTTTCAGTGGCTCAAATGATGGTTTGTTTTGAGATGTTAATTTTAACACTGTTTTTTTCTCCAGTATTTGCTCGTAAATACCGTATTTACCCGTGTATAATGCGCACCCGTATATAATGCGCACTCTGTTTTTCTAGAAAATTTTTCCAAAAATAAAATAAATAGCAGTATACCTATCTGTTAAAATAACCACCCTTTGGTCAGAGAAAATTATCACCCGATCGGACAGCTAGAGTTATCTATTCGCGAAAAACAAATAAAAAAAGTCATTGAAAAACTTTCACCTGTTCCAGTTAAAATTTCTCTGATATTCAAAAGCCTTTGTTCACTATTTGGTTGTTTTGACTCTTGTTAAGTTTGTGTTTCGCGTACCGGGATCAGTACTTTGTTAATTACAAAAGGTAACCAAAAACTTTTTTATCTGATAAGAGTCTGTTAAGAATAGCGTATTCCCGAACATTGAGACGGCACGAGAGATTGATTTAGACGCCCGTTACAGGAATTCTCATATGCTCAAAGACTCTTCGTTGTTGCTGTGTAAACATTTTCGCTTTCATTCGCTGACACTTTATGTTTTCACGTATCTGAATGCTAACAAAATTAATGATAGTGGTGTGATCTGTTCAATCAAGTGTAACGCGGTGAGATCTCCTGTGAAATGCGTCTCTGACGATTTTCCGTTGTCAAAAGATTTTAAATCTTGTAAAGCCTCTGCAAAATATACCTCATTTATTTTGTCTTTTTTCTGAGCTGGATACTTCGAGCAAAATAATTTCGAACTCACTTTGGCTCACAAAATGTGCGTTTCGTTACCATATTCAAATAATCAAATGAAGAATGATCCTCTCAGTTGTGAACGCAATTAATGCAATTGCGAAAAGAAGCCTGAAAAAAATTCAGGACTTCAACGGGGACTTCAAGGAGGATATTTTGTTTTGTCTGTGTGCATATTTTTGGCGTCTGTTCACAGAATATCTCCGGCAGTTTTATTGCGGCTTTTCCAGCCAGTTTATCAGCGGTAATTTAAAAGCAACTGTGATAGGTTATTTGCTTGTTTATTATTACAACGGCATGGACAACAGCCTTTTGAAGTCTTGTTTATTGTCTTATGTATCCTTTGTTAACCACACGCGTATGTAAATGAGGGAAGCGATCAACAAACAAAAGGTTCCGTGTATAACACGCAGAGTTTCATTAACAAAATCTTGGGAAAATAGTGCGAATTATACACGGGTAAATACGGGTAAGCAACAGAGCTAGATTGTAACAAGTAGAAAAAATGCTATAAAAAGTAAAAGATGTCAAGCAAGTAAAGAACATGTACCACACTTAAAACCTCTTTTCACTCTGGCGCACTCTCGGGGCATTCAAAATGTCGACTGAAGAAAGTTTGGGCGCTGTCCCGTTGATGACGTAACACTGAGCATGCGTATTATGAGCAAAGTCGTTTTGTGCGCCAACTGCATTTCTAAGCTCGGGCTAAGCCCCGAGCAAAAAGATTTATGATACTTCATTTTCAGACTCGGACACAAACTATACACTTGTAAAAGCGAATGAGCAAGTGCCACAAACAACCGATATGGGCGAGAAGATAGTGTCTTAATTGCAAGAAATACTCAACAGGTTAACGAGTGTCGAAACGAGATTGCAAAGGATAGAAGGATTCTGCGAAGATAAGCAACTTGGAAAAGGCGGTAAGCAAAACCCAAGTTGAGATAAACTCGCTCCACGAGAAGGTTGACGTGACTGACAAGAAGGTGGGAGAGGTCGAGAAAGGAATGGAGTTTGCCAATGCCGAGATAGAAAAGCAGAAAAAGAAAGAAGAAGAAATTGCTGCAGAAATGAAAGAGCTGCAGGACGGAATTTTATATCAAGAGGTGTACAGTAGAAGGGAGAATCTTCGTTTCGTCGGAATTCCTGAAGAGGAAAATGGCGCTGAGAATACAAGGGAGTTGCTGCACAAGTTTTTCAGTGATGAACTAAACATTGACAATCCGGATTTCATCGAATTTCATAGAGTGCATAGACTTGGAAGAAAAACACCAGGCCAACCAAGACCAATAATCGCTCGGCTCTTAAGATTTCCAGCCCACGAAATGGTGTTTAAAGGCGTCCGAGAGTTGGGGGAAGATACTAACGTGAAGGTGTATCTTGATTTATGCAGACGAGATTCTAGAACGAAGAAGGAAGCAATGGCCAAGAATGAAAAAAGCGAGAGAAGAGGGGAAACAGCATACTTCAGCAAAGCACAACCAGATAGATTTTATATAGACGGTGGCCTGGTCGTTTTTTGATTTATGATTATTATGCATTTTGTTCACAACAATATTATTCTTGTTGTTAAGTTTTGTTGTTTTTGGCGAGGAGAGCCGACAGAAATTTACATACGGATTGTTGCGACCTTTAATCCCAAGGCAGCATGTTGGATATTATTTATCTACTGTTTTTTTGCGTCACTTTTTTTATTGTTGTTGTTAGGCTTAAGTGTGCATTGTTCGTTTTGTTGTCAGGTGTTATTCAATATCTTAAGTTTATGCGCACTTCGATACACTTCGATTTTGGATAGTTACGATGTCTCTTTCACAAAAGATATCGTTGATTTTAAATTAATATCTCTAAATGTTCGAGGGATTCGTTCCGCAACGAAGAGGAAAGCCCTTCTTCTTTGGTTAAATAAACAGAAATCTGATATTGTGTTTCTGCAAGAAACATATAGCACAAAGGAAGTGGAGCCAGTAAGCAGAATACGCAGTGGAAAGGTAAGATGTTTTATTCACATGGAACAAATCATGGGTTTACCTCGGTGTAAAAACCTGGCGCGGTTTTCTTTGTTTTATGAGGTATTGTTTTGCTCTACGCCACTGTTTAGAATGTTTTGTTTTCTTTGTTACGTCATTCGTGGGTTTCACAGGCTTTTACACCGAGGTAGAGCCCAAATCATAGTTGCGGAGTGTTGGTGTTGGTAAGAGATGATCAAGAATTCCAACTCAATTCTTCTAAAATTGACGACAAAGCCCTTTTTTATCTTGATTGATGCAACTGTTCAAGGTTCAGAATTTTTGTTTGTCAGTATCTATGCTCCAAACAAGGTTCACGATCAGTTGTTTTTTCAATAATTTGCATAGCCTCCTAGAAAATGTTTATAGCAATGCCGAACAAAAAATTGTTCTGGGAGGGGATTTTAATGTTGCTCTCAGCACAGACCTTGACTGGTCTGGGGGCAATCCAACAAAGAAAGACTCTTTAACTTGCATTCAAAATATGAGTATAAATTTTGATTTGGTAGACATCTGGCGGGCACGAAACCCTGATTCTAAACTCTTCACTTGGAGGCAAAAAACTCCGTTCATACAACGGCGATTAGACAATTGACTGATTAGCGACTCGTATCAAGAAGAGATTGAAAAAGTGGATATCATTCCATCGGTTAATTCTGATCACTCGGCGATTTTTCTCCACTTCAATAGTATTGAGAAGAAAAAATTTGGTCCGTCTTACTAGAAATTCAATGCCACTTTACCGGAAGACACCGAATTTATATTGATGATTAACCAGAAGGTACCAGACTGGTGCGAGGAGTTTTCAGACGTTAGTGATAAAAGAGTGCTTTGGGGCTTAATCAAATATAGAATACGGCAAGTCACAATTAAATATAGTAAGGAAAAAGCGAGAGACGTGATAAGCTTGCGTGATAAGCTTGCAGATGTTGAAAGATTACTGAATTTGCGGTATTGAGACGTCTTGTGAAAATAAAGAAAAACTAGAAATCGCAAAAAATGAGTATAACTCACTTTATGAGCATTTATCTATGGGTGCGATTATTCGCTCTAGAGCTAGGTGGTATGAATATGGTGAAAAAAGTAATAGATATTTCTTAAGTCTTGAGACCGATAAGAAATCTAAGAGCTCGGTTCGGAAAGTTTTCACTGAACATGGTTTTCTAACCTCGGAGCCGCGAAAAATTATGGCTGAGGTGGAAAATTACCACACTAATTTGTACAAATCAGAACCTCTTAACCCATCGGCGAATTTGTTGCATTCCTTTCTAGGAAATCCGGGAAGACCTAAACTCTCAGATAAAGAGGCAACACTGTTTGAGGAAAATTAACTGCTTCGGAGTGTTTTAAGAGCTTACAATCTTTTCAGAAAAATAAATCACCGGGAAGTAATGGTCTTACGGTCGAATGTTATATTGTTTTTTGGCATGTAGTAGGTGACCTCCTTGTAGATAGCCTTAACTGTTCCGGTATGATTATGGTGAATTGTCGAATTCGCAAAAACAAGCTATTATAACTCTTCTGGAAAAGAAAGATAAGGACAAGAGAAAAATTAGTAATTGGAGGCCAATATCGCTGATCAATATTGATACCAAAATAGCATCTTAGGCGATTGCTTTAAAATTACAAGCTATCTTGCCCAGTATTATTCATTACAATCAAAGTGCCTACGTCCAAGGAAGAACTTTATTTGATGCAATACGCACAAGTGATGATGTATTGGAGTACGCTATTGATTTCCAGAAAGCCTTTGACTCGGTGAACAGGAATTTTTCATATGAGACACTTTTCGCCTTTGGCTTTGGTTCCTCCTTTATTCAGTGGGTTCTTACTTTTTACCAGAACATTTCAAGTTGTGTGATTAATAACGAATTTGCTACTGGTCACTTCTCGATTCAAAGAGGCGTTAGGCAGGGGGATCCACTTTCGCCATACCTTTTTATTATAGTTTTGGAAGTGCTAGCAATAAGAATACGTGGGGATGCAAGTATTCGAGGTGTTGATGTAGATGGCAACGAAATCAAATTGGAAATATTCGCAGATGATATCACAATTTATTGATGACCAGAAATAAATTTTAGTTAATCAATGACTCTTGTTTGAGCTTTGTACTCTGTCCAGTGATTTTCACGTGCCATAACACGTGAGCTGAGCCCTGGGAATTCTTCCTTGTTTTTTGACCAATCACATGGCACTCTTCTAGGTTCCTTTGCTCGCATTACATGTGCTTCGTTCATTCTGTTTTCTCACGAGCGGACAACAATATCTTGTGAAGTTTTTCTTTTATTTTTTCAATTCAGAGTAAAAGCGCAATATTTACTTGGGAGCATTTCAAGTTGTTACAGACGGGGAAGTGCTCCAATATTTTCTCGACACCAACGCGAAGGAAGCTCGAATTCAGTTCTAATGCCGCCTTCACGGCGGACACGAAGCGTATAGCGGCTGGCGAACCGATCAACATTCCAGCTGACCTCGACCTGGACGGCCTGGACGTGAAAGACCTCCGTACTTTATGCAATCAGCTGTCCCTTCCTGCCACTGGAACACGCTCTGCACTCGTCGAACGGCTAAAAGAAGCCCGGCGAAATGTATCAACTGATGAAGTCCCACCCCCTGTCCAAAATGGCGGCGACAACACTGAACTCCAGGAACAATTTCAGCAATTACAACAACAGGTCCAAGACCTGCTGAACCGTAATTCTTCCGACGAAAGAATGCTGTCCGAGAGCCAGTTGACGCAAGTTAAGTCCTTAGTCCAAGCAACCATCAACGAGACTATCGAACAAACAGCGGCTGCTGCTGCCCAAGCTGCTTGGAACTTGGAACTTGGAACTTATACTCCCAAATAGCTAGGCTAAGACTGGGAGATATAAAATAAAGAATTCAAATAAAAACAATAATCCACAATGAAAATATAAAGACCAAAGGAAACAGCGAAAGCAAATAGTTTAAAGTCTTTTCAGGTGGTTCGGGGTCTTCATGTTCTGAATGTCCCGCATGGCTAGTGACTAAAAAGAAGTGATTGTCTTAGCTTGGACTGTTTGAGTTGACAGTTTGTTCCATACCCGAACAGTTCGTACAAACGGAGAATAACTGTACGCCAAAACAGTTGGGTAGGGCTGGAGCATAGCATGTTGGATCCTTGATCTAGGAGCTGGTTGGGTAGAAGATGGGAATTCGAGATCTATGAGATTGTTTTTGATTTTGAAGAAAAGAGTCACTTGGGCCAGCAAACATCTGGATTCCAAGGAGTCCCAACCAAGTTGATTTACAAGATCTTGTAAGTTTGTAGATCTCTTGTAATCGCTGGTTCTTCGTCTCCCCAAGCTGCTGTCCCCGAGAACAACGCGTCGAGTGAGAGCACCATTCCTTCTGCGCTCCAAGAAACGCTCAATTCACTTGCTGTCGATGGCTCTAGCGGGACCGATACCAGAAATAATTCCTCTGCATCCCAGCCGACGTTGGATTCCGTACACGAACTCCCGCCAAAGCTTGCGAAAGTTCCAGATTATTGCCAAATGACTTTAATTCGCTACAGCCCCTCCATGACGAGCCTCTCACTCTAACTCCGGAGAACTCTGTTATTAGGGTAAATAAGGCCAAGGCCACTTCAATAACTAACATAGAGGAATGGACCGCGAATTTTACAGGTTATATGAGTGTCATTATTAGCAAGCACCCAAATCGTGCTGCAGAATTATTGGAATACCTTTCTCTAATTCGTTATGCCACGAAATATCACAGGGGCCTAGGTTGGTGTGTTTATGATGTCAAGTTTCGCCAAAAGACCGCAGCCAACAAGTCCATTAAGTGGTCGGTCATAGACAGCCAATTATGGCTCAAAACATTTACCGTTGCCCTTTCTCTTATGAAGGAAGAAATTGGTTTTTTCCAATCAGGACTCTCATTCATGCCAAGTACAGTTAGAGGGTACATATATCGTACTTGCCAAAACTTCAATAAGGGCTTTTCTTGTGCAAGCACCCCCTGCCCCTATGCACGCAAGTGCAACAAGGCAGGCTGCTGAGGGGATCACCCCGGGATCAGGTGCCCCACCCCCTCCGAATCCGATAAGCAGCCAACCCCAAGGGCTGGGAAATCCAACAGTGAGCAGCATGGCTCCCACCACCGTGGCAAGTAGTATTGGGGGTGTAGTTCCTCCAGTAAATGTCTTAAATCTACGGAGTGCCCTCAGTAATCACCCTAACAGGGAGTTTGTTAATAAACTGTGCTAAGAACTGAGGGAGGATCGGCTACTCCGGTCCTAAGACGTTTTCGTTTTTCACATAATTCACCTACTGCCTCCCTAAATCCCGAGGTTGTCACTTTAAATTTAGCTGAGGAGGTGGCAAAAGGGCGTACTGCGGGCCCCTTTCACTCCCCACCATTCGAGAATTTCCATGTCTCGCCTATCGGCCTTGTTCCTAAAAAACATTCAGAGAAATTTCAAACAATATTTCATCTGTCCTTTCCCAAATCAGGGACCTCCAGGAACTCTTTGCTATTGTTGTTGCTGGCCACTTATGGGGGCACCAGTGGACATCAAAGCGCATTAATTCTCGGAAATCTAAAGCCCCCAGGGTTATGGACTTGGTCTGGGACCTTACCCTATGTACCCTACGACACAATTTCTACTTTCAGGCCGTACATGTCCCTGGGAAACAAAATAACATTGCGGACTCTCTAACTCTCGCTTTCAGATGGAGCGCTTTCGTCAGCTAGCTCCTCAATTCAGTACATCTCCAGACCCGATCCCAGGCTGTCTACTCCGTCTCTGAGTGGAGAAGCCTAATTTTACTTGGAAATAGCCCTTTCAGAGACTACGAAAAAAACCTACAGTTCTAGCATGCGACAGTTCTATTCCTTCTGCTCCAAAACGGGAATTGCACCCACCTCTCCCATCAATGAAGATATCCTTATCAATTTTTCGGTTTGCATGGCTCGTTCAGTTCAACACAGTACCATCAAAAATTACATATCCGTCATAAAGCATTGCCATTCCAGTCATGGTTATACGCTAAACCTTTCAGCTTTTCTTCGCTTGCAGCTCATTCTTCGGGGAATAAAGCGTTCTCAGGGAGTCAATTCCAAAGTTCGCAGACCCATAACATTGCACATATTAAATTAATTTTACCACCTTTTAAACATCAAACATACCACCAACAAAGATTTCTTAATGGTTTGGGCAGCTATGACATTGGCCTTTTTCGGCTTTCTTCGTATTGGGGAACTTACTTGCGATTCTCATTTCCACCCTGAACACCGCCTTACAATGTCAGACTTAGTGTTCATGCCCCAGTCTTTCCCTAAATATATGCTGGTTCGATTGAAGGTTTCCAAAACAGACCCCTTTAGAAAAGGGCAGACTATTGTTATTGGGAGGGCAAACTCTAATTTGTGCCCTATCTCTTACATGTTGGCCTACTTAGATTCCAGTACCCCCTTTCCCAAATCGGGGCCCTTATTTACTTTTCAATATGGCTCCTTTCTTACTCAGGGCAGATTAACAAGTGAGACCAGGTTTTTACTTTCAAAGGGAGGGCTTGATTCCGGTGAATTTGCTGGTCACAGTTTTCGTACAGGCGCAGCTACCACAGCTGCCTCAGCCAGCTTAAGCCCTTGGCTCATTAAGGTTTTGGGGTGTTGGTCTTCTGACTGTTTTGAAAGGTATATAAAAACCCCACCCTCAGTTCTAGCACAGGTTCCCCAGACTCTCATTGACCTCTTGTAACATATGTTATTTCTACCTTTTAAGCTTTTACCCTATTTATATTGTGGCTCGTCAATGGGGGAATGCATTGCATTTTGTGGGGATGAAGTGCTCCTCTCGTCACACTTTTTCCCCCATAGACTCGACATTTTGTACTCCTGGGATATACATATAGGTTAGTGGGGGCCCTAGGGAGGCCCATGAGTGGTCACAGCCGAGCCAGAGGGGAGACCCAACTCCCTCCTCCTCTATATCGGTCTGTGCACCTTCCATGTAGCTTAGTGGAGGCCCAACTCCCTCCAATTGGAGAGGAGGCCAAACTCTCTTCTCTCTACCCAGGAATGGTCACAGTTGGCCCTTGGAGGAGGCCCAACTCCCTCCTCCATACCGGTGTGTGGTAAGTTTTTCTTAGTTTCAGTGGAGCACTTTATCACCCACTTCCCCATTTTCAGCCACACCAAGTTGTTGTTGTTTATTGTTGTTATTGTTGCTGTTTAGTAATTTTGGTCTGACCCCAAACATGAGAAAGTTGATTAGTAGTATAGTGTTTGGGGGTACCAGATCAAAAATTAATCAAATGGAATCACATACTGATTTAGGGGGGTGTTTTAGCAAAATGATCTCGTATTTTGGAATCTATAGTTATTTTATTTTTGATCTCGTATTTTTTATCTCGTATTTTGGAATCTATAGTTTATTAAAAATGCGTGACTTTCTCGGAAAAATCACCAAGCGTGACATTCTCGGAAAAACAGGAAATGAGTCATCGCCTATAGCTATTATTTCTCACTGGTTTCGTCTCATGGTTTAAAAATAAAATATCAAATAATATTATAGAATGAGTTGTAATTCAGTAATTCACGATGAATTAAAGAATATGGAAGAATATGCTTGCCCATTTTGTGATAAGCAATTGGTAGAAGTTAATAGTAGTGTGGCAGTATCATGCTGCAGTAATCAGGAAATGTTTAACGATAATGGTGTGAGCCTCTGTACAAATTGTGGTTCAGTTCATTAAAGAGTATGTTGACTTTTATGAGAATATGTATAAGATACGACGGAAATCGGTATATCATTGGAAGTACCATATTGAATATATGATAAATGGTATATGCTGTGATAATGGTTTTCAAATTTCTGTAAAAGATAGTGGTAAAATATTAAAATTATTCGAAGAGATAGACACTGTACTCCCATTAGTGAATAAAAATCGTAAAAGGATGATAAGTACTAAATTTATCCTTAAGCAAATATTTTTAATGCTTGGTCTTCCTTTTGAGAGTATAATTATAACAAATTCAAAAAAGACTCTTAAATTTTATAACCAATATTGGGTTGAAAAATTGCCATTATCACCTTTATCACCTTTTGGACCGATGAGACCTCTATCACCTTCATCACCCTTGTCACCTTTATCACTTTTTGGACCTGTTTTACCAGTTCTTATATTATCTTTATTTGGTGAATAGTTGAATATACCCATATAATATTAATTTAGATTAATTCATGACTACTTCAAGTGTGAATGTTGTATCGAAAGCACCTGTATTAGGATGTGAATAATCAATTATAAAATAGCCTCTCGATAATGATTTATTGACTGTAACTGTTCTTATGTTTCTACTCATAGAAGGAATTCTATATTCGAAAATAGTTGCTGGAAATGGTAATAATCCAGCGCCTTCATTCTTTTTCTTGAAGTATAATATTCCGGGTTTTGTTCCCTGTATGATATACATTTTCTTAATATAAAAGTTATTGTTGTGAATAACTAAATATTCAGAGCCATTAATTGATACAGGCTTCAAAATATTTTTATTATGTCCTTGACTGGCTTCAACAAAGCAGTTTAAATATTGTATTTGACCAATTATATTATTCCCATTCAAATATAGATCACCTCCTAGTTTCGGCTGGTAAAGAGCAAATCCACCTAAATCGAAAGCTGTTTCCATAATTACACCTGTAACGCTTGAACGAAATAGATTCAAACTATGAATTATGAATTATGAATTCTATAGCCATTCAGATTTAAATCACCACCAAGTTTAGCCTCACTTATAAGAAAGCTGTTCATATTAATATTATTTAGCATTGTCAATTCACCATTTTGACCGTCAAATAAATTTGATGAATTATTAATCAAAGCATGTCCATTCAAATCTAAATCAGTTTGTAATTGTATTTTTTCATTCACGATTTTATAAGCTTCAGTGAAGTCGTAAACACTTGATGGAACGTCTACTGCTTCAAAATCAATACCATATGCAACAAAATGAACTTTGTACTTATTTGGATAAGTTGGGTTAGCATTAATATGTATTGTACAATATAAATATTCAGGTGGTGAACTTACTGAAGGTTTTTCAATCCATAATAAATATCTCGAATGATCTTCATTTCTGTTATCAAATTTTCTCCCTACAGTTTTATGAATTGTAATTCCACCAGTTGCATTGAATGTTACACTACTAAAATTCATTCCTTCATAATCAGGAAATAGCCATTCAAGAATGAAAGTGTATTTTCCATCTTTTATTATATACATATTAAATCCAATTCTAGCTCTATAAATATGATTAGCTTCTTTATTCAAGTCTACATCAATGACCTTTTTTGAAATCAAATGTGGTGAACGAGGTAAATTGACATATCCATTAACTGTCAAGCCATATTCAGTACTAACTTCATCAATGTCATTCATCAAATATTTGAAAGCATTCTTTGGATGAGAAGCAGATGAAATATGACTTTTTTCTGATTGATCTAAATTTACGGCATCGGTTTTATTTGTTCCTTCTTTTAAGTTAATGATTTTATGCCTCCAAGTTTTAAGTCTGCTGCCATCGCATTTGTTCCATTCAATAATAAAGTGTTTGCTCTGATAGTTTGTGAAGCTCGATTTAAAACTCTGAAGTTCACCGCATCGTGATCATTTTTCACATCACCTACATTTGTAACTATATTTCCACTCATTGACAAATTTCCATACATCGCAGTCGAACCGTCTCGTCGAAGAAAATACTCGTCGGCATACTTTTTTGTCGCCGCATCGTCTGCGTTGACAGGTGGAGCAAAATCAGTAATGGCATTGTTGTTCATATTTAGATTTTGTTGTGCGATTGCATCAAGTTTGGTTTGCAACCTCTGGTCCACATATTTTTTATTAACTGCATTTTCAGCTGGTGTACTATTATCAACATCTTTTAAATCTTGAATTGTGTACCCGGCCATGTTCAGATCGCCCTCAGCTGGGTTGGTTCCATCCCTTTTTATGCAGCTTGCAATTTGAGAGTCAACGTAGCTTTTGTTTGTGGCGTCAAGAATGTCTTTGGGGTAACCCATTCTTGTGATAAGGTTTTCCCCCATGTCCAGGTTTCCTGTCATTGCAACACTTCCATCTTTTTTAACTAAGTCCGATTTGTCAAAATTGGCAATTTGTGTGTCAACATATGATTTGTTTACAGCGTCTTGTGGGTTTGAGGGTTATCCTGCAGGTTGATGATTTTGTTTAATTTCATGTCAACATTACCACCAAATGCAACATGGCCGTTTTCAATTTCATAAGCTGGGTCATGGAGAAAGTAAGACAAATTGGTATGAAAGCCAAAAGCTCCATAAACAATGATATGTGTTTTGGTGTTAGGCGCTGGAGCTGTGCTGGAAAGTTCCACCTGTATTGCCGCTTGCCCACCACTGGTTTTTTCTATCTGGAAAAGTTTTTTCATGTAACCATCAACGTGTGGAGTTTGGGAAAAAACCTTCTGAAATGATTGTCCCGCGTCGCGCATGTTAACTGTGGGAAGTAATATATCGACTGTTGCATTTCGAGGGTCAGAGGGTGAGAAAAACTCAGTAACAAATGTGTACCGTCCATTACTCAAAGATGTCACATCAAAACGAATTTTGGATGTAAAGTTGCCACTTCGTTTGATGAAAAAAGACAATGACGACTTGTTTATGTGATAAGGTGATCTGTCGAAATTCTCAATTTGAAGGTTTTCCACACCACTGACTGCAGAAGACTTGGATATGTCTTTTAACAAAAAGGCAAATGGATTGCGTTGAGTACCTGATGCTGAAAAAACAAGGTCATCAACATACCTCTTTGTGGTTGTATCATTGTCTGCAGTTGGTGCTGCTACATTAGTCAATTTTTTGTTTTCGATATCATAATTACCATCTTGTGTTAATTTAAATCCATTATCACCTTTATCACCTTTATCGCCTTTTGGACCAATTGGACCTCTATCACCTTTATCACCTTTATCACCTTTTGGACCAATTAGACCTCTATTACCTTGGTTACCTTTATTACCTTTTGGACCAATTGGACCAGCTGGACCTCTATCACCTTTATCACCTTTATCACCTTTTGGACCACCAGGACCTCTATCACCTTTTGGACCTCTGTTACCAGTTCTTATATTATCTTGATTTGGTTCGAAATTGAATATACCCATATAATATTATATCAGATTATACCATAAAAATTTCTCTTCACTGTTTTCATAGGCTTGTCAACATAACAGAAAGAATAAGGTTTCTTGGTTGCTTCAATATATTTCTGCTTATCAATTCCGAGTTCTTGGGAGATAATGTTTCTCTCTCTTGTGGATGGGAAATCATAAAGACAGAAATGGCTACTATTGAGTCTGACAGATTTTGGACAACCATAAAATGACTGTGTCAGGTACATTACAGAACAATTTTATGACGACCTTGAATGAAATAACTGATAATCTGATCTTGTTTTTTATCTGTCACGAAATCATCAAACACAACCAGCCGCTGCAAATCAGTGTCTTTAATTTGTTCAACTGGTAAAATTTCATCTTGACTGCATATTAAAACAGGGCAACCAACCTGTTTGCTTATTTCATCCATCACTTACTGCAAATATTTATATTTGTCTTGATCCAAGTTTTTGGCGTATAGATGTATTTGATCGTAATAGACAAGCGGTTCCATAATCAAGTGCATAAACAGTGTTGTCTTTCCGGATCCAGAATTTCCAGCCAATAACATTCTGAATGTATCTTTCGGCATATATGGATACAACTGTCTGAAAGACTTGTTTGAATTCTGGATTACATCATAATTTGGAATTTCCATATGTTAATAGTTTAGATTAGTCTAACACATTTGTATATGGATATTGAACGTATGAGAAAGCTTCTTAAAAGTGGAATTGAAGCTGGAAATAAGACGAAAGAAGTTCGAAATGTTATCAAGAATTTTGAATATGCAAAACAGGATGCATATGATACAACATCAGAATTATTGAAACCTTCTATTAATGCTCAGAAGAGTGTGAAAGAAAGTGTCGACAAAAAACAGGATGAAGTTATTGAACAGTTGAAAAAGAATCAAAGAGCCTTGACAAGTGGTTTTGAAGATCTTATGCTATTAAACACATTACCTGAATCATTACCTGCAAAAACAACAACATTACCAATTGATTACAAACCAACAATGATGACTGAAACAGAACCAAAGTATAAGTCAAATCTTGATAAAGGTTTTTCAGTTGAGGAGATTGAGGCATTAGTAAAATATAATTTAGCTCCTCCATCAAAAATTTTAGATATCCTAATGGATGGAGCAATCGATATTAATGAGTATGATAAAATGATTGGTAAATAAACCCAAAATATTGGAAGACAAAAAGCTAATCTATCAACTGGTAAAAAATCGAGGGATAAAAATAAAGAACAAATATTTAAATTAACTCAAGAGATCAAATTACTACAAAAGTACCGAAAAAGAGTTGGTGCCATTGGGGAAGGTGCACAAACTGTTGGTGAAGGAATGAGAAAAAGAAAAAGGAAAGTACAATATGGAGCAAGTGTTGTCCATTACAATAATATCAATGACTTGCTTTCACGACTGCAGTTACTCGGTGGGTCTATTTTTGCTGGTAATAATAGTATGGGTGTAAGAAATGAGTTTGTGAATATATTGCATACATTAAGCAAACTGGGTATTGTTTCAAATAATGAGCTCAATATAAATAATGATGAAATATCTAATGTAATATTATATGACAGAAATTTCATTACGATTCAACAGTAAAAACAGAGACAAAGTTGGTGTTAGTCTGAGTCATGATTTCACAAAAAGATTTAATACTCCTCTTGTATTATCAAATGATATGAAATATGAAATGGCTGTGAAGTCTATTAACATGACATACAGCTGGTATAACATCAGAGAATCTTATGGAAATAATCAAATTAAATATAGCCATGACAAAGGTGCAAACTGGGAAACAATAACATTCGTTGATGGTATGTACTCATATGATGAAATTAATAGCTACATTCATGAGTACTTGAGAAAAAATGGACATATACTGAATCCATCTGAAACAGACGAATCAAAATTTAAGTATGGTATCAATATATTTTTCGTTTTATCAACATATCGTATCTTGATTGAACTGAATGAAAACTATCAAGTGGATCTGAGAAATTTTGATTTCAGAAAACTTATCGGGTTTGATTCAAAAATAATTTCAGCCACTGAATATGGAACAAACTTACCTGATATAACACGTGGAGTAGATGAAATCTACATTAATTGTGATAATGTGACGGACAGCATCGTTGATGGAAATTCCACAAATACTATTGCTGTTATTCCAGTAACAGATCTCGTCAGAAGTTTACCATTCAATTATAAACCTCTTTTTCTTTCATGGAATCCAGTCTCAACATATACAATCAGTTCAATACGCTTTTATGTCACAGACTCTTCTAGAGCTCCATTTGATTTAAATGGGATAGATTGGTATATTGAGTTATTCTTGAGAGGGACTGAATTATAAAACCTAATAGTATATGAAAAGGTTTGAATTAAAAAAATATGAACATTATGGTGAAGGTATTCTGACTGACATCGTCAAAACAGCTGGAAAAAAAGCGGCTGAAAAAGCAGCTACAACAATTGGTGAGCATACTGGTAAAAAAGTTGGTGATAAAATAATAGAACTTTTGAGAAGGAAAAAGAGAAATGGTGGGAGTGAGATTAAGACTGGGGGTGAGATTAAGACTGGGGGTGAGATCAAAAGAAAGAGAGGCAGACCTCGCAAAATAAAGTAACTTTTATGTAACACAATAATATATGTCAAACTATCGCGACTCAAAATATATCGAACGATATGAAGATGTTGTCTTTGAGCTTGAGACAGCACTTAATACTGTAGTAGCAAATAATGCTCATCAGAGGAAAACGGGTTACCGTTTCGTTGTTGATAACAGTGGAGAGACAACACCATTTGACTGGTATAATGCCCGTTTTAATGTTATTTTCATTGTAAAGAAGCTTGCAGATGGAGCTGACATTGCTGCTGCAGATCAAAATGGTATTGTTAATTCAATTCACGCTCTTATTAACACCATTAATGTAAAAATGAATGGTCTTGATGTTTATGAATCCCGTGATGCAAACCAAGCCACAAATATTAAGTCGTTGCTTGAGTATTCACAGGGTTATGCAGTAAGTCAGGGAACCAATGAGTTCTTCTACCTTGACACCAGCAGAGGTGCTGAAAACAGAGCGGCACAAGCTGCTTATAACGTTGGATTTACAAAAAGAAAGAATCTGTTGAATGGTGCAAATGGTTTTGTAAATGCAGAGATAGCATTGAACAGATACGGTTTTTTCAAGAGCTTTTGGGATGGACTTATGCCTAACTCAAAAGTAGAGGTGAACCTAACACTTGAGAGTGATGACAATCTTGTTTGGCAGGCTAGTGATGAATTTCGTGTGGTACTAACTAAATTCCAGCTAATAGTTCCTCGCATTGTTTTCAATTCTGCGGGAAAGTCTTTATACATGAGCAAGTATCTTGACAACAGAAAGTGGACTTACATGAGAGAAATGGTTGAGAGAGGTAATTCAACAAGACAACAGACTGCCAATTTCCGTATTTCCACAGGAATAAACAAACCCAGGCATGTCTTTGTATTCATCATCAATGATGCAAGTGATGCATCTCAGACAGCTAATAAATTTCTCTATAACACTTTTGCTGTTGGTAATGACAAAACTTTGACTGATTGTTATCTTGAAGTTGGCAATGGAAATGATTATCCAGAGGTTCATTATAAACCATCAACAGAACCAACAAGAGTTTTTAGAGATGTTTTGAAATATGTTCAAGCTGTAAATGACTTCAGTGATAGCACCCTTCTCACAAGAGGAAACTTTGGTACAATATTCCCTTTCATTTACTTTGATCTGACAAAACAGAAGCAGGACATAAAAGATGGAATGACAAAACTGACTTTCAAATACACTTTAAGTGCTGCAGCAGATCATGATTACAGTGTGTATGCATTGGTCCTCTATGAGCAGGATGTTGAAATGAGAAAGACTGATGGAAAGTTGATTCTGAGATCTATGTAAATGGAATAATAAATTGGAAATAATTAAATAAATTAATTAAATTAAATAAATTAAATCATTATTTATATTAAATACAATTTAGTATAAACATATATTATATGACTACTTATCATCCTCATGAAGTGAAACTTTCACAAGGTCAGAAAGAAAAACTCGCAAAAGCTATTAAATCAAATTCTGCGGTAACATTGAGGCTAACTCATAATGAATTATCTGGTGGTGATCAACTGATGTTGACCAAAAGACAAATCAATAAACTGATGAAATCAAAAAGATTGGGAAAAGGATCAGACATCAGTATATCAAAAACACAAATCAGAAAAGCTGTTGTGCATGGAGGTTCTCTTTGGTCAAGTCTTTTTTCACTTGGAACAAGACTATTGCCATATGCAGGTAAGGCAGCAGCTAAAGCGGCTCCAGCATTGGCCACAGGTGCTCTTTCTTCATTAGCAAGTCTCGGTGTTGATAAACTATTTGGGAAGAAACAAAGTGGAGGATTTCTTATTCCTAATGCCAATTTATCCCAATTATTGAATGTAGGAAATTTATTGAATACGAGACAGATGGCAGATATTATTCAAAAAATGCAGTATGGTGGAGACGTTGTTATAAAACCAACAAAAGCTCAAACTGGAAAAGGTATTGGAACAATACTGGCGAGTATTGGAATTCCTTTAGCCATAGAAGCAATCAGAAAATTAACAGGGAAGGGTTTGCATGTTGAACACAGCCGTCCTAGACGGTCATTACCAGTTCATGTTCCAGATTCCATTGCAATAAATAAAAATAAAAGTGGTGGGAAACATTCTATGATGCCATGGAGATCACCCCCAGTTGTTGGTGAATGGGATAACCCAATCGGTTATGGAATGAAAAAAAAAAGACCAAAGGAAAAGGGCTTCTATTGGGAAAAAACAGTCCCTTCAATTCAATCCCCATACTGGGAACAATTCTTTAAAATTCATCAATAAACCATTATCCAACTTTGATTTGTTGAATTGGGTGAAACAACTTGGAATAAAACATTTTAGAGGAGTTTTGCTTTGGGATGCTTTGCCAAGACAAATCAAAAACAAAGAGTGTGGAATAGTTAATCTTGACAGTCGGATTGGACCTGGCACTCATTGGGTATGTTATCGGAATATGGACACATACTGTGAATACTTCGACTCATTCGGATTGATGATGCCGACAGAAGTTCAAATATATATGGCTACAAGCGGTAAACAACTTGAATACTCTGGTGATGAGATACAAGAAAGGGATTCAGTATTGTGTGGATATTGGTGTTTGTACTATCTTCTCGAGAGACAAAAAGGCAGATCTATTCTGGATACAATACACAATTCCAAATGCAGTTCAACAGATACGAGTGTCAATCACAGATTCATCATAGACTACTTTAAAAATATCTAACTTACTGATATAATGGGGAAATCATATTGTGTCAAACAGAAGAAAATCACTGAATGTGTACCAGGAAGTGAAAGATATCAAAAGACTAAAAATGGTCGAACTATGATGAAATGCACTTGTGCTGAATGTGGAATAACAAAGACTAAATTCATCAAGAGACGGGGAAACTGATTGGCCCGTCTGAAGGGGCGGGCATACTAGATTCAGCCGCAGATATGGCACTAACAGGATTCTTGGAACACGGTGTCCCTTATTTAGCGAAGAAGGGTGTTGAAATGGGGAGATATTATGCTTCAGAAGCAATGAGAAATCCAAAGCTGCAAAAGCAATTGATTGATAAAGGACTTTCCCTAGCAAAGCCAGTGATTACAAAGGTTGGTAAAGAAGGCTTAATGCAATTGAGCACTGCTACTAGACCCAAACGCTCTGACAAGAAAAAAATGTATAAAACGGATATTAAAGGATTGGATTACGGCGGTGCTATTGACATTCACAAGATGATCGGTAAACTACCAAAACCCAAAGCCGGTTGGACACCAAGCAAGTATAAGTATATGGGGCCTTATAATCCTCTCCATGAACAGTTGGAATATGATCCATCAACTGGAGAGGTGTTAAAGTGGAACGTACAACCTTACAACAAAGTGGATGAAATAGCAGCTTACCATGATATTTCTTATGACATGGGAAAAAATAAAGGAGACTGTGACAGAACAATGGTAAAATCTCTCGATCAAATACCATATGGTGAAATGCCAAAATGGGGTCAAACAGCTAGATTCCTAATCAACAAAAAGGAGAAAATAGGTTTAGGTGTTCCAAAAAACGGAAAAAGCCGTCGAGTGAAGAAAACTGGCAAGAAAAATTAGCTGATGAATTACATACACCCATAAAACGCAATTTTACTCGACGGCGTGTGATTGTAAATAAAATTGATGAAATATGGGCAAGTGATCTAGTTGAAATGCAACAGTTCAGTAAATGGAATAAAGGTTATCGATATCTTCTTATGGTTATTGATGTCTTCAGCAAATATGGTTGGATTGTCCCATTGAAGGATAAGAAAGGTGAATCTGTCACTGAAGCATTCAAAACAATATTCAAGGAAGGCAGAAAACCACAATATCTATGGGTTGATAAGGGAAAAGAATTCTATAACAAACATGTGAAAGACCTATTAGAGAAAAATGGGATACATATGTACTCAACTGAGAATGAAGAGAAGTCATCAGTAGTTGAAAGATGGAATCGAACAATCAAGTCCAAAATGTGGAAACAGTTCACAGTTCAAGGTAATACACAGTATTTAGACATGTTACCAAAATTAGTAAAACAGTATAATAATACCAAACATTCAAGCATAAAGATGACGCCTACAGAAGCTAGTAAAAAGAGGAATGAAGGTATAGTGTATTTCAATTTATATGGTGACATGAAGCAAGTAACATCTAAACCAAAATTCAAGGTTGGTGACAAGGTCCGAATATCTAAGTATAAACGGAATGTGTTCGACAAGGGCTATACACCAAATTGGACAGAAGAAGTGTTTACAGTTGATAAGATCCAATATACAAACCCAATCACTTACAAATTAAAGGATCTCCACGATGAAGAAATACAAGGGAGTTTTTATGAACAAGAATTATTAAAAGCCAGACAGGATGTATTCCGTATCGATAAAGTCATTCGCAGAGATTACAAGAAGAAACAAGCTTTAGTGAAGTGGAAGGGGTATAGTGATGACTTTAACAGTTGGATACCGATCAAGGATTTAAAAGATATATGAAATTCTTATAAAAGAATATTATCTAACCTATTAATAAGAACTACAGTGTTTGCTGTTATTTGCTCATGGTAGCCAAGAATATTATTATTCTGACTATATTTAAACACAGGTCGAAAATGAATTTAAAAAAATAAATTATTATAATATAATATACAAATGCAAAAATATTCCTACGATAATAAAGAATTAGATGTATCAATTGATTGCTATCTTGATGATAAAAATGATGTTTGGTTCAGAGGAAGAGATATAGCCAAAATTCTTGACTATAAAAATCCACAAAGAGCGGTTAGAAGTTATGTTGTATCTGATGATAAAATCTTGATAGACCTCAAAATAATGACGAATAGCAGAGGGACCGAAAGTGTCCATCAGGTCGGAAGCAGAGGGACCGAAAGTGTCCATCAGGTCAAACAGTCTTATAAATGTTTTTTTATAAATGAATCAGGATTTTATTCCCTTATACTGTCTTCCAAAAAACAAGAAGCCATAAAATTCAAACATTGGGTTACATCAAAAGTATTACCATCAATCGATGATAGAAGTAATAACATGCTGATGATTGAAAGTGAAAATGATCTGCACTGCAAGATTGTATCATTCATCAGAAAAAAATATGAAGATGCTTTAATGATTGTCGGTCTAGGTGAAAATCAAATAAGCTCAAATATGAGAATCAGAAGTTATAACAAAGGATATATGGCTGGTCAGTGTGATTTAATGCTGTTGAATCCCACTAGAAAATACAATGCTCTATGTCTTGAATTCAAAAGTCCAACTGCTGTGTACCAAGTGTCGGATAAACAAAAAATTATGAAGCAGATGTATGAGAAAAATAAGTGCAGATACATCATGAGCAACTGTTTTGAAGATTTAATCCACGAAATAACTAAGCATATGGAAGAGAGCAAATTATACTTATCAAGAAGAGAAAAATAATGAAATACATTTAAGAATATAATATGACTATATAACATATGGAGAATAAGAATGTTAAAAGAGGTCGTGGAAGGCCCAGAGTTCTCAGTGATGAGCAAAGAATAAAAAACAGGACTACCTACATGCTGAATAAAGAATGGTTCTGTGAAGTTTGCAACAATGGCCGGTAAAACGCTTCACACAAAAACAAAAAAGCATCAGAAAAACAAAATTTGAAACTATTCAATGGATTCCATTTTTGGAATCACTTGAATTATTAGCCCTACTTAAACGCTGATTATAACCACTTAAAAGAAAATTCAATATAGTCATTATAAGATATGGAAAAAATTATCTCACCCATTAGTAGTATGAACAAGAGTGATCTTAAAAAACTGAGCAAATCCCAGCTCATTAATTTACTGCTTAAGAATCAACAACAGAAGAAGCCAAAGGTTGTTATAGTTGATGATTACACACCAACCCCCCCACCTAGAACTAAAAAACTGAAGAGAACAACGCAAAGACCAACAGTGAAACAATTGGTTGATTATTTCGAGAGGAAAAGATTACCAGCACCACCAAAAGAATGGTTGGAAGAAATAGAACAATTGAAAAAGAGACCTGTTCCAGCACCCAGAACTAAAAAGCCTGTGCCGGTTCCAACACCCAGAACAAAAATAGAGCAAACAGAGAAAGCTCTGAAGGGCTTCACAAAGTCTTTTGAAATTGATATAAAAAATGACAAAGACCCGCTAGAGCAACTACTAAACACAAGAATGGCAATCGAAACGCGCATTAAAAAATTGTTAAATGAAATGAAAGGACTGAAATTTGTTGAAACACTCAAGGTACAATTCACAAAAATGACTGACGGAAAAATAGTGTATAAGACCGCATCTTTCAACAGTACAGCTCAAACAATTGTGAATGATCTGGAAATTGCTGAATCACTAGAATTATCAGAAAAAGAAATCTTAAATAAGATAGCTCAATGGATATCTGAAGGTTCTGGTTGGACAATCGAATCTGTTGACAATCATTATCTCAATGTAGTAAAATATCAGCCAATGAGAGGCTCCTCATATATTAAACTGCCGCAGGAACTCAGAAACAGTGCGAAGGGTTTGATTAATATTAAAAATGAAGATAATGAATGCTTCCGATGGTGTCACATCAGACACTTGAACCCACAAGAGAAATACCCACAGAGGATTAAAAAATCAGACAAACAATACATTGAAAAATTGGATTATACAGGGATTGAATTCCCAGTAACCACAAAGCAGTACAATAAAATAGAAAAGCAAAATGAGATCAACATTAATGTTTTCGGTTATGAGGAAAAACAACCTTTCCCAATTTATGTATCAAAAGAAAAATATGCAGACTGCTTGAATCTGCTTCTCATAACTGAAAATGAAAACAAGCATTATGTGCTAATCAAAGATTTCAATAAGTTTATGTACAATCAAACAAAGCACAAAGAAAGAAAACACTTTTGTATGCACTGTCTTCAATGCTTCAGCTCTGAAAGGGTTCTGAATGATCACAAGGACAACTGCATGCAAGTAAATGGCACACAGGCAATAAAAATGCCAAACAAAGATAACAACATACTGAAATTCAATAATTTTCATAAACAACAACCTGTACCATTTGTGATTTATGCTGATTTTGAAGCCATTACAGAGAAAATACATGGTTGTCAACCTAATAATGACAAATCATACACAGAGGCTTATCAGAAGCATGCAGACTGTAGTTATGGATATAAGGTCGTTTGCTGTTATGACGATAAACATAGCAAACCTGTAACAGTTCACAGAGGTGAAAATGCAGTGTACAAATTCATGGAGGCTATGCTGGAAGAAGTCAAGTATTGCAAAAGTATTGTGAAAAAGGAATTCAACAAACCATTAAAAATGACGAAAGAGGATGAGGAGGAATTTCAAAAAGCTGAGGTGTGTCACATCTGTGATAAGAAGTACACTAAAAAAGATGTTCGAGTACGAGATCATTGTCATATTACTGGTAAATACAGAGGCTCTGCTCACCAAGAGTGTAATCTGAAACTAAGAGTAAGCCCAGAAGAAATAAAAATTCCAGTTATATTCCACAATCTAAGAGGTTATGACAGCCATTTCATAATGCAAGAGATTGGAGCCATTGTTAAGAAACACACTTACACAAATAAGAAAGGTGAAAAGTGTCAAATGGCAATCAATGCCATACCCAACAACTTGGTAATCACTTGACCTTCATTGATAGCTTCCAATTCATGAGCTCAAGTTTGGAAAAACTTGTCAGCAATCTTCCAAAAGAAGCCTTAAAATACACCTCACAAGAGTTCAAAGGTAAAGAGCTTGATTTGATGGCGCAAAAAGGTGTTTATCCATACGACTTCATGGACAGCTTTGATAAATTCAATGAAAAGCTTCCAACAAAGGAAGAATTTTACAGCATATTAAGTGATGAACATATCTCAGATGAAGACTATACACATGCTCAGACAGTGTGGGAAACATTCTCTCTCAATAATATGGGCGATTATAATGATCTGTACCTCAAATCAGACACCCTTCTGTTGGTTGATGTGTTTGAAAACTTCAGGAAAACATGCCTTGAATACTACAAACTGGACCCGTGTCACTATTTCACATCTCCAGGCTTATCTTGGGATGCTATGCTTAAAATGACTGACATTAAACTAGAGCTTATGGTTGATATTGATATGTTTCAATTCATTGAAAAGGGTATGCGTGGAGGAATCAGTTATATAGCAAACCGATATGGAAGAGCAAACAATAAATACATGAAAGAATACGATGAGAAGGCGCCCTCGAAGTACATCATGTATCTCGATGCTAATAATCTATACGGTTGGGCTATGAGTCAATATTTACCAACAGGCGGATTCAGATGGATGACACAAAAACAGATCAATAATTTAGACCTGGCTAAGTATAAAGAAGACAGCAACAAAGGTTTGATACTTGAAGTTGACCTTGAATACCCCCAAGAGTTACATGATCTTCACAATGACTATCCACTGGGACCGGAAAAGATTAAAGTTGCTGGGACATGCTATCAGATTATTGTAAGAAAATAGCTAGCAAATTCAATATATCAACTGGTTTGGTACATAAACTGATACCAACATTAAGCAACAAAAAAAAATACGTGCTCCATTATAGGAACCTCCAATTATACACTGATCTCGGTTTGAAAATAACTAAAGTCCATCGAGTTCTAGAGTTCAATCAGTCCGCATGGCTCAGACAGTACATCGACTTCAACACTCAGAAAAGAACTAACGCTAAAAATGCCTTTGAGAAAGACTTTTTCAAGCTGATGAATAACAGTGTATTTGGAAAAACGATGGAAAACCTCAGAAAGCGAGTAGACGTCAGATTAGTCACCGATGAAAAGAAACTATCAAAAATGGCTGCTAAACCGACATATGTTAGCAGTAAAATCTTCAATGAAAATCTAGTAGCTGTTCATAAGATAAAAGAAACACTTACTTTAAACCGGCCAGCATATGTAGGAATGTGTATCCTTGATCTAAGCAAGACACTGATGTACGATTTCCATTACAACTACATTAAAGAGAAGTATGGAAACAAGGCGAAGCTGCTCTTCACAGACACAGACTCATTGACCTATGAAATCGAAACCGGAGACGTCTATAGAAATTTCTGGAAGGATAAAAATAAATTTGACAACAGCGACTACCCAGAATGCTCTCCATATTTCGATAAGACGAATAAAAAAGTAATTGGCAAATTCAAAGATGAGGCTGCAGGAGTTCCAATTTGTGAATTCATTGGTCTACGATCGAAAATGTATAGCTATATGGAAGATAACCAAAAAGGAGGAAAAACAGCAAAAGGTATTAGGAAGAATATTATTAAGAATAACATCAAACATGAAAATTATAAAGAGACACTATTTGATAATAAACAGATGCATCATAGAATGAAAACAATCAAAAGCCAAAACCATCAACTAGGAAGTTATGAGATAAATAAAGTATCACTCAGCTGCTTTGACGACAAGCGGTATATTCACGATAATGGCGTGACAAGCTATGCATACGGACATTATAAAATATAGCTGTTGTGGTGTTTTTATCGCCTCAAACCCACTGATTTGCCTAGTTAAGGATAGTATTGTGAGTTTTGTTGTATATTTAATTTAAATTACTGCCCTCTTTCTGACCCTTTACCCGAAGAATTAGCATATGAGACAGGAACATTTGTTGGGGGTTTCCCTTTCGAATGAGTCACCAAACTACGTCACTATGTTTAGGGGATTCTAGATTTTTCGCTTTTTACACATGCGTATTATTTTTTATCTTTGAAAATTTCATTTATGTACCACAAGCATAAAAATGAAAATACAAACGCATATATAAGGGTTGTTTTACACAGATAAAGTGTGGCTTGTATACAAAGTATCTAACGATTGGAAAAAGCGGGGGCCTTTCGTTAGCGAAATGTATACAAGCCACCCCGTGGAATAACGAAAAAACCCCACCGTTATTCCATGGGTTAAAAACACACAAAAAATCACCCTGAGATGGTGACGGGTTGTTGGGTAGAGCTATATTCGAGCTTCGGCTTGTCAGAAGTGCCGGTTCAACCTCAAGCCGGAGGGTGAAAAAAACAATTAAACAAATACTTGGCCCCAAGAGGGTTTGATAGGGCCAGAGCGGAGTGGTGGTGGGAACAAAAGGGATAGTGCTCTGGTGGTGTGGTGGTGGGAATTCAAAAACAAAAAAAAACCTCTCATGAGGGACGGATGGTGATTCAAATTCCAAATTAAGTCTCTCATGAGAGGTTCTGGTGGCCACCAGTTTTGCTATTTTTTATAGGGTTAATTCCATCGAACGGTGAATAGTACTTGGGGGTTCCCTGTTTTTCCGAGAATGTCACGCTTGGTGATTTTTCCGAGAAAGTCACGCATTTTTAATAAACTATAGATTCCAAAATACGAGATAAAAAATACGAGATCAAAAATAAAATAACTATAGATTCCAAAATACGAGATCATTTTGCTAAAACACCCCCCTAAATCAGTATGTGATTCCATTTGATTAATTTTTGATCTGGTACCCCCAAACACTATACTACTTTGATTAATTAACAGGATTTGTGAGAAATGAGCAATCATTTAATAGACTTCTTGATACAACGGAAGAATTTGGTGAATGTTCAGGCCTCCGCATTAATTATGATAAAACAGAAATACTCTTTCTTGGGAATCAGACTCTAGCACCGGTGAATGATGGAACGGAAATAAGGAGGGCTAAAATTAAGAGGGCGGCAAAAATTCTGGCTGTGCACTTCACGTACGATGCTGCCCTTAAGCAAAAGCTTAATTTTGATGAAATCATGCACTCCATCAAAGGAAAGCTTAAGTTGTGGAGGTGGAGAAACGTTACTGTTATCTTCAGAATCCAAATTGTTAAAACCTTTGTAATTTCAACAATTATGTACCGTGCTGGCTTAATTAGTTTAGACAAAGAGGTGATCAAAGAAGCTAATAGCAGTATATATGATTTTATATGGAAAGGCAAAGACAAGATAAAACGGTCCTCCCTTATCAGTGACGTTGAACGTGGTGGTCTCAAAGCCCCTCACTTAGAATCGATTATTAAAACACAAAGAATAATGTGCTGTAAAAAATTTGCTAATGATCAATTAAGTGCTTGGAAAACGTTTTTATAGCACTACCTCAAGCCTGTTGGAGGCAAATTAATTCGTTGCTGTGATTTAGACTTGAAAAAACTTCCAATTACTCTTCCTAAGTACTACAAAGAATGTTTCGAATGCTCCGCAGAGTGCTTGGGAGCTAGACAAAGAAATGACAGTCCATCACACGAAGATATATCTAAAACAGTTATATGGAACAATAGGTTCATTTGTATTCATGACAAGTCTGTCTACAATAAACATCTGGTTAGCAAAGGAATAATTAGAATTGGTGATTTAATATCAAAAGAAAATTGATTCATTACTAGCAGTAATTAAATGTTTTCGGATTTATTGCTATGATAGATGCGATTCCTTGCAAATGCGAGAGATTCTCAAAACAAAAAGCTATGTAGATAAATAAGACTTTGTCCTTCAAGATGAATTTACTTAAGATTGCTTGATTTTCGCACTCCAATAAGTAAAGCTATTTCTAAAGACATCTATGCGCATCTTAAATCGAAAGTGTCAACAACACCAACAGCCCAACAATGATACACAGATTTATTTAGTGACCATTCTCTAGAGTGGAAATAAATTTACAATTTGCCTTTCAAGGTTGCTCTGGATAGAAAGTCACGAGAATTTCAATTTAAAATACTCCATAGAATTTTACCTACAATAAAATGGGTAAGGTGGATTCCTCAGAATGCTCTTTTTGTGGAACTGTGGACGAATCCCTTAAACATCTCTTTGTATCTTGTCCCATCATCACAACGCTTTGGAGTGATTTAATTTGCTGGTGTAGAGGTATAAATATCCAAATTGATTCTTTTTGCTCTTTAGACATATTATTTGGTCTCTGGAATAGGAAGGACGATTTTTTGTTATTGAATCATGTTATTATTATTGCAAAATAATACATTTATTATTTTAGAAATAATGTTTTAAATCCGTCCTTCACTGTCAAAAATCAAAACTCGATGCGGTTTATGATATTGAAAGTAGAATTGCAAGTTTAAATAATAAGTTGAGTATACACTCTTTAAAATGGGGCAAGTATATTAAGAGATAGTAACAGGTTAAAGTCCTAGTATCAATTTACGCAAGAAATTTATAATTTATTGCTGCTAATTGGTTATAACATCTTATTTACGTTAGTTGTTTAAGTCATGTCTTTTCTTTGTTCTGTTGTTTTTGTTGCTATTTTGTTTTGTTTTCTTTTGCTTTGCGTGTGTAAAGAATTTAATTATCATGGAAAAATCAATAAAATGCAAAAAAATTAAGCAAATAGGTGGATCGTTCTTCTTATGTTTCTGCTTATGCTTATGTTTATGTCTCTGCTGTTTTCACTTGTGATTACGTTTATGAATATGCTTGTGCTTGTGCGCTTGTGAAAACCAGCCTTACACTGAATAACTACAGTTTATACCATAAAATTTTGTAATCAACCGTTAACATGATAACCGTTTTGTTTCTCTCTATTTTTAATGCGAGGCAGTCATCATGCAAAGAGATTTACGACGACAATATGTAAGTAGCATTTACAGCATTAAAACAAACATTTCCATAAAAGCTTATTTACGTTAGTTGTTTAAGTCATGTCTTTTCTTTGTTCTGTTGTTTTTGTTGCTATTTTGTTTTGTTTTCTTTTGCTTTGCGTGTGTAAAGAATTTAATTATCATGGAAAAATCAATAAAATGCAAAAAAATTAAGCAAATAAGTGGATCGTTCTTCTTATGTTTCTGCTTATGCTTATGTTTATGTCTCTGCTGTTTTCACTTGTGCTTACATTTATGAATATGCTTGTGCTTGTGCGCTTGTGAAAACCAGCCTTACACTGAATAACTACAGTTTATATAATAAAATTTTGTAATCAACCGTTAACATGATAACCGTTTTGTTTCTCTCTATTTTTAATGCGAGGCAGTCATCATGCAAGGAGATTTACGACGACAATATGTAAGTAGCATTTACAGCATTAAAACAAACATTTCTATAAAAGCCGGGACGTTGACAGACGTTTCTTATCTCACTACGTACTTTACTGTTGTATGAACGGTCCCAGTGGATATTTTCACTAAAGGTCGATAGTGTTAGGTACAGTAGGATTTTCATTCTTTCCATGCTGACTCGGAAGGCTCTGAGTAATTTTGACCATCTCTTTTTCCAAGATCAAATGAGAGCAAAGCCTACCCTTTGATAGTGGACGGTAAAATTATCAATGTCTACTGCCATATGACTACAGGAGATGGAGCATGCGGAGATGGAGCGTGGACGCTGATCATGAAGATTGATGGCAACAAGGTAAAACAAGACTATTAAAGCTGTTTTAATGAGATATCTCGGGCACAAATTCGTCCACAGGGTCACACGATCTCGAAAGGAAAAGCAATTTTTGAATTATTACAGTTGAATAATTACATCAAACAACAAGATGATAAGAGTAGTACGTTCACATTTTTCATCTGGGACAAATCCTTAACTAAAATAAAGCACTAAAGTGACTAAGGAAATTATCAAGAGGGCATGAAAGATGAAACCCAAAACGCAGGCCTCTGTTCCAGAGCCTAGTTTGGAAATTCTAACGCCTAGAGAATTGCGCACTCCGAATACTGGAGGATTTAAGCCATCGTGGAGAGCACTCTTCTCTGACCAGTACATTTCTTTATTTTTTCAAGCTTAAGTTTCAAGCTTTCAGACGAATATTGATTTTTTTAAGAACAAAAGATAATTCGAACCTTTCTTTTTCCAGTCAACCTTTCACTACGATTCGAACCTCTGGAGTAACAAGAAAACCTTCAACCGTACAGGAGGAGAGACTGGATTCGACACACAAGAAACAAAGTTACCAACCTACTGGAACACATCCTTCTCCAAGATCTGCCTCGGGATGAAGGTCAATGGGCACGTCAACTTTGTTGTTTTAAATATGCAGGCGAGCTCGTTGTATTCCCTGATCGCTGACGGAAAATACCGCAACACCTCAGTGGGTCGTAACACGTGGAAGAAAATGACTGATTCTCAAGCGTCTTTAGGGTTTCATTGTAACAAGGAAGGGTTTAACGTCAAGAGTTATCACCCTTTTTTCGCCAAAGCAAGAATCGGTATCCTTGGGAGCAAATCTCAAAATTGCATTATCTGTAGATCCAGAATCGGGTTTGGTACTGGAGGGGCAAATGATAACACCAACACGTGTGGAAACGAGGCTGTCATGGCAGACAATGGAGATAAACACATCAAAGCGATGGGATTTATCTTTGTCCAGTGAGAAGGAACCCTTTACCCGTGATCGCAAGTCTTGGAAAATTCCAAATTGGCTAGCAAACCTTTAAATATCTTTTTGTCAACATGTCGCGCAATGCCTTTTTTAGCTCGCGCTCTGAAATTAACATTTTCTTTGACGCTGATACACTGTATTGTGGTAAAAAACAATCGAATGTGGTTTAGCGTTGTCTTTACTCTTATCAAAATTTGATGTGGACTCACGAGGCTGCGCCTCGTGAGTCCACAACATTTTGACCACTGTGATGACGAATATCGTTGTCGATAAGAGTACAGACAACGCTAAACCAGATTCGATTTGTTAATTAGTTTATTTGATTTTCGTTTTATTCCCGGTTGTGCTGAGGAACCTTCGATAGAATCTTTGCGATCAGTTGCAGACTATCCTAAATTCACGAAAGGGAATACTTAGCTCTTCGTCTCTGTAAACTTTGATAGTTTATTTGGGACCTTAACCCTCGCCAACCTTAAGCTTGCCTTTTAATAATTAATATCAAAAGTTAACGTAGAGCATCATGCTATACATAAAACTTTATACTCTATATCAATTTGAATTATCGCTTTATTACAGAGTCAAGAAAACGAGAAGATAGCAACATGAAATTAGAGACTTGTCGAGTATGTCAACTCGCTAAACGTACTTCACGAATCTCAAATCGGTTTCTTACCGAAAAACCCAACAGCAGATCATGTTCTTACACCAACAACGTTAATAGATAAGTATGTTCATTGCCACCGCAAATAAGTCTATGCCCTTTTAGTACATTTTAGGAAAGCTTTTGATTCGGTGTGCTACGATGGACTCCTTTTTAAGATGCTGCTTATTAATAACTAAGGACATTTTTATAATCTGATGAAAAACCTCTACTCCAATCCTATTTGTTCCACAAAGATTGGTAATAACCAGACACGATCATTTCAGGTGTTCGCCTAGGCTGCATTTTGAGTCATTTGCTCTTTAATCTGTACATTAGCGACTTACCATTACTTTTTTACCAGATCTTTTTGTTTTACCAAAAGGGACCAAATTAAATTATCTTTTGTGTGCAGATGATTTAATTATACTTTCACGATCACCAACAGGATTGCAAAATTCTCTTAATGCGTTATCAGTTCATATTGTAAATCGTGGATTTTAAACATCAATCCTAAATAAACAAGGTCATGGCGTTTCAACGGCGTGCAAAGAGAATGACCTTAAGTTTCACATAGGAAATGAAAGTATCGACACTGTTCCAAATTATACTTACTTATAATGACTCACATTTCTTCGACCGGAAACTTCGCCATGTCGCTAGATAACTTGAGGGAAAAGGCTCTTCACGTTCTTTTTAGCCTACAACGACACAGATTTTAGCAATTTATTTAGATGTAATAGAAAAACTTCAGTGAAACTGAAAATAAGTAACCACAACTTCAAATTGCAACCGGTAGACATGATGATATCCCTAGATGTGAAAGACCTTGCAAGCTTTGTGATATGAATGATATCGAAGATGAAATTTACCTTCTGTTTCGTTGTCCCAAGTATTCATCAATAAAAAATGCCTTTTATGATAAAATAGTTAAATTCCGAATGTCAAGCAGTTACTATTCGCTGACTTAATTCATTATAGAATTAATGAACTCTAATGATAATTTTATTAACTTGCCGTTTGTTAAGTTTATTTCCTCATGTTTTGACCTTGTTCTCTTGGCACCTTGATTTGCTTTTGCAATACTGTAATGTTTTTTGTCATGCAAATAAAACGTGCTGTCGTCGTCGTTGTTGTTGTTGTTAAATGTCTAGGCTCTCTTCAGCTTCAAAACGTAAAGCTTGTGGGATGTGGCTGGAGTGACAAGGATACTTCACAAATTAATGTGATCAGCTTACTTGATCACATTAATTTGTGAAGTATCCTTGTCACTCCAGCCACATCCCACGAGCTTTACGTTTTCATTGCTTGTTTTATTGATATGTGGGTACTTGAGCCTGAGCATTAGCTATGCCATGCTGGTGAGGCCTAACAAGGCCGAAACAGCTGTCCATGGCTGCTAATGCTTGGGCTCAATCTTTGCTTTGGTAGATTTAAGGGGTAATTCCCGCTACCTTGTGGCCTTAGTGTCCTTTAGAGTGGCTTCAGCTTACTTGATCACATTAATTTGTGAAGTACACTTGTCTCTTCAGCTTGAATACCTACTGGCAACAATAGATTCAGATTCTATTTAAATTTGAATTTTAGTGTCAAACCTTCTGTGCTCTTGCACAGTTGTATTACATTATGCAGTGAATTGTTGTATTGTATCGAATAAATAATAAGTGGGTGGGGTCAGGAAATGCATGACTAGTAGCTTTTGACAACCGACTATAGCCGAACCTCTAACGGAAATAGTTAACCAAGTGATTCAGGAAGGTGAATGGCCCAAGGAATGGAAAAAAGGAGAATGAGTACCAGTGTACAAGAAAGAAGATCCTCAAAATGTGGCTAATTACAGGCCTTACTCTACTGCCCTTTGAGCAATTTTGAGCAACTGCTCTGCTTTCAACTATCTTGAATAATTCAGTGTCGGCATACAGGACGCAAGACAAGTTGTGAGACAACTCTGATACGACTGGTTGAGGACTGGAAGCACGCGAGGGGTATTGGCGAGACTGTAGCTATTTTGTCTACTGACATGAGCAAAGCTTTCGACTCTATGCACCCGACATTACTTCTGGCTAAACTGAGAGAATGTAATTTTCCGAAAGTGCTGTTTTAAATTAATGAAATCCTATTTTGATGGCAGAGAGAACAGAACACGAGTAGGAATGGAAAATTTTCATATTTTTTTAACTGCTCTCTTCAAAACTCTTTCGGGCCACCTAGGAGCACTGTGCAAACAAGTAACGAAGTGGAGCTTCAATGCAAATTAAGAACTTTAACAGGCACAGGAATTTTGAAAACAAGTGACTTTATTTGCGCGCACTTTATTTGAGCACAGGGTCGGCGTACTATACTGCAGAATATGATTAGTTCGATCAAGTTCAATAATGTACCGATCAATCCGAAAACTCAACAACAACTCTCTGGTATACCTCACTTATTCAAGTTACTATTTTCCATACTCGGGCAACTAGTAAACAAGTTCCATTTGGAGATATGCGCAAAAAAAAACGTCGCTTGAAAACAATCACACAGGTTTTTTTTTTTCTAAAT
>JAEMWC010000017.1:2102500-2132500 GCA_016490735.1 Pachyseris speciosa | reverse complement strand
TTGTGTGATTGTATTAGGAAATCTATTGAAGCCTCGGAAGCGTACAGTTATCAATTCAACATTAAAATAGTGGGTGTGCCAACTGTAGCTGAACGCGAAACAGCTCAACAAACAGCCGATCTATGTATGAAGCTATTCGCTGCGTTGAGAGTTGAGGAGGTATCATTGAACGACATTGACACTGCACATCGGGTACCATCCCGCGTGGCTTCCAACAGACCCAATGCAATCATTTGTAAGTTCGTCCGTAGGCTAACAAGAGAGAAAGTCATGGCAGCCAGGAGACGAGTGTCTAACCTAAACGCAGAAGATTTGGGCTTTAATGGCACAGTTGATGTAAGTCATATCAACTTATACGACCACCTCACACCAAGGCTGCAAGAGCTACTATTTCAGAGCAAAAAATTCAAGGATGAGAACAATTACAAATACTGTTGGGCGAAGAATGGATTCGTTTATTTGCGGAAGACGGATACCTCAACCGCAGTAAAACTTGGCAGTTTAGAAGACCTACAAGGAGTGGCATCGCGGAGTTGAGCTAAGTACACTTATTTAGATGATAAGATCGTTAGAATCAAGCAGCAATGAAGTTGCGAAGAAATAAATCGGAAGAGAGGGCCAGTAAACTATTATTGAGTGAACTACCTTACTTCAACTTTAGAGGTAACCTCGCTCTCTATCACGGGCAGTTTAATAACTCGATTCCTGTCGAATGGCGGCCAAGGCGACATTTAGATAAATTAAACAGTTTATATGACTTACCACGAACTTCAAAACCTTTATAACTGGCTGACAGCCAATAAACTAACTCTTAATATAAAAAAATCCAACTTTGTAATATTTCATCCTTACCAAAAGCGACTTACTTACCAACCAAAACTTTGCATGTTTGATAATGAAAAGAATAAATATGTTCATCTCGAGTCTAAAGTCTATATAAAATATCTGGGCGTTCTCATTGATCAGAATCTCTCTTGGAAATATCATATTGATTCTATTGTTACAAAAATTAGCAAAAATGTTGGGCTGATTGCAAAGCTACGCCACACTGTACCTCGACCAATACTTTTGAATATCTATAAGTCACTAGTTCAGCCATATTTAACTTTCGGTCTTGCTGCCTGGGGCCAGGCATGCAAGACTTATCTTAATAAAATTTTAATTCTTCAGAAAAGAGCTCTTCGCTTATTGTACTTCACAGACTGGCATGACCATGCAATTCCTTTATTTCTCGAAGCAAACGTCCTACCAATAACTTTTCTTTATTATGAATCGGTATCAACCTTAAGGTATCATATCAATAATAATAAAGCCCCAACAAATATTCTAAATTTATTTCAGAAAACGCGTAATATTCACTCATACAATACACGATCGTCTACATCTGGAAAGTTCGCTGTTAAAAGTTCTAGACTCGAAATACTAAACAATTCCTTTTCTCGACTCGGAGTAAAACTGTGGAATGAGATACCACGCTATATAACGGATCTTCCTAAAAAAACTTTCAAACGAGTTCTTCGCAAATTGTTATTTGATATTTTAGAAAAGGAGGATGACTATATTCAAATCCCCATGATCATTAAAAAAGTAGGTATATAGATCCAGTTTTTAATCTCTTTAATTAATGTTTGTTTTTCTTTTCTTTTCCTCATTGTATGTCAGTAAGCGCTGTGTTAACTACATCTTCGTTTAATTTATTTATCTGCAAGGCTTGTTTTAATTTAAGGATCTTTTTTTGTTTGTTTGTTTGTTTGTTTTTTTTTTGTTTTGTTTTGTTTCTTAAGCTACTCATCTGAGTTGTATATGTATTTGTCTTGCCCCGCCACGACTAGCTTCTCAGCTATTTGCGGGGCAAACTACCCTTAACTTTTATATGTAAAGATAAATAAAGCTGTTGTTGTTGTTGGTATGACTTCTTTCTCTTCATATGCGCCCGGATGCAGTAGATCTGAAGGTCGTACTTCCATGTTGCAGTTGACACGGAGCAGCTTGCATTATAAGCAGCCTTCCAACAGTCAACTTCACAACATGCACAGTGGGCCCAGCCTGGAGTAAAACTCAAGAATCCTATGCACTAATTGCGCCTTCCACGTTGAGTGCAGTTATGCGCGAAGAAGAATAAAAAAGGGAAAAAACTGGATGAGGACAACTGTCTAAAGAAAATGCGGTACTACCTCGGAGGAGGAAGAAAAACGAATTTCTGCATGGTTTTATGAATCGAATTATTAAACGGGTAAATTGGCTTGATTCAAACGCTGAGGTTTCGAAGAGAAATAATCAGGACGTCAGCTTACACTAAATCTTTTTACGACGAACTGACCTTCTCAACAAAGTTGGTAATGCTAATAATTCGTTTAGACAAATTCACTGATTTATATTTTGATAGGATAAAACGTTTTGAAACGTTTTTTTGCGTTAAAAAAAAACCAGAATAAAAGTATTTCAAGAGAAAACAACGTCGTAAACTTTCAATCATGATGATCTATACGGTTTTCGGTAGTTATAGTTTGATCCAGGTATTACCAGGGCCCGCGCAGCAAGTTTGCGATTGGGGGGCTCACTTCGAACGCGTTAGTGTGAGTCAACTAGGGGGAAAATTTTTTACGTTTAAGTCCCTGAAGTGGCTGGAATGTATTTAAAAGTAACATAGTGTCGTGAAACTCGTATACTTTCAGCAACAAAAAAGCGGTGTTTCAAAACAAGAATTTAATAACCTTTTCGCTTAACTTTAAAGGTAGTTCTTTCCCGACCCTGGATTGAACGAAAGGGAAAACAAGAATTGTGTCTCGAAAACAATCTAGTTGAAGAAATGTATGCCCCTGGCGTGCTTGAAATCAGCTACGAAAAGAGTCTTATTCAGATCAACTCTTTCCAAACTAATAAAAACTAATGAAATTGCTTGCCGAGTATTGCTTCAGGGGTATCGATCCTAGCACCTCCCTTTCATTACGCGAGATGACAGAAGTAAACTTAATAAAACCCTTACCAAGGAGTTCGTTAGAAAATGAGGAACGTTATTCATGTGACAGATTTTTTGTTTTGGACAAATGGCCGAATGATCACCAAGCTGCTGGCCCGAGTACTAACGGTTGCCATTTCAAAGTACCACAAATCTTTAGCAATGGAACAGGGCAAACAGAAGAGCAAAGTTCTCCATTCGCAGAGACCGTTTATTGATTGTCTGTCTCTGATTGCAAGGCGCGCTGTTCGACAGTTGGCAGTTCTCTTGACAGTTAACATAACTGGACTTGACTTCGATTTACGGCGCTGTGGTTGGTTCAGCGAGGGGTCGGGATACTTGCGGCAATGCTTTCGTGTCAGGGTTCTTCCATTTTACCCTCTACACTCCTCCACCCTCCCAGAAAGCCTGGACGTTTTCGAACAACCCTTTTTTTTCGATTGGTTCGGCAGTCGAACATAATCGAACAAGAGCTTTTCGGTGAGTTTGATTACCACCCAATTATAAAACGAAATAAATATCGTAAGCATTGTAGGGAAATGTTTCCGGATTTGTTAATGTTACCGGATTCATCAAATTTGGAGTATTCGGATTCACGGATGCTTACACTTAAACGATTCTTCGGATTCCACTGTTCACACTGAATCGACGAATCCGGTATTAGTGCTACGAATCCGGGACGTTATGAATCCGCCATCTTGTGTAAACACAAGCCAGAACGATCACGGGCAAACGTAGAATTCGTAGATAAACCGTTTACACAAACGAAACGTTTCGAAACGAAAAGTATTCGGATACAAAAATTCCACTTTGGATTCCGGTTCATAACGTTCCGAATTCGCATCAAAACTGGGATCTTTTTATACCGGATTCATGTTTTGTGTGTAAATACCAAAACGAATCCAGTGTCAAAACGTTTCTGATTCGTCAAGAATCCGGAAACTTTTGCTCTGGTGTAAACGTAGTTTTAATAGAATCGAATTATAAACGGAGTGGTTTCCGTCTGTGAGCTGGGTGTCAGTATGTGGTTTAAATAGAAGCCTATACATAGAACGCAACGCACTGTTTGAAACCAAATTAAACCGGTTTGGAATGAAGAATCGCAGGCCAAGGGCTAAGCTCTATCGATCAAGAGTTCGATTCCGTCCATTAACGAAGTGTTCGATTTTCGCAAGTTCGATTGCATATCAGCTGTGTTCGATTGCAAAACGTCTGGGTGAGTTCGATTATGTTCGATTGCCGAACCCAATCCAAAGAATCGAACGATTATGAAGTTCGATTGGCTTCGATTACCGAATCACCGGATTATAAACACTCTGTTCTTTCATGACTATCATGCGGTTAAAAATCGCTTTAAAAAGTCTGCAGAACCCCCCAGTGTATTTTTGGTTGTTTGTTTGCTTGTTCTTACCTATCCCTATGTAACTCTTGCAGTAATAATCTGAGAGTTGGAGAATTTCATTGGCCGATTGTCGTTACGACGAGATGTCACGTTGTAACGATGGAAACACGGCTTCCTTTGTTTTCAAAGCAGCAAATAATGTCACAAAGTCTGAAGTGTAAAAGAAAAAAAAGTATTGGCATTTACGGAAGGCAAACAAGACAAACAACAGCTTGGAAATTCTGACTGGGTTGGTGAATTGTATTTCTCTTACATTATCAGACAAAAAACAGGCTAATAATTTTGTAATACATGAACACAAGTCTGATAAGTCATCAATTCGTTCATATGTATGCCCTCATATAAATCGACCACACTTCGCGTGGCATTTTTTTAACCACAAAATTCGTTTCAAAACATTTTTTGCGTTATCCTGTCATGTGTTTTCTCTAGTCAGGGTGAACAAATGCGATGGAAACTAGCTTATGTGAAAGTCAGAAGCCTGAAGCCAGCAGTCGTGCTTGCTTGCACGTTCCATTCGAGAGTGTTGACATATGCCAATGACGTCATTCCGTTCTGTTGCGGGTCTTCCTCTGTTGCTGCGCTTCGACCGATTGATCGAAGTCTTTCCAGCTCCTTTTCCCGTTGCATTCTTGACCGATACAAAGGTTTCTCGACGGTAAGTACATTGTAACTGCATGTTACAATAACCAATAACTCAGTGATGACAGTTACATCAAACATAGGGAATTGTGGGTTAGAGTTTATTCCATGAACAAAAATTTGTTAAGCTTGCATACAAGTAGATAAAACTAATATTGTTATGTTTTATAAATAGGATCACACTGAATGAGAAAATTTTAATTAAAATAGTGTAGATTCGCAACACTGATCTTGACCAGCTTGGGAAAAAACACGCTTTTATGTCAATTTTTTATATGGAATGAGGAACAGAAGAATATAAAGATTGGGCAGTCATCGTAAGGGATTCGAAGAGAAAATATTGGTAAAGGAACGCTCGAGGAGCCCATACAATCTGTTTGTGTAATGGTTTGTAATTTTATAATAAACGTATGGGATTTACCGCAAGTTAGTCTTCCTCGCACACGGTTTTAGTGCCGTCACGCAACGCTCTTCCTGTTAGTACGTTAAGTTTGAGCAATGCCAAATAAAAGGCAAATTGCCGTACCTGTGGTGTCGTTTTGCCGCAGAAGTGATATTGTAAGAGATTTTGAAGGATTTTGAGTCCGTCATTTTGAGTGAAAAACTTAAACCTACGACTTCGCTTAGTTGAATGTTGGTGTATAAAACGAAGCCTTTTGGCTTTGTCACGCAAATTACGTGGCATCGATCCAGTAACGCGAGTACACGAGGTTCGCACGTACTTCGTGCTCCTGAGAAATTTTCATCTCAACGCCGGCTAGAGAACAGCTAAAAGAGAGTTAAGGTATGACAGGTTTAGACGCTGAAAGTTTACACAGTACAAGTCAGGGTGGCCAAATGTCATTCATTAATCCTGATTTATCTACGCGCGAATTGAGTCGGTGGAGAACAAAAAATCGTCACAAGTTATTTTTTTCATCGTTGTTAGTTTAGGTACGTACAGAGCAAAATTCAGGGGCACCCAACGAGCCAAATCAACCAAAAGCTGTAGAAAGGCATTTTTAGATACCTTATGGTGTTTGAAGTCTGTTTAGCTGACGTTTTTGACAGCCAAAAACAGCAATTGCGACCTTTCCGAAAACCTCAGGGACCATGATTTCGCAATTGCGAATCTTATAGGCCTCGTAAATCCGAGTGCACTCTTTAATCGACGGCGAAAACCCTGCAAGGCGAATTACCCTCTACCGAACAGATATCTTCCGAAGCTTGTCGTTGGGTGCCCCTGAAAATTAATATTGGGTTTTATTTTTATTTCATATGTACATACGATCTTTATTTACATTAGTTCGAGTTATTATCGAGTTGGTATGCTTTTATTAACTTCTTCCATCCGGATCCAAAATAATAGTTCTAACTTCTCGCTCACTTATTTGAATGTGACGACTATTCACGTTTATTGACAAGTTGAGAGAAATTTCTGTTCTGACACGGTTTTGAGTTGACCAATTGAATATTGCTCGGTTATGAAATCCAAGACACTCTGGTCTGGCATGAAATGTTCCCTTCAACTCATGAGCATGAATTAAACAATATGCGAGATTAGTCATCACTTCTTGAACAAAACTTCTTTGCAATATTAAGAATAAAAATATGTAAAGTGCAAATCACAGAAACCGATTAATCATGTCAACGTAAATGTAACACATCATTTGTGTCATTTCTGTACTTCAAATAATGCAATGCAAAATCAAGACTGCTGTAACATTCAGGTTCACGGACCTGGAATTCCCGTCCGTTGAAAGATGCTTTGGCAAAAAAATAAAGATTGATTGCTCTGTGTACAGTCTTCAAGTCACAAAAATTTTAGCAAAGGCAAGGTCTTCAAGATCTTAAAACTTACCCCCTGCCAAGCTACTTTTCGATCACTGCAAGTAACATTTTTTTCCTTCTGGAGAAAATTAAAAGCAATTACTTTTCCTAGATATTATGTGTTATTTTGAGGCAGTATGCGGTACCACATAAAACTGCATCATGACAGATCGTGTAGCAATGATACTTCAAGTTAGACCCAAGTTATAAATGAGCTGCAAAGAGCGGGAAACCATTGCCAGCCACCTTAAATGCTTAGCAAATGTCTGAGTCATAGGTAGTCATCTTCTTGAAAGAATAGGTTACCATACACCTTATTCCAAAATGGCGGCCAATTTATAATTCTTTTGTTTGCATGTTAATTAGCCGTCTTTGCCTCATCAACAAGTAGAAAATACAAAAGAATTTTCAGGTGAAAATGAGGCAAAGAGGGCTAATTAACATGAAAACAAAAGAATAATAAATTGGTTGCCATTTTGGACTAAGGTGTATAGCAGTGGTGTAACTATAATAATAACTTGATTTATTACCTTTGGCTTGATTTATTACAGTAATGATAAAAATTTAAAACCACAAATTATATACAATGCATAGAAAATTTGAAAAGATGACTAAAAAAATGTGAAAAGGCAGAACAACAATGGGCTAAAAGTGCATATACATACAAGTAATATAAATGTAGTTATATTAGGTTAAGTTAAGTTCAGCACCTCTAGGAATAAACGATTGTTTGTGCCTGTTAGTGCATGATACAGGTATTCTGAGGTGCATTGATTTTGTATTATAAGATCTCAGATTATGGCCATGATCCACCATGGGCTTGCATAGCCAAGAAAGGTCATAGAGGAAGGACTGGTTAGCTGAATCCCAATTGCCATTAAAAGTGACTGCAAAAACACATAGAAAGTGAAAATGTGGTCTATTTATTATTTGATGAGAGCCATGGATATACACCTGTAAAAATTATTATTTTGTCTATCTTTGTGATAAGTGAATTTTAACTTTTACTTGTGCTGTATTCAACATTCAAATCAGTTTTTGTAAACAGAAATGCCTAGTCAAGATGACTTTTTATCCTAGGTACTGGTATACTGTACACACACTGCAAGAGACATTAAAAAATAAAGGGAGGTTTTCAAAAGTAAAATAAAAAGATAATTCTGGTCACCTACACATACTTTGTTTTTTCTTACTACAATGAAAAACCCTTACAATCCAGCTTGGCATGTGGAATTTTTTTTTTTTTTTGGCAATATTTTTTTCACAAAAGAAAGTAAGTTAATCATAGCATTCTTATTTATTTTAATTTTTTTGTTTATTTACTGATTAAGGACTTTTTTAAAAAAATTACTGTTTCCAGTGGCATTAATCATACATTTACTTTTTTATAGAAAATGAGTTCAGACACCATCAAGCTGTTGATTTGTGGAAGTGGTAATGGAGCACATGCCTTTGCCGGTATTGCATCTTCTCTGAAAGGCACGGACGTTCGAGTGTTGAGCTTGTATAAAGATGAAGCAGAGCGCTGGAATGCTGCAATACGGAAGAAGGATCTTGAGGTCACTTTTCATCGAAAAGGAAAGCAACCAACTCGTATTGTTTCCAGGCCTTCACTGGTAACAAAAAACACAGAGGAAGCTGTGCACGATGCTGACATAGTGGTCTTTGTGCTACCAGCATTTGCCCATCAAATTTTTCTAGATGCCCTAAAATGTCACATTAAACCTGGCACCATTTTAGTTGGTCTGCCCGGGGAACCGGGATTTGAGTTCCAGGCTCGTAATGTGCTGGGGGACATGGGGCACCAGTGCACTATCATGAACTTTGAGTCATTACCCTGGGCATGTCGTACCACTGAGTTTGGACTGAAATGTGAGGTCCTAGGTACCAAAGAAACTCTTCTAGGGGCCATGAAGGTAAGATGATTAATAAAATGATGATGATGATTGCGGCAATGGTTACTATAATGATGATGATGCCACTAGGTATCTGCTCTCTTTTTGCTGTTGTTTAAGGTATGCTGATTCATGGGAGGGGGTTGTCTCATACACAATGGGTTCATTTTGATTTAAGAAAGCACTTCCCAGCACTTATGAATATTCTGGTGGTTAAAACCACCTTAATAATGGTGTCAATCAATTGCCCAGTAATGGGGAACAAGTTATAGTCATTTCCTTAATATTATAGGTCACCATGGCAACTATCTAACCCATATAACCATACAGTAATTTTAGCCTTAAAAAATTGTAAGTCAAAAACCTAGCTCAGTCATCCCCAACTGTTAACTATAATCAGTATACTAAAACAATAACTTCTTGCAAAGTTTAAATAAAAAATTGAAATCTTCATAATGTTAAGATGGCCTTGAGTCTAACCTGTGATTTTGTTTCTTTTTTGTTTGTTTCTTTTTTGTATCATACACTGTACATGTATTTTAAAGTTAGGAGATGTTCCACCAGAGAAGGACCCAGTTGCCACACTGCAGTATCTCCTTGGACCCCTCCCTGAGCTGATTGTGTCAGGACACCTTTTGGGTGTTCAGCTGATGAGTGTCAATGCCTACCTGCACACATCCATAATGTACGGCCAGTGGGAGGGGTGGGACGGGACCCCACTTGATCAGCCACCTTTGTTCTACAATGGTCTAACAGAGAGTGCTGCCAACCTCCTCTCCAGTATATGTGACGAGATTGTAAACGCTGCAAAGAAAATTGAACAAAAATCAGGAGTTGACATGTCAAAGGTATGGTTATGTTACGCTAATTACAACAATGCAGCTCACAGCAATGACCTTTTTTTTTCAGAGTCAGGCTTTTATGGACTGCCAAGTCATGTTGGACGGTCTCACAAGACCTATCTAAGATTGTCATTAGACTTGAATTGTGAAAAAATACAAACCTGGTTTAGTATGTAACTAATGCATACTAATGTTAGTGTTTGTTGTCTTCCTTGTTGTATCTGCAGTAAATTATTATTAAGCATATCGTAACACGTTCCAAATATGGGAAAAAAACTCAGGCTTTTTGTCCATTTTTTCTGTAATAATCTCAGGAAACGGTGTTTTGTGATCAGTGTGTTGAGATAATAAAACAATTATCCTGCTCGGGTCCAATGATAATGAATAAATGAAACAAAACATTACTTCAGGTTCAATTAATAAACACCCTTGTCCTTGTGTTGCCACTGGTTTGTGAGGGCGAAAAATCAACTTGTCCAGAGCGACAAAACTAACGTTTAATAAATTGTTTCATAGGTTGTTCACATTTATGAGTGGTACATGCGATGCTATCCAGAAGACATCTCGGATAAGACCAACCTCTACACAGCCATACAGACCAATGCTGCTTACCAAGGCCTCAAACACCCAGTCAAGATGACTGACGACGGCAAATTCGTGCCAGATTTCACGTACCGTTATATGACGGAGGATATCCCTTATGGCCTCGTCGTCATCCGGGGTATTGCTGAAATTGTGGAGATTGAGACGCCAAACATTGACAGGGTGCTTACATGGAGTCAAGAGAAAATGGGCAAAGACTATCTGGTGAATTCAAAGCTACAAGGAAAAGATATCGCGACATCTCGAGCACCGCAGAGATATGGGCTCTCCACTCTGGAATCTATCTTGTAAGAAGTTTTTCGCTGCACTCTTCGATGTGCATAAGAGCTAGCTGAGGTAAAATTATTGCAAACGCAACGGAAAGCTTCTTATTGTTTCAATTTTTTAAATGATTGTAATATGATTTCTGGTAAACTTATTCATTCAATTCCATGGTACACCGTTATAGTATCTCTTATTCAGAGATGTTGTTAAATCTTTGGGTTTTGTGATGAGTGTGGTTTTAGTAACCAAAACTGAATCTTACTTTTAGCCATTCAATTAAAGAGTATGTTTTCTGTGGTTGAGAGGTTCCTTTTATAATACGAGTAATAACTACACTTTGCGTTCTCCTATCGTTGTTATTGGTAATGTTAATGTATACATGTACCGCACATATCACAGTCAAATGGCGGTTTACAATTCTTCTGTGGCGTGAGATCGGACGTCAACATGTAGCCACTGGCAGCCATTGTCAGTCCATGTTTGATATCACCCACCCTCCCAGTGTGTGGATTCTTTGACGTCCTACACCCTCTAAGGAACAAATGTTGTGAGACTTGACCTGCGATTTCTCTTCCTTATCCGAGGAGACAAGAAAGTCGTCAGATTTCGTTACAAAGGCAGCACTTTCTCCTCCATTGTTTAATTAAAGACCTTTACTGTTGTTCCGGTCGGGGTTTGAATCCGCGACCAGCGCGGTAATGCGATGCTCTACCAACTGAACAAACCGATCGGCGTTTAAAAGCAAGGTGGTAACCTTCCCTCTTTAATCCGTCCACAACAAACCCCTGCTCTCCTCCCTCACTTAGCAATCTTAATGCAAATCTGCATGATAGCTGCATTTCTTTTTTTTTTTTTTTTTTTTTTTTTATTTACGTTATCATATATTCCAACGAAAAACTTACAGACATCTTACAAAGACATTACCTTCTATACTCAAAATAAAATTCAAGCATTAACGTTACCGTGTACGTTCAGGGTTTAAATTTTCCGATTTTTATTTTTCTTTATAGAAATGAACTTTTTACGGTGATCTTTCAAACAAAAAACATTCAAAACGAGTGAATAGTCCCGAGAAACTGGGAAAAATACCTATTTGCACTGGAAATATATGTTGACAAGGATACTTCACAAATTAATGTGATTTGGTAAGCTGAAGCCACTCTAAGGGTACTAAGGCCACAAGATAGCGAGCATTACCCCTTAAATCTACCTAAGCAAAGATTGAGCCCAAGCATTGGCAGCCATGGACAGCTGTTTCGGCCTTGTTAGGCCTCATCACCATGGCATAGCTAATGCTCAGGCTCAAGAACCCACATATCAATAAAACAAGCAATGAAAACGTAAATGAATAAAGGGGATTAGTTTCTAAAGAAACTGTGGTGCTGCGTCGGTGGGGAAGTGAGACACGAAAATTTGGTTTATCAACGGAGTTGATAATGTAAATTGACCACCGTACAGGGATTCGATTAGCTGACGTTTCGAGCGTTAGCCCTTCGTCGGAGCGAATCGAGGAATTGTGGGTTGTGTATGGTTTATATACAGAAAATGGAGCTACGCTATTGGTGGTAACATGGTAACGTGAAAAACAGGAATAAATTAATTGAATGAAAAGCGCTCGTTGATACCGTGGGGATTAAGAGTGCCAATTTGAAAGATCAGTTTTTGCTCGAGATTTTTACGGCTTTCCGTGGTACCTTGATGTAGGGAAAGGCCGGAGATTGACATGTGTTGTTTGGAATGGTTAGGGAGATTAAAATGCCGAGCGACAGGTTTGGATGCGTCTTTGTCATCTTTCTCAACATCACGAACATGTTCTCGGAATCGGTCACCTAGTCGTCTTCCTGTTTCGCCAATGTATAACTTTTTGCATAATGTGCAGGTTATGCAATAGATAACATTTGCGGAGGTACACGTGAAACGATCAGTGATCTTAACAGATCGCTTAGGGCCCGATATTTTGTCAGTGTTTAGAATGAAAGGACAAGTTTTGCATCGCGAGCGCGCGCATTTAAAAGTGCCAGGTTGTTCAGTTGTTTTGAATGCGCTTTTAACTAGAAAGTTACCTACATTTTTGTCGCGTTTGAATGAAATCAGCGGTGGTTCCGAAAAGATTCTAGCAGTTTCTGGATCATTTTGCAGTATCTTAAAGTTGTTAAGAATGATGGCTTTAACTGGGTTATTATGCGGGTGAAATGTGAGGGTGAATGGAATTCTGTCATTCTTTTCCTTTTGTGACGTCTGTAGTGCTGACTGTTGATCAATCTGCTGAGCGCGGTGATGGCCCGATTGAACTACAGAATCAGGATAGCCACGTTTCTCGAAAAAATGGCACATTTCCTCTGATTTGTTGGAAAAATCAGAGTCATCACTACATAGACGTCGAAGTCTAAGAAATTGAGAATAGGGAATGGCGTTTTTGACATGAGATGGATGTGAAGATGAATACAACAAATAACTGTGAGAATCGGTGGGTTTGTAGTGCACACTGGTACATAAGCCGTTGCCGCTGATAAAAACTTTGATATCGAGAAAGGCCAGGGAAGTTTCCGAAATTTCCCAGGTATATTTTAGAGCCGGATGAAAGGAATTAACGGCGGTTATAAATTGGTTGATTTCCTCCTTGCTAGACGAAATTGCGCCGATACAGTCGTCAATGTAGCGACCGTCGAGTTCAGGTTTAGGACCGTTGTACTGATTGAAGAATTGGTACTCGACGTACCCTACAAAAAGATTGGCGTAGCTAGGTCCCATTGTGGCTGGAGTGACAAGGATACTTCACAAATTAATGTGATCAAGTAAGCTAAAACCACTCTAAGGGCACTAAGACCACAAGGTAGCGGGCATTACCCCTCATATCTACCAAAGCAAAGATTAATCCCAAGCATTAGCAGCCATGGACAGCTGTTTTTTTGTTTTTTTTTCTGTGATAAAATTTATTTGCACAACGGCCAAAGGGTCGTTGATAAAAAGAGCAAATACAATACAATATGACGACGAACGCAAAAAGAAAAGCACTAATTACAAAAGATGAAGTCAGTCAAAATGACAATTGCATAAATTAGTACTCCAATTAAAGCAACCGAGGACACCACTAATAAGAGATACAGAAATCATACGTGTAAATTAAAAAGAAAAATTGCACAAACCGGAGAAGAATATGTCCTGAGAAAGGAAGGAGGATTACAGCCTACAAATTAAAGACAATCTCGTTATCTGCATCGACAGAGCAAATAATATTATTAGTGGACCAAAAAAACCTAACTCTGTCAAAAACATCACAGCGGATACGCAACCTGACATCTTTAATAATCATATTAATGATGGCGCGAGAATCTAAAATGTTATTTCGGAAAGTCGCTAGGTTTCGGGTCCGCCAAACAAAAAACAAGGTCGAAGCAACTAAATAGTGAAAGATAGGAAGAGTAGGGGAAGACAGAGCATCAGAGAGAGGAAAGAGAACAGAAGAAAAGGATAACACGAAAGGAGAGCCCCGAACACGAGAAAGAAAGGAAGCAAAATAATTCCAGACCCGGATCACTCTAGGACAGGAAACAAAACAGTGCTCAGAAGTTTCCTTGTGTAAGCACACTGCACAACAATCAGCACTAATATAACCTCAGGATTTAAGAATGGACCTGACACGAACTGCATTATGCAAGAGAAGCCATAAGACATCATTCTTGCGATTTTCAATTAACTGGGACGGCCCACAACACCCCAATTGCAACAAGCCGGCACACCTAGGTGGAGTACGTAGGAAATCAAATAAAAGCAAATATATCTCCTTACAAGAAAGATCGTCAGGTAGCGCACTATACTTATCAAATAATTGCTGGAAAATGTTTAGACATCTACGGTCAAAAAGAGAAGGCTCCGAAGAAGACGGAACCAGATTCGAAGCAAAAGCAAATCGCGCGTCAAGTCTTGCTAGGCGATTCCCGATGAAATAACAGGCCAGATAATGCCATTTGTGGCCACCAAAATTATCGCGGAGACTACAAAAACAAGACAGACGAAGACTAACACATTTAGAACGAAAGTCAACGACGTTTAAAACCACCAAGTTCGACCGGCGCGCAGCAACGCTGCTGACTGACGCTTTCCGTGTTACCTTTCCATACAAAAGACCATACGAGACGATGAAAACGATCACAAACCCAATTGGCAGGCGCGATAATTTTGGCCACGTGCCAAAACCGGCTAGCGCCCACAACATTAACAATCATTGCACAGCCTAAAAAAGACAGCTCTCTGTTTCCATAAATTAAGAACGGTTTCTTGTTTGTCAAGCTTCGATTTCAAGTTATCCGACTCGACAGATACTAGGCCATTTGAAAAATAAACCCTTAAAATTTTCACTTTGGATTCCCAATTAAGCCGAATTAGAAGGGAGAGGCGCCATTCGTTCTCCACCGCCCAAGCCACATAGCCTCTGCAACAACAACAACAACAATACTTTATTTCACCCCATCATTATTACAACAGAAAATATAAACATATACATAGAATAGATGATAGGGGTGCAGGCTGCCCGAAATAACCTAAGAGTTAAAAATGCCAGGCAGCCAGCTGTAAGAAAAGATATTTTTAAAAATGTTTAGGTCAGGGACACAAGAACAAACACACATAAATACACACAAAAACAAAGTTAAACAGAGTTAAGTAAAGTACCAGTATTTTAAAATGACCATAATTCTTACGTTGCAAAACAGTGTTATTTCTTATCTTAGAATTACAAAATCGAAATCGAAGTACAGATGTCTAGTAATCTTTGATTAAGTGCTGTTTCATTTTCTTTTTAAATAAAGACAAAGAAGACGATTTAATATCTTCATCAATGGAATTCCACACTGATGGACCTTGAAATCTAATATTGAATATTCCATAATTAGTTCTTGCTTTTGGGAGATAATAAGACTGTTTTGCAGCAAGCCTTGTATTATAGCTATGAATCTGTGTTATTTTAGTGAAAAAAGAAATAAAAACAGGTGGTAATAGTTGATTGTGATATTTGTACATAAAGATGGCTAAATAAAAAGTTACTAGGTCCAAAAATTTTATAATTTCAAGAGACTTAAACAAAGGACTAGAGTGTTCATCAAATCTAGAGAAGGTAATAATTCGCATTGCTTTTTTCTGTAGAATAGCAATTGGCTGAAGAGTAGTCTTATAGGTATTTCCCCAGATAATTATTCCATAAGTCAAAAAAGGATATATAAGGGCATAATATAAGCTTAATAAAATATCTAGGCCAACATAATATCGAAGTTTGGAGAGGATACCAATGCTTCTTCTAATTTTCTTAGTGATACATTTAACCTGGTCCTTCCAGTTTAAATTTGAATCAATTAGGATACCCAGATACCTTATACAAAATTCTTGCTTAAGTTGCTTGTTATTGATAGCCAGATTGAAATCATGAGATTGTAACTTCTTCTGAGGTGGATGGAAAATTACAAAATTTGACTTTTCTATATTAAGTGATAGCTTGTTAGCACAGAGCCATATGTGAATATTATTTAATTCAGCATTTATGTTTGTTTCTAGGATAGAAAGAGATTTGCTTTTATAAAACAGATTTGCATCATCTGCAAAAAGATGAAAATCGAATATATCTGAGCAGCAGTGAAAATCATTTACATATAATAAAAATAGTAGTGGGCCAAGTACTGATCCCTGCGGGATTCCACAAGTTACATCACATTTAGTGGATGTTGCATTATTAACAGTAACAACTTGTTGTCGGTCACTGAGATAGGAAATAAACCAGTCTTTAGCAATGCCTCGAATACCATAATATTCTAATTTTTTAATCAAAATCTGGTGATTGACGGTGTCAAATGCTTTGGTAAAATCAAGGAATATACCACAAGAATAGCTTCGGTCATCAATTGCTTTCTGGATTTTATCAATTATGCAAAGGATTGCATGGTCTGTACTATGCTTAGCTCAAAAAACCATATTGATTTTCGAACAGGACTTTGTTTTTTTCTAAGAATTTAATTAATCTGTTATATACGAGTTTTTCTAAGAGCTTACTAAAGACAGAGATGAGGGAGATAGGGCGGTAATTGCATAAGCAAGACTGTGATCCTTTTTTGAGGACAGGTACGATGTTTGCTATTTTGAAATCACTGGGAACAACACCAGTTGAAAGAGAAGCATTGAAAACAATCTCCAGTGGTTTGGATACACAGGTTTTCAACATTTTTAGTATGTCAATTGGGATGCTGGATGGTCCTACAGATTTACCAGTTTTTAACTGTGATATTTCAGCTTCGATTTCACTACATGTGGCAGGAAAAATAAAAAAGCTATTGCATGTTGGATTGTTTAAATATACCATTGGGCTGTTGGGTGCACTTGGTATTTCATTTTCTAATTTTTTTCCAATATTGGCAAAATAATTATTAAATGCATCAGCAACAAGTTTAGGTTCAGTTATTACAGAGTTGTTATCTACAATCTTAATGAGCCTCTGGCTAGTTTGTGGCTTAAATTTTACTATTTGTTTAATACCCATCCAAATCCTTATCCTGCATGACTTGGAGGAGTTGAGCTTGGCGCCTGAGCCTAGTTCATACTTGTGTACAACACGCTAAAGATGACAGAGAGAAAGCTCGCTTTTAACTAAATTAGTTGCATCATCGGCGTACTGGGAGATTTTAAATTGAAGACCCCCAGCCCCGGGAAGCCGGAAGCCCTCAATTTGCTTGCATTTTCTGATTTGAGTTGACAAAACCTCCGATAATAAGACATAGAGTAAGGGAGACAGGGGACAACGCTGCCTCACTCCCCACTCAAGGAAAATGGCGTTAGTGAGATTACCATTACAGATGATACAAGATAAAGAGACGCACCCAGCGACAAAAGGACCAAAACCAAATTTAGAAAGAGTGGTCAACGTGATCAAAAGCTCTTTCCTGGTCTAGGGTAACAAGAATGCCAGTTTCATCAGTTTGTCAATCATATCAAGTGCATCACGGATTAACTGTAAGTTAGAAAAAATCGATCTTCCCACTACGCCACACGTTTGATCGTGATGAACAATAGAACTCATCACCGGTTTTAAACGATTGATTACCTTGGATGCCAGTTTATGATCTCTGTTTAGTAATGGTAATAGGACTGAGTGGAGTCCAATTCGGTCTGTAATCATACGAGTGATAACAAAATCGGACGACCGCGCAGCGGGAGTCCGATTTGTTTATCACGGGTGTGATTACAGACCGAATTGGACGACACGAAGTCTTATTACCAATTAATCATAAAAATTACAATTTCCGAGAACAGAAGAAGAGCCAAGTTATAAAAGGGAAGGAAATTTTGCATTAAAAGACTGACAAAGGAAGCGTAAATTGTTTAATGTCGCTCTGAAATTGACTACGATCAAAATGTATAGTGTTTGTAACCAAGGTTTTGATTGGTTGATTTAAACTACAACTTTGAATGTGACTGGCTTATTGAACTGTCCGATAACAAACTGTCCAATAACAAAGTGTCCAATAACAAACTGTCCGATAACAACTTGGCACGTGAATTAGTGGAAAATAGGAGTTTTTTAAACCAATCACAATCGAGGAAATTGTAATTTTTATGATTAGGAGAGATATTGGACGCTGATTTTTCGGCAATCGCCTATCATCCTTTTTGTACAGCACGCGCAAGAGGCCCTCACGCTGGCTGCCAGTTAGGACCCCCAGACGATAATTTTCGTTAAGAACTAAAAAATCATCCCAGACAGACAGATAGAATTCAGGCGGACTGATGAAGACCATCAGACCCAGACGATTTACCAGTCCGAAGGCCTTTCAGGGCAGAAAAAAGCTCATCTTTCGTTATTTTACCCTCACAGCTTTCGCGTTCCAAATCTGTTAATGAAAATTCAAGGTCGTCAATTATTTCAGTTTGAATCTGTACGTCAAGGTCATCTTTGGCGAAAAGATTCTTATAAATGTCGACAAGAATAGACTCAACGTCGGACTGTGACGTTTTCTCCAAACCATCTGAATCGAGGAGAGAATCAAACGAATTTTTCTCAGCTCGCTTTTGCTCGAGCCGAAAGAAATACCGAGTTGGTTTCTCACCCTCCTCGATCCATTTGCCACATGAGCGAATTTTCGCGCCCTCCTCATCCCGTAATAGGAGGGACGAAAAGGCACTTTCGAGATCTCTCATTTCCGAAGACAGTGAATGGTCACCTTGTGAAAAGGCATGCTTGGCCCAGATAAAACGTTTAGTCAAGCGATTTCGCTCTAAATTGGCAATTTTACGCTTTCGATAAGAAAACCCAATGCATGCGTTGCGGATAACAACTATCTCACCATTTCCCAACTGGAGAACAGAAATCAGCAATACGACCCTTGTGACAATTAATGAGCGCTGACAATTCACGCTTAAAGTCTACATCCTACAAAAGAGCAGTGTTAAATTTCCAAATACAGTTTCGAGAACCAGGGCGATTATCAAGAGACAGATTTAAAACAACAAAATCATGGTCCGAAAAAGGACACGGTAAAACTTTGTTTAAACAAACGTATTTCGCTAAACTTTGGAAAACCAAAAAACGATCAAGGCGCGATGCCTGAGAACTGTTAGCTCAAGTAAAAGAAATCCCACGAGGATTTTGTTTACGCCAAATGTCAACAAGTGAGCAATCAGACATGAAACGAAGAACACTTTTATCAGGCAGGCGATTTTCAGAGCGATGTAAGCGATCAAGAACATTATCAATACAATTAAAATCGCCAGCGATCAAACGAACAGGAGAAAGAAAATAGGAATGTAATCTTTCGAAGAAGGCCTAGCGCTCAGAAACGGTATTTGGAGCGTAAATGGTTACAGTATTAAATTTGTGTGACCCCAAAAGCACCAATGCACTAATAAGTCTGCCATCAGAATCAAAAACATATCGAGAAACCCTGCCCTGGAAACTAGGAGGGACAAGCAAGCCAACACCGGCCGACCGGCCACTCCCAAAAGACCAGGGACAATCACCAGACCATTTCCACGTAATTTTATCAGCTTGTAATTTGCAAGAGACACGAGTCTCCTGTAATAAGACTATATCAAATTCAGCCCGAGACAATTCGTGTAAGACTAGATCACATTTAGCGGGGGTAATTAACCCCGAGCATTTAAGGTGGCAACTTTTAGCATCGGCGCTAATGGCGACCCCTCCTCCTCCTTCGTACCCTTACCCACACGGACGCATAATCAGAGTCAGATTCAGAGTTATTGCTGTGGTGTCGCTCACGGGTTCTTGATCTATGACGGTGATCATCCCTATCATCCTCGCTCGCGACGGCGATCGCGGTCCCGATCGCGGTCCCGCGTTGAAGCATGGTGGTACTTACGGTCCTGGCGACCATCGCGTTCACGATGATACTCACGGGACTCGCGTGGACGATCGCGAACCCGCTCACTGTCCAACGATGTATCAGCATATTTTCGAGAGTTTCTTTTGCGATCTTCCTTCTGATCTTCCTTCTGATCATCCTTACCCTTTTCTTCTTCCTTCCTGCTTTCTTCTTGCTTCCCTTCCTCTCTCTTCCTCTCCCTCTCTCTCCTCGGGTACTACCGTCGCACTATTCATCTTAGGGGAATTTTGCTAAGCCCTTTTACCACTGGACTTCAGTTGAGTAGATGCCCTACCCGACGTCGCCCCCGCAGCGCGAATAGCCTCTACTTGTTCCGGCGAACGCGAGGCCACACTCGCGTACAAGGGCGACGCAGCCGGCTGGGAAATTACGGTCTGCGGGAAGTTACGGTCTTCGCAACATCAGCATATGATGAATTGGAAGGCTGAACGTCAATGTTTGCACTGAACAACAAGAATGGACAATCCAGGGCGCAGGGCGGGATACTCACTCGAACAGCAAATACAACACCGAATAGACTCCTCGCAATCTTCCAAGCGGTGTCCAGGTTTCTCACAATTGAAACAACGAACAGAGGAACAACTCGCGGCCAAATGATCAGAGTCTCCGCAACGACGACAAGTCCTCGGTTGGCCTGGATACTAGATACGAATGAACTCCCCTGCAATAAAAACAGTGGACGGGATGTCCAGCTGAAGGCGCATTCGAGCAATACGAATCCCATTAAAAATAGAGGACACAGTGCGGTTGTTCGGAATTTTTTTTCTTTTTGATACTTCATTTCATTTATTTGCCATTTTTATAATATTTACAACTAATACAGCTAAGTTAGTGGCGAGGAGACCTCAGGAAACCACAAGGCTTACAGGAGAGGCCACCTCGAAGGATAATATAAAAGTATAATTTGTGCTGTGTGATTGCGGCGTGACCGATTCAGGATTGTTTAAATAAACATTTTAGCATTATTTTTTAGAGGTGAGAAAACTTGCTGAACAGGTAATTGAAGTAGGGAGAGAATTCCAAATTATAGCTGCGCAAATAATTCAACATGGCGGCCATACTCCAGTTGACCACCTAGTTTACAGCATACATCTTTGATACCCTCGGACATCCATGTTCTGATCAACTGACACCTGTCAAAACAAGGCATCCGCTGACCAGTATCACGTGACCATATCGCGGGCTCATGTTTGAAGATCATCGAGGTCGGCTGTTGTTTTTTGTTGACCACTGACCAGGTACTGGCTTTTGATTGGATCGCAGGCTCAAGCAAAGTGTGGGACACCCAAACCAAAACGAGGCATAATTATTCGCGCGCTTTCTGCGGTTCGAAAGTTCACATTCAGTTGGTTTCTTTATTTTTTGAACAAAACAACTTCATCTTCTTTCGAAGTTCTTCGCGTAAAACGCATAAAAATCAGCAACTAGTTTAAAGATACTCCGGAGGGTGAATTTCCAAGTGATAAAAGAGCAAAAGATTTTTCTCATGGGAAAAGCTTAAAACTTGGATGTACTTGCATGTCGCTCGGATTGTGTGGTTGAAAATCAAAATGATTCAACGCATTAAAGGCTTTCACTTTACTGCGGCATCTTGCAGCTCACCAAGAAAGGTCACTTAACAGTTCACCGGCATTAATGGGAGGAACGAGTAGCTCAAATTTAGTGGAAGAAGTTCTCCCTTTGGACAAACCGCTTACTATTTTTGGGGATTCGTGTTTTTACTAAGGTGGATACGTACTTCAAGAACCTCTACATCATAGGTAAATTAAATAAATTAAAGCTTAACATTGGATCAGGAATGAAACTTGTATTTTTCTTTCGACTGGACATAAATAACCATCATCTCTACTCGTTTTGGACGCAGAAGAACTAGTTGAATTGTTTGTTTGTTTTGCTGTTTTGCTTGTAAACGATCGCGAACTAGTGTTTTTATTCCGCTTGGCTGACTGTTTTTCGACGCCTGTGCCTCAACAGCGTCAAGACATTTTTGCCCTTATCTTATTAACATGTAATCGCAGTGATTCCTCGTATAAAAAGGATTAAAGCCCCAGTTAAACGATCAAACATTTTCATCCAACATCGTGTTTGTCAAACATAACGCTGGGTGGCTAAAGGCACAAACAATGTTTGACCAAACTCTTGACAGAGTAAGTCCACAGAACGATTTTTTGCGTATTATCGCTGAAATTTCGACGATGTTTGGTTCATTTGGTTCTACGCTTTGTTGGTTGGGGTGGCTAAATGATCAAACATTTGTTCGTAACGCAAAATGTTGGATGAAAATATTGATCTGGAAAGGTATTTAAATGCCATGTTGAGAGATGTGGCTAAATGGTCAAACATGGATTGCTCGTCCAACACGACGTTGGATGAAATTTTTGATCGTTTTTTGTTTGTTTAAATTTGTTTTCGTACCAACATGTACATACGCGTCGTATATTGTTTTCCTGTAATGTTTTAATGTTTTGAGGTTTTTGCACCGAGGTCAATTCCTGTTGACTACTCTAAACATAAAATATTGGTGGAAGGAAAGCCATGCGAAGTTGTTCAATAACAGTACAAAAAAAGTATAATCGTAGAACTCCGCTTTTAGGCTTGGCTAAATCTACATATTACTACTATAGGACATGCCACAGCGCATACATGAATCGGCGGACGTACGTACGTAGGCAGGTACGTACGGTGACCAAACCCAGATGGGTTACCATATTTACTTACCAATGGTGTTCCGCTATAAAAATCACGTTTAGTTGTAGCTTTCAAAAGATGATTTAGACCTTCGAGTTAGACTGGACGGAGCATTCAGTAATTCACTTTCTTACAAAATTAATGAAATATTCGAATAGCGTGTTCAATTAGCTTTAATTTGATATAGGGCACAACAAATTCCGCAACATGTTCTCGGTAGGAATTGATTAGCTAAAAATTTACAGGAACTTGCATGAACGGTAACAGCCCATTTACATTGCAAGGGTTTTGAAACCATAATTTGTTCCTGTTTCCGGTCAAACATTTTGGAAACACCCGGAAGGTCACCATTCTGATATATAAAAAAGGAACAATACAATACAATACGATAATTTTATAATAATAATAAATGGAATATTTACCCAGGATAACCCTTCAGTACAAAGTACTGTTATCAGCGGGGTCCTGCTGACTAAGAATTAAAAAAAAAACTAAAAATGCACTAAGCTAAAGCGGTAGAAATTAAAGCTAAGAGTGTATGATGCCGTGCAAAACAGAAGGAAAACAATGAAAACAATAACCTATAACTAATGTAAAACTAACTAATTACAGAAATTACAGAATAAAATGATGTGGTACTTACATCTCAAAATATAACTATGTACAATATCTTAAAATCTCCGTACGGTATCTACTCAAGAATATATAAAATCTGTATTCATGTGCCGCAGAGCAGAAGGCGACACGTATGAAGAGTCCAATTCACCATTTTGCTAATGATCAGCTCCTGGTGAATTGTGAGTAGATCCAGTCCTTTATTGTCTCAGTTGATCGGATTGCCAAGCCTTTTTCGCGAAGACTTTGATTCCTCTACCACTTACGAGTGGTGAGAGACGATTCCAGATAATGGCACCTCGGTACGCAATGGAATTGATTTAGATTGCAAGCGCATTCTGTTTTTGTCTAGAATTTTCCCGGCTGTTCGCCCCCGCTACGTCACCGAAATGAATTGATCGTGAGTGCCTGGGAAAAAGCCGTATACTCAAGAATAGCGTGTTATTTTCTCGCTCGTGGAGGAGCGTTGAAGTTACAGCCCGTCGTCGACACTGTAAACTGTAAACTTTCTGGGGAATGGAAATTCCATGCTGTGTGACGTTCTCCTGTTTCAGAAATTCGACCATAAAGCGTTTTAAAGATCTGTTAACGAAGGTTACATTGAGCGATAAACTCCAAAAACTCCAAAATAGGGCTGCCAGGGTCATTTCCAGGTCCAGTTACGACACTAGTGCCAGTTTCCTCCTAAATAAGGCTTAACTGGGACAATCTGTCCACACGCAGGAAAATGCTTAAGGCGATGTTAATGTTTACAATAATTAAAAGGCTTTCCCCAGCGTACCTGCAGGATTAATTTAGCATCCGTAGTACACCGAAGAACTTAAGAGATTGTGAGATTAAACAAAACCTGCCCAAGCCACGCACGAACTATTGTAAGTGTGCCTTAGGCTGCAGCGGGGCGCTACTATGGAATAGCCTACTCATAAATGTAAGAAAATCAGACTCTCTTGGATGTGTTAAAAGGGAACTTGACCAAATTTCAATTTCAATTTCAACTTGACCAATTTTTAATGAAGATAGACCTGCTGACAAAATATTGCACCGATTGCATTATTTACAGTTCAAAACTCGCCAAAATTGCCATCCGAGGTCCCGGAATCCACTCACAGAACGACTAGAAACACAACCTCACTCCGTGAATCGCCATGCATGACTCGATCGAACAGTTTCGCCTGCCCACTTCATGTGAAATTTCTTCTGACCTCTGTTTTCTTTCAGAGGATTGCCTCTACCCAACAACCCAGCTTTAGGATGCCAAGCAGGGGGCTTCTGAGGTGGAAATTGTCTCGAAAAGACACTTATGAATCAAATACCTACATTGTACCTATTGGTAGCTGCAGTGATCGTTTAAAACAAACCGTGGCATGCGTGACAAGGAAGCTAGAGCCTTCAGTCTTGTGGACCAGCGACATCGCCTTGGTAACCCCTTATATGGAATAAAGACATCGTGCTGTTCTCCTACTCTCCGGAAATTGCAAAAGCCACGTACAAATCGTCGGTAGCCGGATAAAGAGTTAATTCGCACTGTTAGGGGAACTCAGAATTCTTCCCGTTATTGGAGTTTTGTGATAGAGTGAAAAACCAAAAATATGACCTTTAGATAGCGACAATGAATCGTTTGTGGAGTTTCTTGATTTATTGAGGTTCTATTCTATTATATTTCCTGGAAACCTGACTTCATATCATATAAGCCCCAAAATAAGAGTGGCTTGGCCCCAACCACATTCTGGTCGGCTGATCGCCGATAACTTTCACTTTGATCATCTCGCCTTGTTTTAACCTGAACACACCACCAGAAAAACCGGTTTCCTCAGCACCGGGTCGCAAACCCTTCTGAATCATCAGGATGAGGCGACTGCCTACATACACCGCCACGCGGTTGTAAGTATTTTTTGGAGTTGAATTGAAGTACAGCTGGGCATAGACATAGTACCGACCATCCATAGGCAACGTAACTGTCCGTTGCTGAACTCAAAGCTATCCATCACGTGACTCTTGGAATGGTTAGGATCCCATGCAGTAAGCACTGATTAAACAAAAGACATAACTTAATAGACGGGTGTACAATGATGGAATATTTTTATGACTCACACTGTATTTGAGCGACCCCGTAGGGTGAGTCTAAACTCTTGAGACAAGGTAAGGTATTCCGCAATATATACTACACACTTAACATCTACTAACCCCCCAGAAGGTTAGCACATGGCGCAAATGTACCCCGCAAGGTCAAATTGAACCGAAATAAAAGAAAAGCTTGTAATGGGGCCCTGCAAACTCGCTCTTTTTTGGAGAGTTTGTTGATTGGGGATGAAAACATGTCGATATATGGTATTCGGAGGCAATCGAGAAGCATCTGCTTTTTCAGTCTTCTGCAAGGCCAGCAGAGATTGACAGAGTTAGCTTAGCACGTTTCAAAGTCAAACTATCTAAGGAAATTCTGGCTACATAATTTGTTCCATGTTAAGGCGAGTTTATTGATTTTAAATGGTAAAACTACACTTCCTTGTGCTAACCTTTTTCCGTATATGTATATTTTTTTTACTTTCATGAAAAAATGACCTTAAAGAATTCTAGTTCTTCGGCAGGAATGTCTTCTGTATGGCACGGATTTTATTTCATTGATTTTCTTTGTAATGTGTACATTCCTTTTTTTTTCTTTCATTGCCTCATGAATGACTCTACATGAATAGTATTTGGGGATACAGCTATCAGAATCTTTTTAAGCGACGCTTTCGTAAAACATACACAAGTAAAAATTAGCGACAGAAAGGAAAACGTTTCGGTGACATCGTGACACCATTTTCAAGTTCAAATGCATTAAAATAAACTGTAAGAAAATGTCCGACTGCACATTGAGAGATAGTGTTAATTCTCTAATTAGCAGCATTTCGTTCTTCTTGTCTGTCGCTAATTTTTACTTGTCTACAGCTATCAGACAACATTATAATTTCTCGTGCGATATTCGCCAGTATTGCATGTACAAACTTCAAATTAAATAAATATAATGGACTTTTAAAAGATAGCAATTGAACAGATACCCTGATTTGAAGAGTAGAAAACTGCCCGTGGGTCCCCACGCTCAAGGTGAGCAGATGGCGTGTATGTACCCTGCAATGTCAAACGGTATATGAATTGCTTCTTTATCTTTTATCATCATCATCAACAACAGCATCATCATTGTCTTCATCAAGATTATCATCATCATCATTGTTATTATTATGTAACGATAAACCAGCTCATTACATTATGTGCTGTACAAGTCCTTGATCAATCCCTGGTTTAAATGTTTTTCTCGCTTCGTTTTAAACAAATTATCATACATTGCCACACCCAAAAACAAAGGGAGAAAAAAATAAACCAAGGGTAAAACTGAATCACAAATTAAACAAAGCAAAGTTACCACATCCAGGCATAGAAACAAAAGCGCTAATTACAGTAATTAACACTAAGGTTAAAAAGAGTAAATTTATAAACTTGTTCGCGCCGAGAACAAATTTGAACTTGATTTTCCATTCTAAAAGTAATAAGATAAGATAAGATAAGATAAGATAAGATAAGATGAGATAAGATAAGATATGAACTTTATCTATGTGTCATAAAAACTTTAGCATGACTCTTAATAAACACTAATTACTTACTCCATAAGAAAATAAGATAAATAGAAATTGAACCAAAATACAAGCTGAGAGATAAAGAAAACTACTATCGCAAAATACATTTTTAAGCTGCTATGTGCATAAGAGACAGTCCGCTCCACATTCTTCACTCATAAGTCTCGACAGATCTAATTGTCTCACCCTCATGAGGTTTAACGTTGTGCCAGAGGAAAGATTGTAGATCAATGGAATAAACGTTTACTTTGCGTTCATCATTAAAAAAGTTAGAGCTTCCTGAAAGAAACTGAGCCGACAAAATACTCCAGAAATCCTTACTCCAGGGAAGCAGGCAATTTACTGAGGAAGCCATGGTTAAAAGTTATCTAATATTGTGAATAGTCAGTAAGGTACAAAATAAAATCATGTCATACATTCAAGGAGATTGAACTGAGTCAATAACCCTTCGTGGGTCAGGAATTTCGGATCCATTTCATTTGAAATGCCAGGAATGCAATAAATTCCCTTTTCGATTCAGCATCTCCGACTTTTACAGCGGTTATTTTTATTTTACTTTTTATAAGGATTAAGATCACTTCTGAAGTTGTCTTGCCGGTCAAGAACTCTCATGCGTCGGGCAGGTTCTGCGCTTGAGAAATCGACTTGCGAGTAAATCTAACAGTAAACAAAAGCTTACAAACCACTTCTTGACATAACGAATCCCAATTCTTTAAAAGAATTGATTCGAACTTCTGATTTTTCGACTTGAAGAACAACACTTGGAGTACAGGAATATGGTGTTAATCCTTGAACTTAACGGTTCAGCGTAACCGTTGTCAAACTAACAAACTTACAACAAATTTGTTATTTCCTAGCGTACTAAAGGAAAATATCGAAAAGTGAACAGAGCACTTACAATTCTGGTGCATCTTCTCCTGCTTTGATTTCCATGTTAGTTCACTTAAACGAACACAGTCACTTTGAAGCCTCGCACTTGGGTGCGGCCGTTTCTACTTATTTATGTGTCTTTTGAGTCTCAAGGGACCAGTCCCAGTCCATTTCTGCATACATACAGCACTTAATGTGCAAAACAAGAATCATATATTACGCAACCAATCATATATCATATCATATATATCATCCGTGAAATTCACTAGTAAAGATACCAACTGAATAATGGCATAATTGACTGAGGCGTCTGATGTCATCAGCACAAATACGCATGTGTTGCAGAAGGACAAGGGAAACATACAATATAAAATACTTATTGACACGATACTTGGAAGTATTTGATCATGAGTATACTCACATGGGCCAGTGAATTGGTAACAAAACTGCATGCCAACACAATCACCACAAACAACAACATGCCCTATGATCAAAAGATAAAAAATTATTCAAACGGTTTCTCGTGACTATTTCCCTTTCATCACAAAGGCCCTTATTATGCTTTGATAGCCAACACACTTTAAAGAAGCACGGTCACGATATTTTGGGTCATTATAACAGAGATAAGACTTACAAAAATGCACTTAAATAATATGAAACAGTGAAATAACAAATTTTGAGGGAAGATAAGCACCAAAGAGACAAGAATAAATGCAAATATGGCGAGGATGGTGAAGGATGGAGAACATTGAAACGGATTCCAAATTACCTTTTTGAAAAATTTAGGCTAAATTTTTCAAAAAGGTTATTTGTAATCCGTTTCCATCTGAGCTCTAAACTTGAGCCCGCGATATGTTCACGTGATACTGGTCAGCGGATGCCTTGTTTTGACAGGTGTCAATTGACCATAACATGGATGCCCAGTATCAAAGATGTGCGTTGTAAACTAGCTGGTCAGGTGCTATGGCCGCCATGTTGGGCTCAAGAATTGATCATCATTATTATTATTAGGATATTATTAATTACATCGTGCGTACGCGCCACGAGCAATACCGCTAGCTATAAATACCATGAAAAAACTGAGCTGTTCACGGGTTTCTATAGCTATGGTGCTCCGCTAAGCGGCCCTATTGATAAAACGAAAGAAAACTTTAATGCAATCTAGATTAAAAGTACGAAATTCCAATCAACCTTAAAATAATATTTAATTGCTCGGGGCTTAGCCCGAGCTTAGAAATGCAGTTGGCGCACAAAACGACTTTGCTCATAATACGCATGCTCAGTGTTACGTCGTCAACGGGACAGTGCCCAAACTTTCTTCAGTCGACATTTTGAATGCCCCGAAAGTGCACCACAGTGAAAAGAGGTTTTAAGTGTGGTAAATGTTCTTTACTTGCTTGACATCTTTTACTTTTTATAGCATTTTCTCTACTTGTTACAATCTAGCTCTGTTGCTTACCCGTATTTACCCGTGTATAATTCGCACTTTTTTCCCAAGATTTTGTTAATGAAACTCTGCGTGTTATACACGGAACCTTTTGTTTGTTGATCGCTTCCCTCATTTACATACGCGTGTGGTTAACAAAGGATACATAAGACAATAAACAAGACTTCAAAAGGCTGTCGTCCATGCCGTTGCAATAATAAACAAGCAAATAACGTATCACAGTTGCTTTTAAATTACCGCCGATAAGCTGGCTGGAAAAACCCAAAAAAATTTTGAGATATTCTGTGAACAGACGCCAAAAAATTGCATACAGACGAAACAAAATATCCTCCTATTTGAACGCACATTTTGCGTGCCAAAGTTAGTTCGAAATTATTTTGCTCGAAGTACAGCAGCTCAGAACAAAGACAAAATAAATGAGGTATATTTTGCAGAGGCTTTACAAGATTTAAAATCTTTTGACAACGGAAAATCGTCAGAGACACATTTCACAGGAGATCACACCGCGTTACGCTTGACTGAACAGATCACACCACGATCATTTGTTAGCATTCAGATACGTGAAAACCAGGGTGAAAACATAAAGTGTCAGCGAATGAAAGCGAAACTTTTTACATAGCAACAACGAAGAGTCTTTAAGCATATGAGAATTCCTGTAACGGGTGTCTAAATCATTCTCTCGTGCCGTCTCAATGTTCAGGAATACGCTATAGGTGGTTTTCACGTTACGTCATCGCCGCCATGTTGGAGAACGTAAACAATAGATCTCTCATTAGCTCCTTTTGTTTGTCCTCCAGCATTTGCACTTTTCACCATTGTCATCTGTGTCTCCAGAGATTGGCTGAAAACCACCTATTCTTATCTGAGACTCTTATCAGCTAAACAGTTTTTAGTTGTATATATATTAAATACCTTCGAAGCCATGAAAGCCGTAGAACAATATACTTATGGAACCATGCAAACACAGTTTGCC
>JAEMWC010000017.1:2047500-2097500 GCA_016490735.1 Pachyseris speciosa | reverse complement strand
TGAGGCTAACGAAGGAGAAATTGAAGTGGAAATTCAAAGAGGGACAATATCCCAAAATGGAACCGTACTTTAATATCGGTGTTTACAAGACTCATAATCATAGGATAAATCATTGCCGCTTATCCTTCGGCCATAAATTTGGAAATCTCATATTTGCGTTCACGACCCTTTGATCTTGGTTCTTATGTCAAACGACAAGTCAGTGACAAGTGGCAATGACAACATTGCACGTCCTCTCCAAGCTACATCCTGCAATCAGTTTCCCCGAGCTAAAAGCCATTATGGCTCTTGTTTCTTTTGAAAAACAGCGGTATTTATTAGATTTTAAACTATGCAGACTTTCTGAACTACTGAAAACTGTAAATACAAATATAATTAGTAAATAAGCAGAGCCAGGCGCACATGGCCAAAATCCCCAGCTAAAGCACGAACTTATGACGTGAGGTTAGCCAAGGGTTGAATTCAACTAGTTCTAATTTTTTTTTTTTTTTGTGGATAATTTAGGTTTGTCTGCTCTTCTGTTGTTTTGGTTCAAATACAAAAAACCAAAGCGGAATTTGGAGAAACGTTTTCAAAAACCAAATCCAAAATGAAATAGATTAATTCACTGTCGATAAAACAAAGGAACTAATGTCGACAAACTTCACCTTAGTTTCGGTTTTGTTTAAGACCCATGTAACAGAATTGTTAAGATAAGGAAAGAGTGCTTAGTGAAGCTATTGCATCGAGTGCCATAGGCAGTTAAATTTAATGACGTAGTCCTGAAAATGGATACTAAGTTTGCTTTCTTTTTTTGTTGTTCGAGAAGTTTGAATCAATCACAGAACGAGTTTGTAAGATTCTACAGGTTGGGGGTGAAAATGAATGCGGTTCCCACGAAAAAATGGCTGCAGCAATCGCTTTGACCTTTTAGCAACTTAAAAATAAAAAAAAGTAAGCTGGCTTAGTGGACGTTAAAAGACGATCCTCATTCACTTCTTTAGCCAACATTGTTTTTAGTTTCTGCTTATTTCAGTTTTAAACCCACCGTATTCGCCGCAACTCACTGCAACTGCTCTTCAAGTCAGTGAATGGAACGCTAAAGCACAGAAGCTTTTGAGTTGTACGAATTTCTGTCCAGAGCTTTAAGGGCAAAACTATAACGCTTCCAGCCTTATGAAATACCGGCCTTGACCAGACAGGGCGAATGCATTTATGAAATTTCTGCTCAGTGTTTACACATTTGCAATAACTGCTAAATGAACGGTCAGTTTATAACTAATAAAATGAGTGGCTAGTCAAACATGTCCAACCCTTGTGCATGCAAGGCGTAATTTTCAAGGCCAATATTTCATTTAACGTTGTTAGCGTTAAAAATTTTCCATTTAACGCAGCCGTCAAATGTTGGAAAACATGTAGGCAGTCGTTTGCTAACAGCTTGGAACTAATAACCGGAATTAATAACCCTAACCAAATCATGCTTACACAAACTGTACAAATATCTCCAACGGAGACGTAACATAGTAATTGGTGTTTGCTTTCCATGGCCAGATGACATTTTACTTTTTAGTTCATCTTACTTGAAAATACATTGCAATGGCATAATCCGTTATTTAACGATTTAACAAGTTAAATTTATAACTAAGTTACGCGGTTAAAAATCGGCAAATAGTTAACACAGGTGAAGAATTTTGTAATGAAATGTCAACTCCTTTGAGCGGCCGCATCAGACGCATTGTAGAAGGTCAGCGCCCCCGGCCAAACCTTTCTTTCGGGTGAATAACAAAGTCAGCCAGCTACGTAAGTCCTTTGCAGCTCCATACGTTTTTCGATTTTAATTTCATGTCGATGTGTTTTAGATTGATAGTCTCTTTGTAGTACTTCCTGAGCACATTTCTGGTGTTGTCCTGAAGTAACCTTGGAAACTTGAACTATATGGTGATAGCGGAGAAAACGGAGTAAAACAGGGAACCCTCAACCACACGAAAATCCAGACAAAAATAACGCTAAGAATCGTCATAGCCCTAAGATACCTCGACGCGGCCTAAATTTGGTGGCAGTGCAAAGCATCCAATTCAGCAAGGTAGGATGAACACGATTCTCAAACTCCCAGATAAGACATGCCGCATAAGGAATTATGGTACACTTTCTGTGTGAAACAAAAGCCGAAAAAGGTGGTCTGGTCACACAGGCTACAATTGGTACATGTAGTCTCTAACAGGTCATTTCGGAAAATACCAAAATACTCTTTGTTTGTCCACCCAAATTTTGCATAAGCATTGTTTTTGTTTTCTCCTTGGGACCATTGTAAGTCCCAAGAGAGCCTATAATGGCGATGGATTGTGGGGCGCGCGCGCATAGTTCGTTTTCCAATTTTTTGAAAGTAGGACTTCGACCCCGGGATTATTTTCACAGACGATGCACGTGAATCGGGCTCGATTTCCATTCTTACGCAGCTCGTTATTGGTTTGTTCAAAACAAAGGCTAACAGCCGGCGAACGGAAGTGGCAGTTCAGTTCAGCAGACGTTCGTGGGGAAGGAACGCGTGACGAGCCCAAAGACGTCTGCGAAGGAGGCTAACATGATATGGGATTTCTACTTTGCCAATTATTTCTGCTAAAAAACGCTTCTCGTCAAGGTGGAGAGAGAGATGACACAGAATAATGTTTCTTATGCAAAGGAATGACACTGCAGCCTCCCTCCCCCCTTCCTGGTGCCCAACCTGCCACAGGGCGGTTCCCTGATTGCATTACAGTCACAATACTTGGACAAATAAACATTACTTTATTTTCGCAGTTCTACAGTTACTGTAAAATAAACTACTGTATATAATTTACATTTAAAAAACAGCACCCTTCTATATAGTTTTGCGTAATACGTCACGTACTTACTTTACATGTATCTAATAAATAAACTAGAGGCACGGTTTCACGGTTTAAGCCGTCTCCTTGGCTGGGGGGCAAACACGGCTAAAATTATAGTAAATGTATGGGATTTTGGCCGACTTTGAACCGGTGTAACGCAGCTAAAAAGCCACTACCTTTAAAAGTTTTATGGTATCGTTCGTTCAACAGAAAATAAGGCCATTAACGAAGGTGCGACGTCCGTAAATTCGAATCATAAATCCTCGCATGCGGCTTCTAATTTCCAGGCAATTTGCATAATCTTGATTAGAAAGGTTTGTATGAAATCCTAAAAATTCATTTGCGGTCGTTGTAGCCTGAATCTGTTCTCTATACTGTATGAACTTTAGCCGTGTTTGTCCCCCACCCAAGATATTGGTATAAACTGTGGAAAGGTCTAATTTAATTTCAAGTTGAGAAATACAGTAGCCTAACTACTAGAGTTTTTGGCACTTATTACCAGCCTTACCTTTTACTCAATACTCGAGTTCTATCTACAGCGTAAAATGTGGATAATATATTAATTACTAGACATTGCCATGTAAATTCATTAAATTCGTAAATGAAATAAACTGTTGATACTAAGCTAATGAAATAAAAAGAAAACTCATCTGATACCCTATTAACGAGAGCAACAAAATGTTCACATCTTATACCCTCAGATAGCAATGGACATAAGGAAAACCCAGTAGAAAACAAGTTGCTCCAGCTTCTTATTCGTGTCTGGTTGTGTCAAAGCACGAACGTTAAGAGCATTAAACTGTCGTTTTCTCGGGTTTTCCAGTAAAATGCTACTCGCCCCTGGCTAGCATTCAATCAATCAGAGGCACTGACTTCACCACAAGATAGTAGAGTTTAAGGAAAGGGTATATAATTATTTCAATGAATACTGAGTTATCGATAGTAAACTAATTTACAATAAAACTTTCACGTGCAGTGTACTTTAAACTAAGACCTAATCCTTCTTACCTACAGCACGGTTGTACAACATTTGGTTGGCTCAAAGTCTTATTAGAACGTTCAACACCCCGGCGAGTAAGGTAGTGTTTGACCAACAGATTACTTTGGATGACGGCTTGGCTTTCGATCAAACACAGTCTTTGCCAACAATCAACAAGGTTAGCACTCGTCGAACATTGCTATGTAACAAAATATTGGACATGTTTGTATATAGGTGTTTGAAAGTTGAGATGGGGCTTAAGCTGCAGCTGTCTCATACAGGTTTTGTCATCTTCTTACTCCGTAGAAAGCCACGCGCTTCAGATAACAGCTCGTTTACATCCTCGTTAACGTCATCATCATCATCATCATCATCATCTCCTTTAGGATTCCAGTCAGAGTCATCAGACCCTGCAGAGTAACTACTTTCACTTCCATCAACATCACCATCATCTAAAAAGCTGTCATTGTAATCATATGTGTTCGGTCCGTTGTCATCACTGTCATTATCAAGTACACTCTTGTGCTTGGATTTCTCACGTTTTGGGCGCTCTGTGGTAAAATAACACAAAATAATAATAAATATTACTATGTGACCTGATTCTCACTCAGCTACACGTTGTCCACATCTATTTTCCAAAATTACGATATGTAAAGGTCCAACTAAAACGCAGATTACTGAACTACAGCCAGTTGTCCATCTGGAATGTAATCTGATTGGAACAGATGACTTCAACTGCACCTGTCAGCTTTTCATTGCTTGAAGACCAAGGAGAATTCTATTGATCAAGCTCGCTTGGGCCAGTTTGTACGTTATCGTTGTACAAACTGCACCTTGTTGAACACTGCGGTGTCGTAGATAGCCAGCCGTTCTGTACGGTACACTTGTAACTGAAGATAATCTTTATTTGAAAATACCAAGGTGTATCTGAACCAGAAAAGTCCGGAACTGAACACTTACTGAACAGCAGACAATCTTAATTTTGGAACCAATTTCCATTTCTGTTTTTATTCGCTAACTAATGTTTTAAGAGTGACCACTGGTCAGGCGCATGTAGCACCACAGTGGACCCCTGTCAGTACATGCACACCCAATGAGAGGAACATAAGTTATTTCTGTAGCGGGAAATAACATATTTAGTTGTAACAATGAGGTCATGGTCAGATGAACAGGGTGTTTGATGATGCCACAGTTTAGGACAATGGTTGCAAAGACGAGGTGGTGGAAAGATCAGAGCGCTTCCATTTTTGTTTGTTCTTTTTTCTGTTTGCTCGAATATTTGAATATATTTACCGACGTACGTACGTACGTTTGTTCGTTTGTTTCTTTGTTTGATCGATCGTTCCTTCGCTCGTCATCACTGTCATTATGAGGTACAATTCGTTCGTTTTCTTGTATGTTTTCTTTCTTTTTGGTATCATCAAGCCATCAATTCACGCTGTTCTGATACATTACAGTGAGGAGTTAGGATAGCGAGGATGGTGATTTTTTAAGTCAGGCACTCTAAGCCACATACCGGGAGCTTTGGTATGCTTGTAATCCTGTTTGTGCTGAGGATTCGTTCTGTAACAGCTGGTGCCATAAGAGCATTCGGGTCTGTCGTCATCACTGGTACCTGAATCTTCCTCATCAACTTTGCTGTCCTTGTCTGGGTGCGAGTACTCCTTGAAATGTGCGAGACTTTTCCTTCAAAAAAAAGAGAACACATTTTCATACAGTGTATTAACAGTTTCGCTCACTTAATGGACAATGACCGTTTTCTTTTGTTAACCCTTGTAATGAAACTGATTTTCATAGTAGACGTTCATGAGTAACCTCGTGATTTAAACAACCTTTGCTCGGATGACCGTTTCTCGTGTGGGTAGCTTAGGGAGAGTTGCTGATCCTTGCTTAGACGTTCAAAAATGACTGGATATCGTCTGCCAGGGAACTGTGACAAAAAGATGTGGAACCGTATAATTAACAACCCATAAACTGTAATCAGTTAAGAGAACTATAAATACCCCAGAAAACTAGGAAACTAGGCCCTGTTTACACGGAGGCAGGATGACCCAGCCCGGCTAGGAGGGTTAAAAAAAAAGCCCGCCTTTACATGCAACTCACCTAAGCGGGCAAGTCAGTGGGCTATTTTTTGAGCGGCCGCCAAGCACAACAAACAAGATGCGGACAGAAGAAACTTTTTGACGGTAAGTTTAATTTTTTTTATCGCTCGTTCCGCCAGCGGCCACTTTTCAGTGTGTAGGGTTGTTCTTTTGCACTCTGCTGATTGAGAGTAGTCACCAGAGGCAGTTTAAGTTCAAACCTGCCCTGGAATATAACGTTGCTTTCGCGGTCTTCTCATCTCAGCTAGCCGGGGTAACCCGGCACGAAACGTTTATATGGCAAACAGCTAGCCCGCCTAGAAGGGTGCCCTTGGCAAGTGGACAGGGTGCCCCGGGAAGGCGGGCTATCCTGTCTGGCATGTAAACGCTTCAATGCGTTTTCTAAAGAACATATGAAAAGTTGGCCCTCCCATAGTAGCTTGGTTCAGCCGGGTAACTCAGTTAGCAAGGGCACCCTCCCTGTAAACAGGCCCTTAGAAAACGCAATCACACTTTCCCCATCATTAGAGTAACTGCTTAATCGTCTTAAGTGTGGTTGTTAACAGGTGCCTTTTCATAGACATACCTTCAGGATTAACATATTTACCATACACTGTAACTATTAAAAGAATTACACTTTATAGTGAGGGATAATAGTCTACCTGTAGCATTTGCTTCCATATTGACACAATGGAAGCTTTGAAGCTGTACTCTCATCTTTCTCTGGTGTTTTCGTTTCTGATTTCTTTAATGGAAAAAGAATAAAAGTTTCAAATGTATCAAATGCTTAGCTCATGAACTGTAAGACGACTCGAAACACTGTAGAATTACTTGTGATAGCCCAGGGAGCTCTCTCTCATGGGGGTATTATCTCCTTGAAAGGTTGACTGGGGAATTATCAGTCCCTTCTGAAAGAGTATTAATTTTTTTTACCGCCTTTCCACTATCATCCTGACTCTGAGAAAATAGACACCCCTTACCTTAGGTATCACTGCCATCCTCTTCTGGTGGAGGATCACGGGCTCTCCCTTAGCATCTAACGTAAAGATTATTGACCCACTTCCCCATGTAGGGGAACTCTATCGCTTACAACTTAATCTACAACTGGTGATGTCGAGTGGCTGCCCTGCAGTTATTTATTATGGGCTATGCTTTGAAAATATCAGATGTTTGACACATGGGTTGTACACTTACCTTTGCGGCAGCAGGTTTCACATCTTCATTGCTTCCACTTGATTCATGCTGCAAAACAGGCTCAGCCGGTTTAGAAACATCCCGCTTCTTTGCAGACTGCGTAGTTATGTTCTCTTCATCACTGTCACTTGATAATTGTTTTGTTCTTTTATGCCTCACAGGAGTAATATCATCATCATCATCATCATCACTTTCTGGAATTGTAGTTGATTTTCTTTTCATTGGTGTAGTTGACTTTCCCTTTCCTTTTTGCTTCAAAGGTTGATCTCCTTCATTGCCGTCACCACCAAGAGAATCCTCATCTGAATCCAACCTCTCTTGCTTTACCAAAGCTGAAGCTGGCTTTTTTACTGTTTTCACAGATTTGTTCGCTAAAAAACAAATTTAGTAGTCAATACATCTACAAGTATCAGTAATACATTATTACAGTAAATAAAATTATGCAACAATTTGAAGATGTAATCAATTGTCGCATTTATGAACTAAAAAAATTCAGACTTGTGCAGGATTCAAACCCATGATCTCTCCAATACTGATGAAGTGCTCCGCTACCAACAAGCCAACTGGGAACTGGTCATTTTGTTGGTTGTAATATACCCATGAGAGACGAATATGTGAGAATGAAATAAATACAAGTATATTGAACTGCAAATTAGACAAAATGAAGATGTGAATGATCATCACAGATGTGAATGCTACTAAAGCAGAAGTGAAAAGAAGCCTGAAATACACTGTAAGGCTTATCTTTATGGTAAAGGATTCCAGCCCAAATCAAAATTTGAAAGAGAAATAATGTTACACATTCATCAATTTCTAGGTGACAAGACAATTTAAACTACAGTGAAATACAGGGTGCTTACATGTGGCTGTTGTTTTTTCTGTTTTACATGTATTTGCTGAAGCTTTGCCTTGTTTATTTGCTCCTTTCTTTACTGGAGATTTTCCCTCTGCACTTGTTGACTGGATCAGCCATGATGGTAGTTTACGTGTTTTTTGCAATAGAGGTGCAGGGGTAACCTCTGCTTTGGATGATGAGACTTTACTTATGTTTCCCTAAAAAGATTTATTTGTAAGCCAAACATTAAATAATTTAATAATAGAGCGCTTTCAATTAAGTGTTGTAAAACCAAAACCAAAGCAATTACTCTGACCAATCACAACAGAAGTGGGCAGTGCAATGAGCCAATCAGAATATGAAGCAATTACATGTAGCCGGCGTTAGGCACGGGAAAATACGTGCGTGCAAGTCGCAATTGGTTTTGGTTTTGCATCTCATTGGTTGAGAAACTGGCGCAATCACAGAGCGAAGCAATGCAAAACCATTAAGCAAAACCATAATTACTTTCAACACTCAATTAAAAACCTTTCTAATAATAATAATAATAATAATAATAATATCATCATCATCATCATCATCATCATTGCCATTATTGTTATTACATTACAATTCAACTTTCATTTTGTAAAATTTGCTACACAGCTCAACACCTATCACCGCTGTGCAGTGAAGGTGATCTGTTACAGGAAAATAGTTACATTCAAAGTAAAAAACCAAGGAAAGTATTGCAGTGGACCTGTTACCAGAAAAAAGTCACATTCTTTTATAGAATTACAACCCTCATCAACATTAAGGACGTTCGTGTGAAAATCTTCCCACAGTGGAAATTTTTTCACTTTTTGCCTAGAGTTAGGGCACAGTTACTTATATTCCAAAATCAAAAAAATAAATGGGGGTCAGCGACTTTGTTTCGGAGGAAAGGGCACTGGAAAAATGCCCTATTTGTGATAAATCAGCCATAATAACGAAGTATAGCTTCATCGAATTATCCATAAAAAATCATAGAAATAAACTGGTTAAGTAAAGATTTCTTCGCATAGGTCTTAAGGAGTGGATATTTTAAATAATTTCATGCCATTAGGGATGTCGTAAACATTGAATCTATACTACTGTTTTAACCACCTCTGGAATTCAATAGCACAACGGAAGAAAAGTTAATGTAACTTCTTTAGTGAGATTTTTTTTCATTTCATCAGTTTTGGTAGAGAATAAGTTGAGTAAATGATTCATGTAAAAAAGGTAGGGGTCACCGACGATCTAAAGGAGTAAAATTGATGTGACGCCATGTTTGTTTAGTTGAGGACAAGTCAATCGTGACTAATGCGTGACATAATATTGGCGCATTACCTACGCAGTTTAGATGTGCATAAACAGTTAGCACGAATGTCCTTAAACGAGGTTGTTCTTGCAAGCATGCCAGATGACAACACCATTTTGCACTCCACAACCAAAGGGGGCTGAATAAATCACCATTCCCTGGAATTAGAGGTGATCTACAAAATCTTGCAAAAGATGAAGCACTCACCTTGCTGGGCTGTGATTGAGTGTTTGGGAACTCAAGTATAGGATCTTTGTTGTCCTTGATAGCTTGACTTGATGAACCTGAAACAGTTTCTGGTGATGGTCTGTTGTCCATAAACTCGTCAAGAAATGATGCTGCGAATCAGAGTAAATAAATCAAAGTAGTAGTTCTGGCAAATCACACAAACACATGCAAAAAAACAAATAAACATAAGAGAAACTTTCACACATTTGCAGCCCTACCTTCACCCAGACCACCCTACTAATACCATATGCAATTATAATACACAAGGCAAAAGCCTTCAACTTCTCCACCTGTTCAAGATCAATATCTCAAATGAGTGGAACTGCAAAAGCACTATAAAGAACTCTAATCAGACAAGAAGAATTTACACTGTACCACAAACAATCTATCACTACTGTATATTCATTTTGCTTTGTGTTTCCCAAACAATTCTGGACTTCAAAAACTGCAGTTGGCCTGTACTTTTTGCCTATTTTTAACATAAACTTTACAGTTTTCAGAAACCTATTTTTAGTTATTTTGCAGATGAATGGGATCCGCATTCCACATTAATTATGTCTTACTATTTTTTATCTCCTTTTGTAAAATATACATAACTGTAAAATATACATAACTTTCAGCTCTTTTTGAGCACTTCTACTAGCAGTAAGCCAGGGTAATTACTTTTGTATGTAGCAACATAGTACTGTATAAATATAGCCTGTCTATTGAACAATCTTTTGTAGTCACCACTGACAAAAAAATTTGAGACCATCTACACAAAAATGAGGTCAGGTGTTGGATGCTGAAGGTATTACAGTGCTATTTCCTCCCAATTTGCAATTGCCATCTTTACTTTCCAGACACTTAAATAACCATAACAATTATTATCTTGCCAAGAACTTAACAGATTTACACCCAGCTGAAGCCATGTTTTTGGTCAAAACCAAAGTACTTTCACTTAACAGAGTCACTTTTCAATAAGAATTCATGAAACATAAGTAACAAAATGACTGTGTTTAATAATTACAGTGCTGTATGTCTTTTGTTCTTGGCAAGTCATTATCATTGTGTATCAATTGCTTCAGCAAATTAATGGTGAAATGGCATGTATGGTGAAGAAGGAACTGAATTTTAAAGGTGCACCCAAAGACAAGTCTTAAGAGTACACTGTATCACAACTTATGCAACCAAAATGACCGGAAAATAACCTGGTGTAAACCTTGCAGGAACTGCATGTCATGGGTTCCAAACCCGTAGCAAGCCTGAATTTTTTTCAGGCTTTATTTTCACTTACATGGTAACTGCTTTTAAGTAGTCTTCATAACTGCGATGTTCATTCACATCTTCATTCTTTAATTGTATTCGCAGTTCAAAATTAATATACCGGTACATGTTTTTAAGATATTCATTCTCACAGACAAAAGTTAGCAGCAGAAAATGCCACTTTGGGGACTGACTGTGCACAACTAACAATAGGTGGTCACGCATGTTCATGCAACTAACCAATAGAAATATTGCGATTATGCAATTCATGAGTTCAAAACAAAAGATTTGTGCAGTCATGGACCTTCCAACATAAATCTTGGCCTCTTTCTTTTACTCCTTTGGTGTTTGCCAGGCTTCATAACCATTTCCCTCTATTTAACTATGCTCAAGAGCAATGACGGCAACAATAACAAAAATGTGTTATCTTCAGTTTCTGTAAAAGTTTGAGACAAATTGGGTGAAACATGCACCCATGCACTGATAATTATTTCTTGGTTTTCTGGAAATTTTGAATTGAGATATTAGAACAATTTCATGTCAGTTGATTTTATATTATTCTAATGAGTAGCATTCAATGCTAATTGTGACAGAACAATAGAGAATTCTTCACCATTACAAACACCAACATGACCAAAAAAGCTACACACAGCAACAAATGTGAGATGTTCAATGTCGTGGCCTTTCTCTACTGTTCCGTCACATCAGCATTTAAAGCCATCATTAGATAATTAGAATCGACTTACACGTATGCAAAATCATTCTATTAGCTTCTTTTAGAAACAAAACCCCAAGTTATATTTATAATGTTGGAGATTTCTTGACCCATACAGAGGCCAGGTGAGTCAGTCCATATCCAGGCAACTCCTGGATAATCAAGGAGAGTTAAATGGCATTAATGGATAATGTTGAGGCCATCTTAATAAGTAGGTTTAGCAACTGAAGACAAAGGAACATCAAATGAGAATGTGAAAGTGTAAGGAAAGGACTGAACAAGCCATACATCCAGTGCTCAGTTTGCCTTTCTGCTACTGGTTCCATCATCACATTGTCTTTGCTAAATCTGCTTCCAAAAAGAGGATCATCCACAAGGGACCCAAAAGACTGGAGCCCTTGTTTTGTGGTTTTCAATAATTTAATTACCTGTTGGCACTTTTGTTGATGTTGATGTTGAGTGTTTTTCGTGATTATCAAAGAGAACTGAATGAACATTTTTATCTGCACCGATGGCCGCCTCCTCTGTGGTCAAACCATTATTGCTCATACCTCCCTCACAAACAACCTTAAAGAAAAGAGTTTCAGGGAGAAGAGAGATTGTGTCCCCGCTGAACAATTCTTGAACTTCATTTCTCTTCAGGACCACAAACTTCTTCTTCACACTAGCCTTGTAAAACATTGGGTTTGCATGAACCTGTAGAGGGTAGATCATGAATCTTAATCAATTTTCGGGCTACAAAAGTGGTAGGGAAAATACCGGGGGAAAATACGTAAGTACCATTCCGTCCAACAACTCTCACAATTTAACCTTATGCACATGTCATCGGCTTCCCCGTGGGGTCAACCCCCAGGCCTACCAGGGAGATATGTGGGGGAATACAAGGAGAATGGATGGGATTCTTTGCCCGAGGGTAGGGGAAAATATTGACATTGTTTTACTATCAAAGATTAGGGGTTGGGGGAATTCACAAGTTTGAAAAGGATGTCACGGGAATTTTCAGCTGGGAGACACCTCACCCAGGGGACTTTTTGTCTTGAGAGATTCCCCGACCCCCCGGGAAAATTCCTCAAGTTTGTTTGACTGGTTTCACAATCCCCCTGGTTAGCCTGGGGGTCGACCCCACGGGGAAGCCGATGACATGTGCATTATAATTATTTTAACGATTCAACTTACAGGCAAAACTGTGAGTTTTCCATCAGTAAGCTCCACTACTGCGTGTGATCTTGATACTCGTTTGTCTGTCACCTTTTAGTTAAAGAATAAACAGCGAAAGACACCTAAGATGCATCAATAAACACTTGAGATCAAAATCAGGTGCACTGATGAGCATTTCTCACCCCAAGAAAGGGACCTCTTCCAATGGTAGTCTTTCCAGTGGGAATTGCGATGTCTCTTCCTCCATCTTGAGGCCTTAGCAGGAAACTGGCCATTATGACCGTAAGATCATATTTTTAAGACCTCAAGCGACACAAGGTTCGTTTCATATCACAAACTATTTGACATCAAATCCAGTCTGCACCGCTGTTAGTAAGAAACATTACTCTATATATGGTACATGATATGTCCTTAGGTCTAGCAGATATAGGATAGAAATGCGTGCAAAAAAGATGGTGTGTTGGGCAGAGTGAACCTCTCTCTGTCAAACGGATATGTTACGGCAGTTTCTGAAGAAACTGGGGTGTTTTCTCGGTGACGGTGCGAAACTAATTTTACGTATTTGCAATTGATCGGAAGAGATAAGTTGGCCACCGTGAAAAGCTCCAATACTAACGCTTCGTAGCGTTAGGCTCTCTTCTGTTTACGTTTGTTGATCTAGATTGCGATTGCGTAAATCTGTCGCCTATAGATCTTTTTATGGTCTGTGATTTCATGTTAATTGGGAAGCAAACGCGACTAAAATTACTCGTTGATTTCAGTCGACGTCGAACCTCTGCAACAGTAACAGCTTTCAGTAACATAGGAGATATTATTAATATTATAAATATTAGGACGTTGCCAAGTAGATTTCTTGAAAAAACATCACATCTTTCTTCGTCCTTGGCGCCGCGCTTATTTCTATTAAGTTTCGCCGTTACGTAAATGTTTACAACACAATTTTGCCGCTATAAAATAATAACGAGTGGGACTGGATACAAATAACAGTGCATCCTTAAAAACTTCAGTAACCCGCAATGAAAACAAGAAACCGTGCAACTGGTGGCAAGTCAATTGTCCAGTTGCAACTTCCATCGAAGCAATATAACAATGCTCGACAAAGGGACATTTATTCAAACGATTTCAAAATGATCAAGATTAAGGATAAAATCAAAACGACCTTGACTGCAAACAATGGTTATCTAACCCAGGATAGAGCTCTATGTTCATGATTTAAAGCGTTCGTGCCACACTGCCAACAGAATGGCCTCAACTAACAGCTCTACACGTGGTATTACAGCGAATTATATCACAAGTGAAGGCGGGTTGAGAGAGGATTTTACAGTTGAAGACGAATATATTTACGACGACTATGATACCGAACCGCTCCTCACTTCTCAGGCAGACATGGAACTTTCAAGGCAATACCAAGGTCGAAAATATTCGCTTTTAAGGCGAAATGAAGCCGAGGCAAACACTATAATTCCTATGAGATATAGATCGAGGCGATGGGCTTTGAGATTTATCATGGTTTTGTTTTTATGCGGAGTTGGTGGTCTGTGTGGATATTTCATAACTGCAACATACCTTCATGCGTGCAAACAAACGTTTTTTCCCGCTAGAGATTTGAACGGTTTTCACAAACATTTTGTCAATCAAATTTCAAGTCAAAGTATAGAGGGGTTCTTGAGGTAGGTTTTATGTTACATTGTGGTGTATTATAATTGTATTATTGACTCGTCGACGACAACTTACAACGACCTCGGGTTTTGGGGGTCTCGTCTGATTTTTGGTCAGTTAAACTTCCAATATGTACCATTGCATAGCGGTGACCTTCTGCAATCTCAGTACGGACTACGGAGATGCTAGGATGGTGTCATTTGCCTGTGAAAGAAATCATTAACCGCTATAATAGCTAGTGTATGTTGTATCGTTTCCCCTCTTCTTAGCAACTGCTAATTGTAAGATAACCAAGAAAGGGACGTGTGTTATATTATTACAGTAAACGCCACATTTATGTCAGAGCAATACATAAGCAGCTAAAGACGAATTTTACAAAACAAATGCTGCAAGTCCTCACGAAACTTAACTTTGCAATTCACTCAGGAAGGAATTCATGACCAGCGCACGGCTTTCTTTCAGAAATTTTACAAAGGTACCTCACCCAGGTGGCTCAAAAATCAGCTTGGAACAAGCACAGTACATCGCGAAGGAATGGACGAGTTATGGGTTTGACAAAGTAGAGTTAAAGAGGTACGATGTGCTACTTTCATACCCAGTGAGACCTGGAAGAGCCTCCATTGTAGCTGAGAACGGGTCGACACTGTTCAAGGCTCAAGAAAAGGAAAAGATTTTACATCAGAACGAAAACCACCCGGACGTACTTCCGCCATTTAATGCTTACTCCGGCAGCGGAAATATTAGGGTAAATTAATATGAATTTGATACTCTTAGTATGAACTTATATTTTGCACATGTTTATATGCTCACTGAACGGCCCGGGCAAAACGCTTCCAACATTATTAGCTAACAAAATTCAACATTGTTGGGCCTTTCAACACCGAGTTGGTGTTGCTTGCAGCTGAAACAACAGCATCTAGCAACTGCCAATACAACAACTCCAAACAACACCCGACCTGCTCAGTTTTCAAACGCTCCTAACATGTTGGGCCCAACATGCTCGATGTTGTGTTCAAGATTGAAATTCCTTTGGGCGCGGACATCGATATTAGGAACTCCAACCTTGCACAGAACATGTATCAATGGGGCTACACAGTGTTTTCAATTCAATTCAATTCAATTTTATTTAAACTCACACAAATACAGTGTATTAGAGAAAGAAAGATTATTACAGTAGTGTTACAAACATCAATATAAGGAATGCAGTACAATAAGAGAACAAAAAAAAAAGACACTAAAATAATTTACAATTCATTGTTACTAAGGATATCTAAGAAATGAAGAAGGAGAGCAAGAAAAGAATATTTAACATTCTTCGATTTTAATATTTGATGTTGTGGCAAACTATGCTGGGAGCGTTTGTAGGAACGGTCCCCAATAGATAACGGCGCGTTCGATATTGGTCGTATTCCGGAATAAGAATTCACTCAAAGGTTAGTTAAAACCCAACGTAAAAAACTTTTAAGGATTACGGAAGACAAAGTGCACCAGGATATCGTGCGCAAGTGAATGTGGATGAAAATTCTTCCTAAAGTTACTGTTAGTAACAAGAATTGTAGCTGTTACGCTCACTAATTCTTACTCTTGGATGCAGTCAATCCAACCCAACCGAAATGACTCCCAGTCCAAAGCTAACGCACGACGTCTCGCCCCGAAATTAAACCACATAAATTAACCTCAGTTTGCTAAAAAGCCACGGAAGGGCCCTTTGCAGGATGTCAGTCACGTGGTACAAAAACGCCATGCTGGGACGCAAGCAAAGCACTGGAACAAGACAAACGAAGAAAAGTAACATTTCAAATGATCTAATCTCTTTGTTTGTCTAGTCCCAGTGGGTTTTTTGCGTCCCAGCATGGCGTTTTTGTACCACGTTACTGACATCCTGCAAAGGGCCCATTACCGGTTTTACTTGTAACGGTAAGAAATTATATTTTGTGAGGACAGAAGCTTTATGCATTAAACCTACTGCTAGTAAATTGATTCATCTTGTGCACTGGGTTACAGCTGGTCTTACTGCCCTCCTTGGGTTAACTAACCGATCACAACTGAAACGGTGCAAGATGTTTGTGAATTCTGGGTCTACACGCAATATATGTCAATACGAGAAAATGCAACCGAACTTGTCATCAATATCAGAGATCACTGCCTAATCACGCCTAAATGTTTCATCCGTAGGCCCGTCTGGTATATGCAAACTATGCCAGGGTGGAAGATTTCAAGAAGCTTCGTGAAATGAATATCAGCGTTTCAGATCACATCGTAATCGCTAAATATGGAAAAATCTACCGAGGCGACAAAGTAAGTCATATGAGGTTTTTCGATTTAGGTCCACCTACCACCATTGTACGCGCAGAATTCGTAAGTAATTTAATTTATATCTACTTCAATACATTATTGTTATCTTTTATGATGCATCGCTTCAGAAATCATAGTTCACGTACATACGAGTTGTTTACAATAGTTTATTTACGTCATGTTGTAGCTCGCCTACTGAATACCTCTCGGATGTCGATATCTGTGTTAAAAAGTCCTGTAAAATGTACTAATAACGCACTTTTAAGGTCCAACAAAACTACGGAATGTAGCCATTTCCCGGGTGTCTCCCCAAGCAAGAGCGCATTGCTTTCTTTGAGAGTATGTAACATCATTTTCTAACTAACAAACGCTAACGAGTTTGGTCGGTCGGTCCCAGGCAGATCCTGACCTGCTGTTAGGTCTGGTTTCCCTGTGGTATTGCCAATGGCACCGAAATAACATTGACGAATTACAATCCCGCTACCGCATGAATGGGATACCTGCTGATTTTAGAGTTACTCCATCATTTTCAAAGGCCAACCCCACAGTTCTCTGGTATCTGGTGCTCCTGGATTAACAAACACAATGTAGAGCAGGAGCAGCCATACATACCGCAGTAGACGTTAATTTTCTGACGACTTGAAACAAGTCTCGCTCAATTTATTATGTGCATCTTATTTCAGGCGAACATTGCGGCGGCTGAAGGAGCAGCTGGACTGATCCTGTACACAGACCCAACAGACTACAGCCCTGAAGGTCCTACCCTTACCTACCCTCACAGCTGGTGGTTACCACCTTCAGGGGTACAGAGAGGAACATTGCTTAATTTGGAGGAAGGAGATCCGCAAACCCCAGGGTACCCATCCAGAGGTACAATATACATTTGTTGAACAGGCTTAGTAAAAACTGTCCTTTTAATTAACATTACAGTCACTGACCGCCAGTGAGGACAGTTGCTTTCTAATTTCAGAATATCTATTCGAGTCATTTAAAATGAGTGTGGGAAAAGCTTGTGATTTGCGGTTGTTATGTTGTCAGATGAAGAGATTTTTTTCCTTGACAGATCTGAGCTAACTGCGAAATTTGATCAGTTTAAACTATATAATGATGATGATTTAAACTATGATGTTTAAACTATAATGTAGCATACATATGAAGGGGACCACACTGATGCTGGACAAGTTTTGGACCAGTACCAAGCAACTTATTCCTTATACATGTACAGTGATTACTGTATTCGAAGGATAGCATGAAATGAGCAGTATTGCCCGAGTAAAACGTTCTACAATGGCCAAAGGCTTGTCTACAAATAAATTATTCTTACGTTCCTGGAACTTTAAAAGCAAAGTTCTTAACATTTTCTGAAGCTCTCTGTGTTGAATGGCTTGAACAAAAATTTCGTTGCTTTTTAAAGAGTACCCTCCAAAACCTGTAGCGAAAACCTGATCCAGGAATTCACCAGACAGGAATGCACCTGACAAAGTGCCACACTATCTCGTTCACTGGTTTGCCTATGTGAATATTGTGCAGGATAAACATTCTCGTCTATAAGAAACATAGCTATTTCTAATTAGATATAAATCAACCAAGCTGAAATTTTCCAACTTTTTTCACCACGGCAGATGCAATGTACAGAAAACCAAAGGAGAAACTAATCCTGTCCAGCATTCCTGTTTACCCAGTGTCGTATGAGGACGCTACTCGTTTCATGGAGTAAGTCTAAATTGAATCTGACTGCACCATTGACTTAAAACGACACACGTCACCAGCAGCACACAAGGTTGTGAAAGAAACCACGTTGGTATTAGGTCATTATAATAAATTTTCTCGGATTGGTTAAAACAACGTCCTTTATAAGAGAACAGATACACGACCAGCTACGCACGCCATCGACCCAAATGAAATTCCCGAAGTTTTTCCTCGGTTTTTATTTTGACTCAGATGTCTTGTACGACCTAGAAAACGAACGGTTGGCCTCAATGGATCTGGAAGATGCCTCTGCGGGTAACACCATGAAAAGTTAAGGATTATTATCAAGCGTATTTTCAGAAGTTGCTGAAATTGTCCGAAACACGTAGAGAGACGTAGAGGGTAATTTCAGCAACTTTTGCAAACACAAGTGATATTAATCCTCAATTTTACGAGGACTCATTCCAATTACGTGTTAATAACATAAGGGCAACATTTTCGAAAAACAGTCAGCCAAGCGAAGTGAAAACACCCGTTCGCTCGCAAACGAAACAAACAATTCAACTACGAAAACGAGTGTTGGTGATTATTATTATTTACATAACGTCGAGAGATAAATGCGAGTTTCAGTGCAGAACAAAGTAACAACAACTAAACCAAATGTTAGAAGCTGAAATTTGTTTAATTCACCTGTGTTGTAGAGGCTTACACCACTTGAAAATACACATCTACTTCAGTGAAAACACGCATCCGTAAACATAGCAAACGGTTTGTCACAAGAAAGAAATTCGTCCTCCAAGTTTCATCTACTCGCTGCTCCCATTAATGGTACACTGTTCTGTGACCCTTTTTGGTGAGCTGCAAGATTTCGTGGTAAAGTTAAAGCCCTTGACGCGTTGAATCATTTTGTTTTTCAACCACACAATCCCGCTACGCCGGGCGCCATGCAAGTCGATCCAATTTTAAGCTTTTTACGGGAAAAATCTTTCACTCTTCCTTTTTTCACTCGAGAATTCACCTTCCTGAGTATCTTTTAAAATTATCTCTTGATCTTTACGCCTTTTTTAGCGAATGTATGAGCCAAAATTCAGCCGAATCTCGCTGAACAATTTGCTTTTTGATCCCGATTTTAGACTTAAAAGCAACTTGCACTTTGATGGTTTCATAATATTTGATGGTTTCACATTTTGAAAGCTTAAATCGTGTTTAACCAATAAAATATTTTGAGCCATTCTAACAAGGATTGTGATTGGTCTGTTTTAGCGCGCCTTATGAGTGTAGAGATGCACGGCTGACGCTACTCGTATAAAATTTGGAAGATAAAGTTTTCCGAAATTAGCCGAATGCGTGAGGAAATTAAGAAATTCTTTATTATAAAACAAAATAAAAAAGGCAACGGCCGTGCTTTGTTCTGTTATAAGGCACTCAAGGAAGTGACGAGAGCACTCAAGAAGTAGTCAGAAGCACTGGCTCGTCCTTCTTCCTACTTTTTTCGTGCTCTCGTCACTTCCTTGCGTCCCTTATAACAAACAAAGCACGGTTAACGCTTTATTTGTTAATTTTTGGTATTTACGAGGATTAAACTAAACTAATAAATTTCTTTTCTTCAATCAATACCTCAAAATGTAAATAAATCACCAACTCTGTGAAACAACCAGCTCAGTCGTTATTGAACGTTTTGTTGGAGCGAAGAATCATTACGAGCAGTGATCACTGGGAATTACTCGGTCAGTTGAAAGTTTTTCTTTCTATTAAATGAACTTAACGCGAATTGAAAATCATCAACAAACCATAATTACCTCAGAATATATCATGTGCTATGTACGTAATGATAGTTCAGTTGCTAAGATCCTCACTAAACGAAGACTGGTGGTGACGAGAATAATGCAATTCTAACGCAGTTTCATCTCCGATCCACAGACTATTGACTACTACTGAAGCTCCAAAGGACTGGCAGGGAGGACTGAAGATTAAGTACAACATCATCATGGCTGACAACGATAAAAGGTACTAAATCTAAAACTAATTAATGAAATGTAAATGTGTAGATTAAAGTGAGGCTTGTAGCGACTCTGTTGTTAAAATTAACTAAAATCCAACCTTTCGCCGACCACAGCATCATCAGGGATAATAAAAAACACCCGGCGGAGACCTCATATTCGAAATGATAAAATAAAGTGTGTGAAAATGTAAAAATAGGTAAGAAGTGCTTGGAAATGCATACGATAAAGTACGAATACAAAAGTATAAATAGGACGATCTAATGAGGGAGTGTAAGGTACAAAAGCATTAAAATACTCATGGAAACAAAAGCTCTGCGAATTCGCTGCATTCAACCTCGGACAAAACTAGTTGAGACAAATTAAAAAAATACCATTTTTCCTTTCATCCCGACTGAAATAAAAACCGTTGCGGAATAAATGGCTGTTCTCCCCCCCCCCCCCCCCTCCCCATCTTTCAATGTTGTTTTGCAGAACACTTTTAGACCCAGACAACATTGAATGGGGGGGGGGTGGGGAGAGGGAGGTAACTTCTTGTTCGATGAAATCTTATTATCGCGCGTAATTAAAACATCAGTGGAATTCAGTGGAATTGTCTCAAGAGTTTTGTCGGAGGTTGATTCCTCTCGATAATCGAGGGTTGGTTTGCTGTTTACATACGCAAGCGCTTACGTACGTAAACAGCTTCAAAAAGTCGTAAATTTACGATGTCGTTTTCTAATAATAATAGTCATCATCATCACTTTATTTAAGTCTCAAATCTATCTAGCCGAGCACAGATGCTCTACTAATTGGGGAGACTAAATCAAATCAATTCTAAATAAATCAAATCAAATCAAATCAAATCTAGCACAACAGTCTTGATTTCAATGCCTTTGTGGTCTTTTTCTTGGCATGCGGAGATATGTTTCTTTACGGAGGAGTTTCATTACTGAGATGTTCCTTTACGCGATCGTGAATAAAGCGTGCATGTAGTGCTGCCAGTGTAGTGTTGATTGCATTAGCTGCATGTGATTTGGTAAACGGCGTTTCTGACTAAACATAACTTGGTGTTGGAGATGGGCCAATTGTCCCTAACGCATGTGCGCTCCGTGGTGTTGTGGGAGAGAAAAATCGTCTGAGGGTGTATGATTTGTAGGCGACACGTACTGGCATGTCTTTTCGGAAAATGCTAGTGATTTTGTGGTTTAATCGTTCTGAGATATATGGAATCTTGAGGTATGACCATTCTATATTGCAAAGTTGAGGGTTTCTTCGGTGGTTCTGGGAGCGCTTTGCTCGGTCTATGTTGTGTTTTCTGGACATCGGTTTAAGCGGAGGATGTTACCGAATATATCTTGGTGCTTCGTGGTTGTTGCTTGTGTAGAGCATCTATCTTCGATACTTTTGCGCTCGTTGCGGATGAAGTTAATCTTTGATTCGGTTTCTCAATTTCAAACTTCAATTTGGGGTGTAGATTTTTCATTGTATGGTGCAATTGGTCTGCCATAAGTCCTCTTAATAATAATAATAATAATAATAATAATAATAATAATAATAATAATAATAATTAAAAATTTATAATGCGCCCCTTCCATGCAAATATGATAAAGAGCGCGTAACAACTGATGCTTAAATATTAAAAGTAAGTAAAAATAAAAGCTAAAATGAGCATAATAATTAAGGCTAAAAGTAGACAACGCTAAAAATTAAAGAAAACACTAAATATATCACATAGTAGGTTGAAAACATTACATATCAAAAGCTAGTCTAAAAAGATGCGTTTTAAGTAAGGATTTAAAACGTTCAAAATTGTCCTCAAGGCGGATATGAAAGGGCAGATTGTTCCATAAATTAGGGGCCGCAGATGAAAAAGCACGATCCCCTAAAGTCTTTTTCAGTTTTAAACTGGGATACTTTAAGACTTTTAGTTGTCTGGAGATAAATGTCGTCAGCGTATCTCCTATAGGTGCTGATGAATAGTTGTGAGGAGAGGGCGATGGTTTCGAGTTTGTCTATGAATAGGATGGCCAGGATGCCTGAAATGCTGGAACGTTAAAATCCATCTAATAACAAGTCCCCCATTAATCGTTAGTCTTACCTATTGTGACATTAGTATTTCACATTGCTTTCACGCCACAAATTGTGAATCGCAAACTTTCCTCCAACGACAAAACTGTCCTGAAGGTATGAAGCTTGTGGGATGTGGCTTGGAGTGACAAGAACATACCTCACAAATTTAATGAGTCTAGATTAGCTGAAAGCCACTCATTGGGCACTAAGGCAACATGGCAGCAGGCATAACCCCTTAAATCTACCAAATAAACTTTGAGTCTGAACATGGCTGGTAATGCTCGAGGGCTAATGTTCGCTACCACGTGGTCTTAGTGCCCAATGAGTGGCTTTCATCTTACCTAGACAAATTAATTTGTGAGGTATTTCTGTCCTGAAGGTATATCGAAGGTCAGCAAATTCTATCCCTGGACTTATATCTTTCGAATTTAAGCTTAAGTCTAGTGATCCGTTACTTATGCCCTGTAGTTCCAAGCATACTCACAATGTCGGTACAGCAGTCAACACAAGCATTCAAAGCAAAAAGATGGCAATGTTTCACTTAGTCTTCACATAGCCAGCCCGGTTAGTTATAATGGCGACGCCAAAAAAGTACTTCAATTAGTCATATTTTTACTCTCTTCTCTCTTTTTTTCCATTTAGGAATGTTACTCTCGACATTGAAATGAAATTAGAGAAAACGGCTGTCTACAATGTCATTGGGACAATTAATGGCAAAGATGAACCCGGTACGACCAAGTTTACGTATTTTTACCAATCATTTTTTCTTGATTTAACCTTTTCCAATGACTGCTTTTTTAACAGATCGCTTGGTGTTGCTTGGAAACCACAGAGACGCATGGGTGTATGGGGCCGCAGACCCATCTAGTGGTACGGCTGCATTGATGGAGATTGCCAAGAGACTGGGAGAATTGAAGAAAGGAGGTACAGTTGCCAAGGGTAGCATTAGAGTACAAAATACAAACCAAGTGTGATTGAAATAATTGATGTGATTGGAGGGAGGGTAACTGGTAGGTGACTGTAGCTCACAGCTTTCGATGGCGCCTGTAAACTGAAATATATGCTCGTGCGCATAGCATTTAGTTTAGAAGCAAAATGGCAATGAAGAGTTAAGTCGTTTTTTTTTTGTTTGATTGTTTGTTTGTCATCACCTAGGGAAGCACTGTATCTAGAAAAATAAATACACTTTTATAACTATTAGGCGATCAGTGGAACTCGATAGGATGTGTTCCAAGGGAGCAAGTTAGAGTTTTTGAACCAGATATAACCGCACTCATGGATTTGATTTATGAACGCCCTCGGACAATGTGTTTTCAATTTTCGTTCCTCTTTTAGGATGGCGGCCTCGCAGGTCCATGGTGCTTTGCAGCTGGGGAGCGGAGGAACATGGTCTCCTTGGTTCAACTGAATGGTCTGAGGTTAGTCAACAACACCCTTCATTAAATTTATCATAACACTACACCTGATGTATCTTGCAAAATTAGCCTGATTCAATAAGGAAAATTGGGAATCGTGACTGGTTTCATACTTATAGCCTCTTTCCGTTATACAATTAACAAATAGATAGTATTAAAACTTGTGGCGAAAACGGCTAGTTAAGAATCATTGAAGAAATGATTTGAATTGATACGTTAATTTTAGGCACTTAACAACCATGTTTACGTTGATTCAACGTTACATAGTATTATAATTATGAACATCTGTATTTCAGGACTTTGCTAACCTTTTGTCTAACCGAGCGGTTGCATATCTTAATGTGGACATTGCTGTGGAAGGTACAGTTTCACTTCTTAACCTCAATCTGTTACTTTAGGCAAACGGACTAAGACTCTTTGTAAAAAAGTATCTCTTATTATTTGCTGGTCATTATCGAAACACATTTGTGAGAAACTATCGCATTCATAAAATAAAACATTCTTTCATCAAACGAATCACTCATATAAAACGGCAATGGGCATATTACAATGTTTCATAAAAAGAGATGCTTAGCCGCACAATTTTAGTAACGTCTTCCAAAATTGTCATCTTTATTGAGCAGAAACTGAAGAATTGCTTCTTTTAGTTCACTTATACACCGATTAGGGCACCGATGGGTCAGTGACATCTTCTAGACAGCAATCGCTGATCCCTTTTGGCAATTTTTTATATAAAGCCAATGAATTTTGACATCACTTATTAACATAGCTATCAGTCAACTTGACTTTATTCTGTGCCCTACTTTTAATCTTTTCCCTTCTTGAAGGAAATTTCAGCTTAAAGGTTCAATCAAGCCCTTTGTTGGACTTCGCTTTCATGAATGCAACGAAACAGGTAAAACGACAAAACATAATCTGCCTCTCATGAAAATGCCTCCGACGTTTCTTGAGTGAGTGTACTACAAGTTTATCCGGATCAGTCCGCCCACTTTTTTGTTCAGTTATTTGTTAAGTAATTCTATTGTTATTTATTTGCTATTTCTTCATTCATTTCTGGTCGGTTCGCTTCGCAATCATTGCAGTCAGTGGCAACCGCAGAAAAGAACAGAGGTCTTCCCCTTTCGATTTCTCTATTGCTTCCACTTAAGAAAGAGTAAATAGTCAATAAATATGACTATTATTATATGAATATCATGTATTTGAAGTGCGGATACCGATTAACGAAAGAAGATGAGAGTGATCGTCGCAGTTAGGAACACTATTTATCAGTGCGGGTATCGAACCCACGACCGACTCCCGGACAAGCCTGACTTTTTTTTGTCAGGCATTATTTTCACTTACTGCGACGATCACTCTCATCAGTCTTCAGTAAATAGTCAGTTGAATAAAAGATTCGTTTGTCCCCAGATTTCTCCACCGGAATCTAAGTCCTCTGAAGATACGCTGTATGAGGACTGGAAGAACAAGTTCCCAGACAAGGACAATCCTAATATGCCCGAGTGAGTAACATCTCATACCTGACACAAAGCATGCACTTAGAAGAATTCATCAGTTTAACACTTTTCAAATGATACTTTCTATTTTAATACCTCCAGCGTGAAAAAAGTAGGATCCGGAAGTGATCACAGTTGTGTCTACTTCCGGCTTGGAGTGCCGTCGATAGTCTTCCGGTATACTTATGACAAGGTAAGGCACCACAGTTTTCTTTTTAAGATTTTTTTGTCTGTCTGACCGCCGTTTCGTTGGTCATTAGGTTGGTTGATAGGGTGGTTAGTGGATCAATTCCCTGGCAATGCTTTAATAGAATAAAGAGTATTTTAAAAACGTACTGGCAGGGAAATCCATGATGCCCAAAGCCCCTCGTAGTTCCCATGAAATTGTTCATTCTAATTGATAATATTTAGGCGAATTTATTCTATGTAAAAAAAATTGTTTTATTTGAATAACCTGTAAATGATCACCGAATATTTTTTACTGACGTTCACAGAACAAGTGGAGTGTTTCCAGTTACCCAGTGTACCATTCTGTGCACGACTCCTTTGATTGGATGAAGAATTTTGTGGATCGCGAGTTTGAGTATCACCGTACTCTGGCTCAACTGTGGTTACAGTTCGGTTTGACTCTGGCTAATCAGGCGCTGTTGCCGTTTGACGCCACACGATATGCTGACAAGCTCACCTACTATGCGAAGGATATCAAGACCAAATATGAAAAGATACTGTCCGCGCACAACATAACCCTCGGTAAGTCATGACCAGTGATTAGAGGTTTCACAGGCTAAAAGATCAAGCTTACTGTGACAGAATGTCCAGTCCATGCTCGTTTCCATTCTTTCCTTACTTGTCTAAGCTCTGAGGACAAAAATTCATATCAACCTTTTTATAATTTTGCCAGATCACTTCATGTCCGCCGTAAGTAATTTCAAGAAAGCTGCCTCCTCTTTCCAAGTCTACCTGGCTAAGGTAGATCACAGCAAGTAAGTAAAACAATAAAAATCCTTAACTGACTTAATTGGGTTTATTTAAACGGTGACCCCACAAGCATATGCTTTAAACTTTCATAGTGTTTAAATAAAGGATATGTATGTATGTATGTAGGTATGTATGTATGTATGTATGTATGTATGTATGTATGTATGTATGTATGTATGTATGTATGTATGTATGTATGTATGTATGTATATGACCTAATCATTACCAATTACTATTTCCTTACCAGTGCACTAGTGCTTAGAATGGCCAATGATCGTTTAATGCAGCTGGAGAGAGCCTTTATCAACCCTCAAGGACTACCGGGAAGACCTTACATGCGGTAATGTCTTTGATTTGTATAATTATTTTTCTGGTTATTACGTTTGTTTCCTTCAGGAAAGGTCTTATTTATCGAGGTTTAGAAGAACAGCTTTGTTAACCATTTATGTCACGATTTACTTTGACATGGCTCGCGACGTTTCAACCTCTTTCCGTTGGTCTTCATCAGACAGTAGTTGTAAACTGGCCGTGTATCCTTTTTTCCCCACTAAAAATTTATTTAACACTGACCGAAAGAAAAGTGTTCTTATGGTATAACATTCATCATTTAAGAATGCGAAGAAAGTTAAGGCCACTGAGAGAAAGCGTGCGAAATAACAGTAAGCTCATTACCACTCTTCCTATGAAAAATGTCTCAGAATCAGCTCGCGATAACAGTCTGTACGCTCTTGTTCACGTGACACTCTTCCTATTTTACAGTCACGTGGTGTTTGCGCCCAGTGCCCACAATGCATATGCTGGCAGTAGTTTCCCAGGATTGGTTGATGCCGTATACTCCGCGCAAAATTCGGACGAGGAAGACTGGGACCAAGTCAAGAAGGAGCTGTCCATAGTGATCTTTTATATCGAGTCTGCTGCAAATGTGATGCTTCTTGAATCTATGTAGGGATCGAGCTAGGAGCTGTCAATACGTATACTCAACATATTTAAAGGGAGTAGAACTTATTGCGAATAGCAATTTTAGAAGCTTACAAAAGAACTCTCAAGAACAGTCACTATTATTCCATTGCATCAAAGGCGTTTTCTAGGCGTTTATGTATTTATTTATTGAAAACGCTCTCATTAACGTAAACTTTTCGAGGGGAGAAAAGTGTTTTTCTTCTTAAAAGTTAGTTTTCAGTTTTTAAAATGTTATATCCAGTGGATACAAGAGTATCCAGTTTGACTGATTTATGACAGGTGTAAGGTGTCATTTACAACTCGTTTGTGAGGAATTAAGCAAGTCTCTCGTTTACAGTGACAGAGATGCATATTCTTTTTTACACCCCTTGAGTCACACCAAGGTAAATGACTATGCGTTCCGGTGTAACAAAAGGCAATAAAAAATAAGACAGTGACGAACTGAAACAAACAGAAAAAAAGAAGAATAGAAAACGTATCCAGCAGGTACCTTAGTCTAGTAGGAAATTGATTGTTATTCAATGAACCTTTTTAATTTCATCTGTCGTCTCCATTTCTCTTCTGGCCTTTTTGTTGTACCATCAAGTTCTTTTATTGATTAAACCTGGGCCGTAAGCCCACTGTAGTGTGATTCACGCTTTACTTGGCGTGTATAGACCCTATGAAAAATGGCTGTCTTTACATTATTTTTTTAGTTCGTATTAAAAATAGCCTAAAGATCAAACTTCTGAATAATTTGTCATCCCGAGGGAGGTAAGCGCCTGATTAAATTGCGAATTTCAGACTGGGCTGACATTCAAACCGGGTTGAAATTCTCTTCATGTCATCGCAAACGTCTTTTTAAGAAGATTTGTTCTGGAAGCCGAGCTGAAATCTAGGTCCCGGCTGAAATTCGCCATGTAATCAGGCCCTTAGAGAGGCTATTTTAAATACAGTACGAACAAAAGAATAATTAAAAGGCAGCCATTTTTACACAGGGTCTATGGATTGAATTTTTGTCATGCTATTTATTTAGCAGGTAAGATAGGCGAAGCCTTATACGTTATAAAGCATGAAGAATATTGGAGAATAACAGAGAACGCAGTGTTTCTTATTTGTTGTGTGGGACTGTCGCTTAAAGGAGTGCTTAGCACTCGCCTCGGCAATAAAGGGCAACAGAGCTGGTCTCGCTCGGGGCCAGCGTTGTCCGACGGCTATGCCATGCTGATGAGTCCTATCTAGGACGAAACAGCTGCCACTGCCCGGTAAAATGGCATGTGTAAGGTACTGGCCAGGACGTGGGTTGATGTCCGTGTGTCACTCGCTTTAAAATTTTACTCTGTTCTTAAATGCTCGATATGATGAGGCCAAATAGAATAGTAAACTACAAGGAGCCATCAGGTCGGTACTCTGCTTGCTGCGGTTTGCTTATTTTATGCGTGTGTGTGTCTAGTCTTTTACTCTTTTATTTGCTTTATAAGGGGCCGATTACATGGCGAATTTCAGCAGGGCTTTCAGCCCAGGCTGAAAATCCAGTCCGACGAACTGGGCTGTCACTCCAGACCGGTTTTCTGAACAAAACAAACCGGTTTTCTGAACAAAATTGCGATTACGTGAACAAAGTTTCAGCCCGGGCTGAAGCTCAGCTCGGTCCGAAAATTCCAGTCCGTTTAACGCAACCACAATCATAACCACATCTTCAGTTGGCCCCATCTTAAGTGAATAACGCTTCCCGCTGTGCCCTGGCATTTCAGCCAGGTGGGCGGGCCGAAAATTCAACCCGGGCTGAAACTCGCCATGTAATTAGCCTCTAAGGGCCTAATTACATGGCGAATTTCAGCCCGGGCTGGCATTTCAGCTTGGCTTCCAGAACAATTCTTCTTAAAAAGACTTTTGCGATTACATGAAGAGAATTTCAGCCCCGGCTGAAGGACTAAAAGAACCTCATTTAATCGGGCAGTAAACCAAATGGCCTGTCTCCCTGGCACAGTTATTTATATTTGGTCAGTTATTTAACGTCTATTCAACACTCAGTTCTTAAAAGAATGAGTACGCCAATATCATTCCTGTTTTGGTCTTGCACATGACCCTCCATCCAGGCGGAGTACACCTTTGAACATTTGTGCTAAAAAGGCAAACGATAAGTGAAGCGACCTTTAATGGCGTCCGTGATAACTTAGCTTGAAAGGATTTCAACAGTCAAAGGATTAGAAATCTGACTATCATTGTTAGTACCCTCTTTGTGTGTCCTTCTGTAAATCCGTCTTCTTGTTTCCTTTTTAAGTACGCGAAAACTGTTCTTAAACTTTCTGGGAAACTGAAATCACAGACAACATTACACCTGCGTCGCACACTTCTCCCTCCCTCAATAGCATGTTGACTTCAACCAATTTCTAAGTAAAGTGGTTTCAATCGCTGCCTATATTGTCTTGGAGAATGGTACATTTCCAAAAGAGAATGCTAATGAAAAAGAAACTTATTTGGACGCGTATAAAAAGTGTATATTTTCTGCTCGTGACTTTCTAAAGGTTCAGCTAGAATTGAAGAGCATGGTAAGAATTCTGATACGTTGTTATTAGGTGCCAGGTTGTGAACCGATCTCTCAGATGGCTGTTAACTTTGCGAAAGAGATTGAGCGCCAAGATAAGAGCCTGAGTGGAGTTCGCGTTTCGAGAACCTTTGCACGTTTTATAACCTGGATCATCATCTTTTAGTCAGTTATTTAAACACTTTAAATTACAACTAAAAACTACTACTACTTCAAATAAAAATTCGCGGTGTACTCATTGAAAAAAATTCCATCTTCGTGGCCTTCTTGTTTTTCTTCCTCTTCCTCCTCCTCGTGTTGGTGGAGCTGTTGCAGTCAGTGTTTACTAACATGCCCTGTCCCAGATTTTGCATGTTCTATTTGTAGTGTGTTAGACCAAAAGTTTACCGGAAACCATTTTAGGGTTTCCCTTTATGCTCTGGGTTCGTTGTTTGTGTGTCTAGAGAACCATGTTGTATTCGGTTTATTTGTGTTCTTCAATACGACAATCCTGTAACATCGAGGCAGTTATCCAGCTAGAAATTGCTAGAAATCGGTGGCAGCCACCTTAAATGGAAACAAAAATTACTCAACGTTCTAACAACTTCTTCCAACCTTTGACTATACTGTAATGGGATCAGGAACTTACACATGAGTGAATACGCAAGCATAACACTGTAGAGAAAAGACGAAAATTTCAAACTTACTCGCTCCATCGATACAACAGCTACTTTTCGATTGCTTTGGCTTATGAACTTGAGGAAGCGGTAAACCACGTTTATGATTTATTTATAAAGCTGTTTATCGAAAGGGTCGTTAAGAAAATGTGGCGAAAACAACGCTATGCGTTTTTCGGCTATTTGTCGGTTGAGGTTTGTGGTGCTCGTAATAAATTTTCAGTGAACTTGGGATTTGATGGCGAAAAACATCAGCTACTTGTAAAAACTAAATTCAAATGTGTACCATATTTAATCGTGCCCAAATAACCAGCTAAATTTTGGCGGGTGAACTTTTCCTACCTGCCAACTGGTTTGCTCACGTAGGAAAATCAGAAAAGTACATGACGTATTGCGGTCGCGCTACATACGTGTGTGCAATAAATTTTACCATCCTTCTGTTACACAAGCTGGTGAAAAATGCCTTTGCATTTTCTTAGGTGGACTGACTGTTTTAATTTTTTGAACTGAGCTTTGTTAGCCTGAGACAAAAACAACACATAAAAGGGTTTTGAAATTAGTCAGATCCAAGAGGAAAGGAATTACTGGCAAACAAATGTGCGTGATGTCCACTACAATGTTAACTTCTATCAATTATAGCAACCGAACAAATAATATATTCTACTTCAAACGGCCGGCTTCTGATTGATAAACTATGGAGGTTTTTTGAGAGTGGTAAGATAAAAATGCGACGTAAGAATAAATCATTTATAATTAAAAATAATTATCATAAATGAATAAATAATAACATTTAAAAAAATAAGCACGACATCTTCGCGACTGCAGGACGTGAAAAATAAAAGCCACGAAAGGATTAGAAATTTAGGATCTTGTTTCTTTGTTACATTTAAGTAATAACGATCAAACAGGAAATGTTTGGTGACCAAACATCAACAAAAGTTTTTGGTGACCAAACATTTCAGTTACCGTTTGGCCACCTTGTTTCATCTTGTTTGATCGTATTTGGTCGTGTTTTTTTAACCGTTTGGCCAGGGCTTCACACAGCAAAATGTTTGGACACCAAACAATGTTTGATGATGCTTTCATCAAACATTTCCAGTTTGGCCTGGGCTTAACGTCTGTTCAGCACTCAGTTCTTACAAGAATGAGTACGACAATATCATTCCTGTTTTGTCTTGCACATGACGGGCGGATTACACCTTTGAACATTTATGCTAAAAATGCAAACGATAAGTGAAGCGATCTTTAATGGCGCCCGTGATAACTTAGCTTGAAGGGATTTCAAGAGTCAAAGGATTAGAAATGCTGACTATCACTGTTAGTATCCTCTTCGAGTGTCCTTCTGTAAATCCGTCTTCTTGTTTCTTTTTTAAGGACGCGAAAACTGTTCTTAAACTTTCCAACTGAAATCACTGACAACATTACACCTGCGTCAAACACTTCTCCCTCCCTCAATAGCATGTTGACTTCAACCAATTTCCAAGTAAAGTGGTTTCAATCGCTGCCTATGTTGTCCTGGAGAATGGTACATTTCCAAAAGAGAGTGAAATATTTGGACGCGTATAAAAAATGTATATTTTCTGCTCGTGACTTTCTAAAGGTTTAGCTAGAATTGAAGAGCATGGTAAAAATTCTGATAGAATGTTATTAGGTGCCAGGTTGTGAACCGATCTCTCAGATGGCTCTTTGCGAAAGAGATTGAGCGCCAAGATAAGAGCCTAGTACTGAGTGGAGTTCGCGTTTCGAGAAGTTGCAGACTGCTTGCAAATACTCTAAACATAGAACCGCTTAAGATTCAGTGAAACCGAATTATAAGCCGAGACAAAAAATAGACAGTCAAAAAAATTGTTGCAAGTTCTCGGTAAGACTTGCTAAAACACAAACTTCTCTTCAAAACGTATCTTCCCCCCCCCCCCCCCCCACTCCACTCTCACATAATACTGTTTTCGACCTCGCGGTGGTAATACAGACAGCATAATTGCGGACACGCACACCCAGGTCTTGCCTGTACAAGTTTGAGTACTTGGCCGTTGAAGAGATTGATTTTTTCGTGTTTTTGGTTTATTTTATCGCACTGCTGCCAGGCAATGAAATTCTTTTAATACTTGTCTTTGTGACTCTATATCTAATTTATAAAAAGTTAATCGTGCGGTTAATTAACTGTCATCCTTTATATTCGCAAAACGAAGCAGAGTTAGATCCTACTCTTCATATCTGTCGATACATGTATAAAAGAAACTGATTCAGTTGAGACAGTAATGGAAATTACCTGCATGCACAAATCTGATCACGATTATTTTAAGAGCAAAACCGTGTCTCTTAGCTACTCGGTCGGTCGGCTCGGTCGATCCACACATTATTTACAAGACCCTCAGTGAGGCGGTGACAATATGTTTGAACTTTAAATTTAATTCATTTCACAGAATCTTTATTTGTCCTTAGGATTATCGTTTGGCTTTGCAATTTATTAATCGCATTTAAAATTCCGCCTAATTTCGAGTAGAGTTTTCATTCGCTCTCGAAACGCCAGTCCCGCGGGCCAATATAACGCCAATTACTAGACTGACGCCAGAACACAGATGCGGCCAATTGAAACCTACCAGTAGAATTCAAAATGCTCTTGACAACTGGAGCACTACATGTCGATCACTGCGTTTACAGCAGGCCGATCAGTGTTGACACAGGACTCACTTTAAAGAAAATTTCCATATGAACGGGAACCGAGAGTAATGAGAAAGGGCTAAGGAAGCCGCCAACTTCGGTGGTTTTTCCACCATATATATTTTTTTCAAATGGGAATGTCAGTACAAAAGAAATTCATTTGTGGTTTTACTTCGTTTGTTTTGTTCATTGGTCTGGTTGGGTTTATTATCGGCTTTTTTGCACGCCCAAGCAAGAAATGCGGCGGCACAAAAAAATGGAACGATGACACAGCCAGGATGTTAACGTTACAAAAAGAAGCTTTGGAACTAGTTGAAGTACAAAAGATTCGCGATAATCAAAAGTGAGTATCATTTCAAATGAGACTAATAAATAGAAGAATGGAAGTGTTATGGTCTATTCACGACACATTTTAGTCAATTTTTAGCACGGAAAACAACAGTGATCATTATCTTGCAAATGACTTGTGTATAAATTTGATAAATGAGAAACCCTTAGTCAGTTAAATGAACCTTCATAAATATTGAAGTTCTCTTTTGTGGGTACTAAGCATTGAATTTCGCACTGCTTAGCTCGCAAAAAAAGAAATAATTGCGTATCAAAAGCGTGTATTATGACTGCTGGCAGAAACGATTTTCTTTCACTTAAAATGAAATTTTAGGTGACAAAAGGGAACAACAGTAGTTATCTTAAACGCGCATTTTAATGATAGTATTTTTCTGTAATAATTTGTACAAAAAGTGGAAAGAAGTCGTTCATTCCCTTCCTGTTTGTACAGTGTTGATCAGTGAATATTGGATCAATGTTTTTTAAAATGTTAAACGATACACCAGCACTAACTGGAAACGAAAACAAACTCTTGCTTATCAGTCTAACAGGATGTTTCACTTCTTTTTTTATCACTTACCCATTCATATTCCTTTTGGAAAGTTGCCTATTAAATAAAAGCTTCTGCTAACGTCAGACGTGTTTTAAACGAATAGAAAGCCGATCCCAGCGATGTGGATTAGCGAGCTTTTTTGGAAAAGATTGAACCTGTTTCAACGGTATAGTTATATTTCCAATATTTGGGAAAGCCGCCATGTTTCATCGTGCTTTCCTTTCGTTATTAATATATACTTTTGGACGTGTCCAGTATTTCTGAAGCTTTTGTCACAGTTCGCAGGTTTTATTTAAGTGCAGCAAAGCCATTTTAATTTCCATATATTTTCCCGTGCATTGTATCGAAGATATCCCTTACATGACTACGACTGCAAGGAGCAGATGAATATATTAAATAAAAACTCCCACCTCGGATACGACGAAATTTAAACCAGTAAAGGCTTAGTTTTAACAGTGGACTCAGTTCAGTTGGACAAACAATCATACACCATATGAAACATCACATTGATATCTCACTGTCGTTGCATCTATTAACAGAGCAGCTGTCTGTTGACAACACTCTAAATAAACGAGGACATCGACAAAATCAATTCTTAGGCTTTGGAGAGCTTAATGTGACCAAAATTTGGTGAACATTTGAATGTTTATTCCCAATGAAGGCAACATGTAAAATGACCTCGGAGTGATGACATCACACACAACCCCCACTGTTGCAAGAACACCCACTGTTACTTTTAGTGTATTATTGAGACACACTGATAGAAACCCAGCTTGTCGACTTCCTCTAGAAAGGCAGGTGACCTTCAAGAGTCGGCTTTTATTCATGTAAGAAAAAAACATAGTGCTTTGCTTTTATGTTTTTGACATCATATTAAAGTGTTTTACAATAGACCAAACAACTCAATGAAAAATCTTTGACGCCCTACAGAGATGGCATCATTGATCCGAAAACAAACAACACATTCAAACATAAACCTAACAGAACCTAAAATATTCCACGCGAAACTTGCCAAAGCAAAATGAATAGGAAGTAGTATGGATGGCGATAAATTTTTAGCGGATCAGTTAGCTTAATTACAAAGAGCTCCCCACAGCAGGTGCTAGTATTCATTTGATGCGAGAAGTGTTATCACCACAAAGTGGCGCGATACATGCATAGAACAAAATATTATTGTCATAATATTATATTATAATCGAAGAAATGGGTACAATGTATAATACTACGAGTCGAGCAAATTTATCTTTCGAAAACTATTGAACTCCTCATAAACATACACTGGTGGCATATTCGTTTAAAAGAGTCAACAACCAGCTTCTATACTTCATTGTTCGAGTAAGGTCCACGACTTAGCATGTAATATCACAATTCTGTTTCGTCACTTGAACGGATAGATAGATAGAACGGCTGGGAAAAGAAAACGAACATTGATCATTTATGAATGATGGAGTTTTATGAGCTTGTTTAGTTTATTTTTTCTGTTTTCTTGAGTTAAATAAAATAGTGTACATCTCCTCAAGTATTCTTTCAGCAGAATGCTACAAACATCGATACTATTAAAATGTTTGCCATCAGAATGAGCAATTCTTGATGAGGCACGAGCTGTGGGCTTATAGTGTATTTTCATTGTTTCGCTTGTCTCTACGTTTATTTTGCACAAGCACAGGTAGAATATTTTGTAATTTCTTTATAAACTGGCCCCGGAGCAGAGGTATGCGGGTCGAAGACGAGCGCGCGAAGCCTTATGGGTAAGAAAAATTAGTACATGGCGTTTGGTTGACATGAGACAGTATGTACGCACCACAGCACAACCAATGCGAATCGCACATTCCAACCTCCCAGATAGTTTTGACTTACTTTGGTACGGCTTATTCTTTATGCAATATTGCCATTCCACATTAAACTGAGGAACTGCGTTTTGTTCGTACGTGCTATTCAACAGCATGTAGAGCCATGTAAATGCCATTAAAAGATAATAATAATAATAATAATACTAATAATAATAACAATAATAATAGAAGTTTTAAACTACCATAATAATAATAATAATAATATATACATATATTTTTTTTTCTTATTTCTACCTTATTATTTTTAGTAGTATGTAGATATATATATTAACTCCAGTGGCTCACAGGTTGAGCTGGGCTCCTATCTGACTAGTCTACATAGTTGTGTATTCTGCTATACTTATAATAATAATAATAATAATAATAATAATAATATTTTTTAATAATAAAACAACTCTTTATTAATAGCAATAAAATAATACCTATTTACGTAATAATCAAATATATAAGAAAACAAGATAATGGCTCAGCTTACAAAAAATGTGTAAAAAACTAGGCCAGAAACCTCTTTTATAAATATAATAATAATGACAGTTTATTAATTACTCTCTCTCTAAATAGTAATAATAATAATAATAATAATAATAATAATAATAATTTGTGGAGCTCTTCTTTTAGGCTTGGCTAAATATATTCATTAAATACAAAGCGCGGAACTATCTACAAAAGTCGGGTCAGCTGCAATCGTCTGTTAGTTGATACTCGACACTCGCTAAATACGCGTCCACTGCCATTTTATCAACGTACATACAACAGGCACTGCATTCAACTGTGAATGAGCCAATGTGATCCTCTGATATATAGCGAATGCACCCTTTTGCAACAGTTTTAGCATATGATAGAGCAAAATTATTCGCTGCTGGCGAGCTTTTGTTCAAAACCAGTTTGAACGAAAAAGAAATAAGAAAGGTATTTTACTGTTTACATTGAGTTGTGGATGTATTCGCGAAAGCTTATAAGAACTTGACCTGACAGCTCTGGGTCAACATGGCCAAGAAAGTAAAGTAAACTCGAAAACCTGATCTACAGACCAAATTTTACCTGGTTCACCTGGGGTTGTGAGAGTTTCTGTGAAGCTGGAAAAGGTATATCTACAATACTAAGCAATGTCAGATGTGCGAGAAGGCCGTGTGATTACTTGATTTTTAAAACATTCAACAAAATTACGCATATAAAATTCAGATCAGAATCAAATAATTTATAATGGTAATTGGACCGAGTGTAGCCCAATTCGGTTTGTAATCATACGAGTGATTTACAAAATCGGACGACCGCGAAGTGGGAGTCCGATTTGTTAATCACGAGTAAGATTACAGACAGAATTGGACGACACGAAGCCCAGTTACCAATTAATCAAAGCTATGACAAAATTTGCGAAACGAACTAACCATTGGTTGAGCATTAAACGGTTACACGTCGTTATGAATTCTGAAAAACATGACGCAAAATGAAAAATGACGCGTACTGTCCAATTACACAGGCATGACGCGTTAACTGTCCTATTACTCTGTCCAATTACAAGCATGACGCGTACACTGTCCTATTAGTGCTCAAATCGGGCTGGTGATAACCAATCACGTTCGAGAATTTTGTTATAGTTTTGATTATGTTTAATACAATAATAATGGGCGCCTTCTTTGGCTTTAAGATCTTAATTACCATATTGAGAACAAACACTATTATTAGGCCATTTCGGAAAATACCATAATACTCTTTGTTTGTCCTTCCAAATTGTGCATAAGCATTGTTTTTGTTTTCTCTTGGGGCCATTGTAAGTCCCAAGAGAAACTGGAAACAATGCTTATGCAAAATTTGGGAGGACGAACAAAGAATATTATGGTATTTTCCGAAATGGCCTATTGCAATTTCACTTTATCTCTACTGTCAGGCATTTCATAAATGAATCATGGGACAATGCCGAAACAAATGAAAGCTGCAAGCATGCACAGTACATAAAAAAGGAATGGAACTCACTTGGTCTAAATACAGTGGAAGTAAAACACTATGAGGTCCTGCTGTCGTACCCCAAGAGACCTAGCAAACTGTCTTTAGTTGATCAAACTGGACAACTGGTTTATTCGTCAGTCGTAGTACAGAGCGACATACACGCTTTGGGTGGTGTGCCATTCAGTGCGTATTCCACCTCTGGAGTGGCAATGGGTAAATTGTTATATGTCAATTATGGAACACAGAATGACTTCAAGTACCTGGACGATAGGAACATTTCATGTACGGCAAAACTTGTGCTACTTAGATATGGAAAGATCCTTGAAAGCGTTAAGGTATCAACCAATTTCATTTATTTGTAATTCCACATTCTGTCATACAGAAGCTAAGGAAAACAAAAACACATCTAATAATCGTAATTTGCGCCACGTTATTACGAGCTCTTCCAGCAATTTTCGGGAGTTAACCAATTTTTGCTTTTCCCGTGACGCAAGTAAAAAAAATTAAATCATCAACCATTTGTCAAGAAATTAAGATATTGTAGAAGAGTAATAAATAAACAAAATGGCAAAGTCTCATTGCTGTGCGATATCCCATATTGAGTTATTGGTCAAAATGAACCCCTCAAAATTATAGAATTTAGTATGGACATGCCATGTTGGTGTCCCTAAGTCGGAAACGAGTAAAAACATCTGGAATTTACTTTGGCTATCTCAAAGGCTTTCTTCTCTCTGTTGAGCTTGCAGAAATTCACGCAGACCCTTTTCTTGTTTCTCTGTTGGCTCTTCAGACCTCAAAGACACACGGTGAATCGATGTTTTCATGTACATAACAAGCTTGTGAGCAGCTAACTTTATATCACGCACTGTGGAAAAACCAAAAATTCAAACTGCTCTATTTTCACAATAAAGCGCGCTACCGAGATGAAAAAATACAAGCAGCTACATTTCAAAAGTGCTTTTCTTACGTGATGAATATAAACACGTAAAAGTCTGTTTACTTTTGAATTTTAGTTTTTTATGACGTCAAGTGAAAACCAAGAATAGCGGGAAAGCTGGCCTACAGTCTTTTATCAACAATCACAGCAATGAGAGTACTCACAAACGCATTAAAGACATACAGGAAAAACTGAACGACATTTTAACACACGACCTGACGAGCATTATCCTTCACTAGAGAACTTTGGTTTTAATCTCCCTCCTGTAATTGTTTTTAGTTACCTTTTTACATAACTTTAATAGAAAATAGAGCTTTCAGTGATCAGCACGTCTTTTTCACCTAAAAGATTGCCAATGCACAGAAATGGAACTCGGCAGGAGTGTTGTTGTACCTGGACCCTGCTGATTCTGGTCGTAATGCAACAAATAGCACTTCAACAAAAGTGACGTGGTATGCCAGTGGTACTGGTGAATGGATGAATAAAGGAGATCCGTTGACGCCTGGTTACCCAGCCACGGGTAAGTCCAGTAAGTGTAGGGAAACTACTTGATCTCTTTTAAAAATTCCTTTTGTAGGTTTAATATTATTTCATAATACTATCTCATATAATAATCTTTATATTTACCATCAATAAAGGTTTCATTTCGTTTGCATCACATAGCTGGAATTTTCAGAGAATCTGTGAATAATATTCCCTTAGCCAAGTTTCCTATCCAGCCGATTTCGAGTGGAGAAGCAAAGAAACTATTGAGGTAATGTAGCCCAACAAAACTCAGTCACGTTCGATCAGAAGTTGGTTTGTGTTAGAAAGTGTCTCCGTAGGGCATCTGTTGTTTGCTCCCTTTTCGCTTTTAAAATTCCACTCTGTACAATTAATAAAGGTATTAAGAGCGGGAGTAAACATCTAACTGACGCGTTTAAAATGAGATGATACAGCTTTCTTGTTTTAAAATCACTAAAATCTTAAAGACAATTTGAATAGGAATTCTGACGTTTATCATTATCATCATTATCGTCATCAACATAATCGTTATTGCCATTGACGTCATAATCATCTAAATCATTGTTATCCTTCGCTTATTGCTATTGCCACTGTCATTTGTTATGGTTGTTGTTATGTACGTTTGGAACACCGAGCTTTGTTCTAAGTAGCTCTTTTGCCGTTGAATTTTATCCTAAGTAGACTTTTAAACCACACGTTGGTGCCAGCACATTGGCAGGGGGGACTGGATTTTGAATATGGGATACAAATGGATCCAAATGACACAAGGTAGGACTTGACACAATGTGTGTTAATGAGAAAAAGTTTGTTAAAAATTAAAGTGAAATCCATGTTTTGGCCAAGTCGTGACTAACTTGCCCTAATTTTCATTACAGGACTGAATAAGCCGAAACTTATATTTTCACACATCAATAACGCACATGCAGAAGTGCCAAAATCAACGGTTACTGGTAGAAAGAAACAACACATCGTTAATATGAAAACGCCACCCAGTAAAGAGCACATGCATTACAGCGGTCAACCTTTTCCATGGGCAACCGTCTTGATACATGGATATGTCTGTACTTCCTTTGCCGTAATGTAAGGGAACGTCTAAAGCGGTCCAAAAGGCTGTCAGGCACGTTTACGTAACGAAATTGGTAATTGTCATGACTAATTTATTCTACCAAATATAGTGCAGCATACCTTGTCCCATCAAAATACAATTATCTATCTCTTTGCGGACAACTTCCTAAGGCGGGTACCTCTGTAAAACGGACATCCCGGTCTGGACGGTGCCTTTTGACTGCATTGTGAAAACAAATCGAATGAAACCCGCCTGGGACTTACGAAGTTCCTTTCTTAACAAACCTCGTCCTTGTGACCTGGTCGAATAACATCCGATCTAAACTTTTTCGTGGTATGACTGTGGCTTCAAAGCATGTCAATCTCTTCACAGAAACGTCAGCTTGAATGTGAGTATTGCACTTGTTAAAAGATCTGTCTGCAGCGTGGTGGGAACCATCAGAGGGGAAAAGGAACCAGGTAAAAGTATAGTCTATTGCTAAATGCCACAACACAAACGTAACTAAACGACTGTACTCCCCATGTATAAACCGAAGAACCTGTAGGTCAGATTGATGCCAGGGTATTTCAAAGACATGTCACTCCTCATTCACTTACATTTTTGGCTATGTATACAAATGTATGCTTAAATAACGGCGGCCCTTGACACTGACAAATGAACCTAAATTTGGCGAATGAGGAGTTACTTTCTGAGGAAACAATTGTACTACCTCGGTAAAGAAGTAAAACTATCCATTTGCGACAAATGGATTCTAGAGCCTGCGTCAAAGAGAATCCAGAAGCAAATTTACCTTATCAACTCAGTTTAACCCAATTTACCTCAGCTATGAACGCAACTCAAATTTTTTCAGGCTTTATTTTCACTACTGCTTAAGTAGTGTTCATAACTGCGATGATCATTGACATATTCATTCTTAAATCCGCAGTTCAAAAATATGATTTTCATATATTTATCCTAATAAATTCATCACTCACCAGTATAGTACGAACCAACACGATGAGCAGCTCTTAGTTGGTATGTTAGCTCAGTTGATATAGCAATGCACCGGTATCGCAGGGGTCACTAGTCCTTAAGTAGTGTTCACAACTTGGCGATGATCATTCTCATATTCATTCTTTAATCCGCAGTTCAAATATATGATTTTCATATATTCATATTCACTTATTAACTCCGATGACAACACCAAACGTTCGCAATATTTATTGACTTAAGTCGAGTACAGAGTTCAAAAACGACTATTGTCCTTAACATTACAGATCGCTACGTTTTGCTGGGTAGTCTACGCCCTTTCGGTGGAACAGCTGTTCTTATGGAGATTGCCAGGATTTTATTATCAATAAAAAAGAAAGGTACTGCAATTCATGACACCCGGCTGTCCGGGTCTTTTGTTATAAGCCAAGTGACTTCACTGATAATGATACAAGGTATTTGTTCGGAAAGTTTGGCGCGAACTGAATCCGACTGCGTGTTAAGTTTTGGTTTTACGTTCCTGATAAACAACATCTCGTAGATCAAGCAGTCAAACTTTAGGAGTCATCAAAAAGTCGTTCACTATTTATATCGCTCATTTTTATTCTATAATAATAATAATAATAATAATAATAATAATAATAATAATAATTTTTTCTTTTTTCCTATTTTAATAGGAGATCGTAATGTTTTGATAGTCGTAATTTGTTGAGTAGCAACAATTTTATCTCGTTTCTCTTTTAACTTTTCTGCTTCCTTTTTTAAAAAAAGTTAATCGAAATATTATTTTTATTAATATTATTGATATGTAAATAGGTATTATTTTTATTGTTATTAATAAAAAGTTGTGTTATTAATAATAATAATGATAATTAATAATAATAGTAATTTTATTTACAATGCATCGAATATTTACAAAACAACAAATTATTATGTACAAACTATGAGAAAACTAGTAAATCTTTGTTATAAATGCTTATCTAAAAAACAATCACATTGATAAATAATATTTGAAGTAAGAATTAAGCACTATAAGCATTAAAAATTATGTCAATTCATAAAAATGAAATCACTGTGTCAATTAATAATAATGATAATTAATAATAATAGTAATAATAATAATACAAGAGGGAATGACCAAAAGGACCTTTGGCCATTGGCTATGGCTTGCTTCTTTGGTTAAAATGCGGCATAAGCGTCATCGTCATGAGATGCGGCGTAAGCGTCATGAGAAGATATGTTCAATAATCAGCTAATCCGCCTCGAAAAGTACAACAAGTACAGCAAGGGACACAGCTCAACAAGGTAGAGCCGAAAGCATATACAAGGCTCCTATGGCAGCCGCTATACGGTTCATGTATGATCTTGGAGAACTAGCCTGCAGAACAGGCGTTATTTTTTGCGTATTTTAGGCGAGTAGGGGCTCTAGCGATGCGTGCGCGGACACGCACGTGTCTCGCGCTCCACGCAGGCATCGCTACGGCCCCCATTCGCCTAAAATACGCAAAAAATAAAAATAAATAACGCCTGTTCCACAGGCTAGGAGCACAGCCTTCAGCCAGCTCGAATGCTGGTCTTTGCCGAGGGAGGAAAACTGGAGTACCCGGAGAAAACCCTCAGAGCAGGGTCGGCAACCAACACAAACTCAGCCCACTTATGGCGTCATCTAGGAATCGAACCCGGGCCACATTGACACTCACCACTGCGCCATCCCCTGCTCCCCTCAGTTTCAACAGGGGCGAACAGGGCTGATATCCTCATATTCCCCTTAGAGAATATCAGATTTAATACGGGAATCTTATATTTTCCCTTCATGACGCACCCACACACAACCATTTCCACTAAAACACACGCAAACACACAACTTAACTTCACCTGTGTTCCTTTCATTAGCGTAACCAGTATTGTCATCTCCTAAATACAGTGTTACTGAATTTAATTTTAGTTCCGGCGCAATTTGTCGTAATTTGTGTCAACCGCCTAACAATAATGGCGTAAAATACTTTAGGTTGGTTGCCTCGGAGAACCATAAAAATCTGTAGCTGGGGAGCAGGGAACACTGGAGCTGTAGAATGGATCGAGGTACAGAGTTTCTATATCAAATTAGCCCTCTTTCCTTGCCGGTTTTCATGTCACCTTTTCCCCATAATTTACATTAGGATGTTCAAACTTTTAATGGTCCTCCAGTCTACTTGGCAAAAGGTTCAAGATTTCAAAATGAAATACAAGATAGAAGTGCACTCTTATTCTTTTTGCTTCTTTCACTATTTTACCACTGCAAACCGGCGATTTCTTACACGGAATCATAAATACTTCAATCTGGATGCTCCTCATTTTCGGACACTGCGTTCTTTCTTCAGTGCCACAATTTGGTTCCAAGGTTGGGTAAAACAGTAGGCTATTGTACTAGTTTTAGTTCAGCTTAAAAGAGAACCAACATAAAACAGGCACAAAACTCCTACTAAACGAAATAGAGAAGCAGCGATCGAGTTCATCCTCCCATACAAAAGTCCAACTGCAATAACACAAAATCCAGCTGAACCGAACATAGGCTTTAGTTCTGTTACCTATTATTATTGGCTTCATTTATTTGTTTGTTTGTTTGGTGCTTATGTTTTTGTTTGTTTAACACTCATTTTAAACGTAAATTGCTCACTTCTTGAATCAATCGGCCAGATAACGAACAATTGCGCGAAAATGCAACAAAAACAGCAAGAAGAGTTTGATGTTATTATTATTTCAGGAGTATGAACGAGTTCTGGAAACGCGCGCCGTTGCTTTCCTTAACGTGGATAGCAGTGCACAAGGTACTTTCTATTTATTCCGAAAAATCAGCACGTCTAATTTAGCTAGAACTAGATTAAGAATTGAGGCTTGTTTAAAAATGTCCATGCTGATTAAATTGCATTTGACACATACATACATATGTACATACATACATCACATTATTTACCCTCGGATTTTAGAGTAGCTTGTGCAGCTAATTTCTCCGAGAATTTAATCATCAGATGAGAGATAGGCCATCACACCGGGAACTACGTCCCCTACTCTTTTCGATCAGTGTGTGGGTTCTTTTACGTCCACAGAATCAATTATGAAGAGTTGTGAGACGGGCCCTACGGCTTATCGTCCTTATCCGAGAAGACTAGAAAGTCTAACCATTTGCAGATGTTATTACAAAGGCAGCACTATCTCCTCAATTATTTAAAGACCCTGAGTGTTGGTCCGACCGGGGTTTGAACCACCGACCTCCCGCACGCTAGTCCGGTGCTCTACCACTGAGCTAACCGGTCGGCGGTAAACGAGTTTTGTTTTCGCCTGTTACTCCTTGTTTAATGCCTATACGGATTAAGACTTTAGAAACTTGAAAAAAATATTTTCGAGTTGGAAATACGCGCTATTTTACCTTCGAAATGTCCCGGCTTTCGCTCGGCCAAATCATCACGTGACATGGCCTTGTGACGTCAAGTTTTTTTTTTTTTGTCTATCAATGACTAAAATTCACTTAATCTGTGGAAAGCCTTTGTAAATGAGGCACACAACGTGACGTTACAAACAACATACATGGGATAAACTAAACCCTAGTCTTGGGGGGACTCCATCGATGGCAAAATTCCGCGTATTTCGAGCACACAGATGCTTTTTGTAATGACAAAAAAACAGACGGCAAAAATTCCTGTGATATGCACTTTAGATTACAAAAATGAGCGATATTACACGACGTTTCGAAGTCATCTTGACTTCATTTTCAAGTGATAAATGTAACGGTCGTTTCAGGTTTAAATTAAGTGGTTGTTTATAACGTCAGCCAACGAATTAGTGTGCGCGCGATGAAATGTTCTAAACAAATACTTTCGCGCGAATTGAGTCTGATTGTGTGTTCAGCTTCGGTTTCTTCTCACGGATGAAAAGCATTTTGCGGATTAGACAGTCAAGCTTTCCCTGACATTTCTTCAAAACGGAGAACTGTTTTAAAAACTCGGGGTTTGAAATTCCGTGGCAACCTTTCACCTGTGCACCGACGGCTGAGGCTCTGTGTTCTTCAATTCGCTGATGGAGACGACGAGTAGTGTAGCCGATATAATCTGTATCGCACAGATCACATTTAAATTGATATACAACACATTGTCGGCTAACGACCGGTGGTTTCCTCTCCTGAGTTTTAAGTTGCTCGCCAATTTTTGGACTCGTGAATACCGTTTGTATTGGGTTGATGATGTTGTTGCCAAGATCTTTAAGCTGTTTCCGGACGAAGTCCGCAGACCTCTGATCTTTGAAAGGTAGTAGGAATCGAACGATGTTTCCCTCTGACATGGCGTTGTTCTTCTGAGCTTGATCATTTTCCGTCAAAAAGACTGAATTCAGAAACGAGGTAACGGTGGCATCAACCATTCTATCGGGGTATCCCAGCTTAAAAAACATCCCCTTAAGATAGTCGCACTCGTTTACGACCGATTCCCACGAAGATGAAACGAAACGATCCATATCCTAGTTGAGAAAGCATTTACGAACAATTGGTTCAATGTTACACACAAACTGAATATCAGCAAGTCCGATCTGGTTGAATTATTGCAAGTGGCAACAAAAAATTAGTTGTTTCAGTTTGATGGAAGGCTCTACATACAGGTTGATGGTGTTGCAATGGATTCACCCATAGGCCCCCTTGTAGCCAACGCCTTCTTATGCTCTATTGAAGAACACCTCGAGCGTGAGAACAAGTTACCATCATTTTATAGGAGATATGTCGATGACACACTATCTTCTGTGTCAGATATTCAAAGTGCAACGACCTTCTTGGAAACTTTGTATGAGTGTCATCCATCTATCCACTTTACGATGGAGATAGCCGACAACAACAAGTTACCATTCCTTGGCATGATAGAAAAGAAAGGATGTGAACTGGTAACCAATGTATATGGAAAACCAACGAACAATGGTCTCCGTTTACATTTTCAGAGCCACGTAGACATGCGCTACAAGAAATCATTGATTGAAACCATGTTACACCGGGCCTACCGCCTTTCATCTTCGTGGGAATCGGTCATAAAAGAGTGCGACTATCTTAAGGGGATGTTTCTTAAGCTGGGATACCCCGATAGAATGGTTGATGCCGTTACCTCGTTTCTGAATTCAGTTTTTTTGACGGAAAATGATCAAGCTCAGAAAAAAAACGCCATGTCAGAGGGAAACTTCGTTCGAGTCATACTACCTTTCAAAGATCAGAGGTCTGCGGACTTCGTCCGGAAACAGCTTAAAGATCTTGGCAACAACATCGGCAACCCAATACAAACGGTATTCACGAGTCCAAAAATTGGCGAGCAACTTAAAATTCAGGAGAGGAAACCACCGGTCGTTAGCCGACAATGTGTTGTATATCAATTTAAATGTGATCTGTGCGATACAGATTATATCGGCTACACTACTCGTCGTCTCCATCAGCGAATTGAAGAACACAGAGCCTCAGCCGTCGGTGCACATGTGAAAGGTTGCTACGGCATTTCAAACCCCGAGTTTTTAAAACAGTTCTCTGTTTGAAGAAATGTCAGGGAAAGCTTGACTGTCTAATCCGCAAAATGCTTTTCATCCGTGAGAAGAAACCGAAGCTGAACACACAATCAGACTCAATTCGCGCGAATGTATTTGTTTAGAACATTTCATCGCGCGCACACTAATTCGTTGGCTGACGTTATAAACAACCACTTAATTTAAACCTGAAACGACCGTTACATTTATCACTTGAAAATGAAGTCAAGATGACTTCGAAACGTCGTGTAATATCGCTCATTTTTGTAATCTAATGTATTTCAAAAAGTTTTCTCCTTCGTATATGCACTTTAAGCTGAAAAAATAAGCTGCCATAGATTTAGTCAATAGATGTGAAAACCTCTTCTGTTTCTTGTTTTCTGCTTTAAGATTTAAACATGGGAGTAAAAGTCCATCAGTTGTTGAAAGAAACAGCTTTTAAAGCTGCAAAATTGGTGAGTTGTGCGAATATAATAGAAAATATCTGGCTCTACATCAAGAAACAGTTACAAAAATCCACGGTAAATATCGCGACCAAGAATGACCTCCTACGTGCGATCCCACAGTGTGTATGGCAGCCGATCGATTTGGAATACACAATGAAGCTTTCCTACTCCATTTCTGATCGACCAGATTAAAATGCAGGGCTATCTCACTAAATATTGAGGTCATCTCAAACCTCGATGCGTAGCAAAATATGCCAAACCTAACGCGTCGAAAAACGTAAACAAACGCAGCCATATTGAAAGTGACGAATATTTATTTAGACTTGAATGGGTTTTAAAAAGAAGCATAAATAGAACTAGCGCTTTAAAATAGTCATTGCCTTCACAAACTGACCATACTGGCCAGCCAGTTGTGACATAAAGAAAGCGCTCTTGGTATTGCGATTACTGCCAGTTAGGAATTATTTTGCATTAAAGGAACCGTCCAAAAGCATCAATTTTTTTAATCGATTTGTTTTATCGAATTTGTGCATTTTCCTGAAAAAGAGAAGTGACCTTTAATCCAGGGAATTTTTTTTCTAGGTGAAAGTCGCAGGCAGTTCGACAGAGTCGTTGTATGACGAATGGATAAAAACAGGGTAAGCTGTTTTACTGCTTGTATATTGCGATTATTTTTGGTCACGCCATCCTTAGTTTTATCTCAATAGACTCAGTGACCACGTTTTACCCAGTTCTTAACTAATTGACATTGACTCCTATGACATTAAACTTTTCCCACGACTGTGACTGATCGTTATTTTATTTCATTTAATCATTTCTGTGCTATTGCGAGAGTCAGTTTTCATCTTCTTTTAGAATGCTAAAACTACTGTTATCTGTATTACTCTAAAGGAGTATTAACATGGTGGGATCCTTCTTTAGATTACTACTTGATGAATGCCAATTCGAAAATTGCTGTTCTCCTTCTTCTCCTTTCAGTTCTTTGCCTATCAATATGGAAAGTGGATGCTTTCCTTTTGCATATAAAATTGGTGTACCTTGCGTTTCTCTGGTCTATTACCCTTATAATGTAAGTTTGATTTTATGCCACTGTTATTATAACTCTATGTCTTTATACTGCTTAAAGAGTAGCAATTCATCAATCAGTATGTTGAGGCAAAAGCTTTGTTTTTCGAAGTAGATGAATGAGAAAGCTTTAAGCGGAAAGTTCCTGTTTGGTGCATGATCACAATGTGTAGCCTTTGGTTTGTAGATATTTGCAGTTTAACACGGGAGTTAGTTTCCAGATAGACTCCGGTTCTGAGTCGTTGGAGGAGTAAAAAGGAATTTTAAGTATATCAACTGAGTTGATAAGGTAAATTGATCAGTATAAAGAAATTCGAACGTTTTCAGAGCGAAGTGCTTAAATGTTCAAAAAGCTTTTGAATAACTTTACATTGGCCATTTTACCTTAGAAACTCGGTGGAAGTAAAATTGCAGTTTGCAGATACACAACTAGAAATCGACTAACAAAAGAACCTCGATTTGGAAAACCTGAAGGAGAAAAATCCTATGTCTTTTGTTTGTTTGTCTGGTGGTCCCTTTGTGTGCTTTTTAAGGAGTCTCTACACTTAGAACTAAAGTGATGTTGTTTGTAGCACATTAAATGACAACAGACTACAAAGTATGTACTAAGGATTATTTCTCTAACAGGCCTCTAGTAGTATCAATACGCCCGGCAACTTCAATACCAACATGGCGCTTGTGCAGGTGTGGCTGCAGATGACGTTTGATATTGCAGGCTCAAAGTCTATCCCGTTTCACGTAGTTCAGTATGCAAAGGCCTTGCGCATGTTAACAGAAGAGCTGTCTGCGAATTACATTGGTACATTAACACGAAATAATATCACACTAGGTACGTTCTACCATCTGCGCTGCAGGTATGCCTAAAAAGCTGATTTGAAGCTTTTAGTACTCCGTCAACAGATCGGTAGAACGTTTGAGCCGTATTTTAATTATTTCAGCTTTTATTCTTGCTACATTGGCTACATAAGAATCCATGAGTCGCGTTTTCAACAAAGGCAAAAAACCACGTACAGTCGGTTTCTCTATGAGTGAGCTTAGTTGCACATAATTGTACAACATCTTTTGCCAGAAAATCCTCCATGACACTCTATTGTGTAACGCGATTAAGGAGACGCTCAATGGGATAAGGAGAGGATAAGGTGGCCAGTTCAAACGTTTGTTACAAGATATACACTTTTATTTTAATTGTTCATTATATTGCGACGGACCTTTGAAGAGATGTAAGTTGAAAAGGAAGTAGTGACGCTCGCTTCAACTAGCTGAATGTAACACTCGATCGAGATAACATCACTTTTAATTCAAGTCAGAAAAATTATGCTTCCACAAGGTTAACTTGGTGTTATACACTGATTAATTGAGTAACATTTATCTGTCTGTTAATTTTTTCGGTAGAATTTTTGATAAAAGCTGCTGAAGAATTCCAGGAAGCTGCACAAGTATTTCAAGATTGCTTATATGCAGTGGACAAAGACAAGTAATTTGAAAATCCCTCAAGATTCCGATAATGATAATAATGATAATGATAATGACATTGGTGTAACAGACTTCTTATTAATCTTTTGTCTTGTGACCAAGGGTGCAGGTCTCGTACGCGTTATAATTGAGCACATGTTTTGCCTACCCGCATGTAAATTCAGTACAGCTGAAGGTTTTTTCCAGTCTGCGTTGCTGGAGGTGTGAGGAAGATAGTTACTTGGTGTTTGTTAGCGGTAACAGAAAAACCTTTTTATAAAGCGACTTTTGCAGACAACGTGTGAACGTGTACATGGATGGCTAAATATACGACAAGGCTTTAAAAATCACTGAAGAATCCCTGCCCTCCCCCAAAT
>JAEMWC010000017.1:2040000-2042500 GCA_016490735.1 Pachyseris speciosa | reverse complement strand
GCGCAGAAAGCAGAAATATGGCGGACAAAATTCGGGAGCTGAAATCCTCGTTAAATAAACAGTCATGCAACCGAAATCAACGCCTTAAAAGAAACTAAAAATAGCAGAAAAAGCAACCAACCAGCTAAAATATGTCATCCATTGCGAAGACGATTTAAATAATCTTTGATTTTTCTTTTAATTGAGCGTTTTGAAAAGTTGCCAAGAAATGCAATCTCTTTATACTGAGAACTTTCAGCCGAGGATGGAAAAGAAGAGCCAAAAATCAGATAAAAAATCTGCGTACAACTAGTTTCGTTTTATAAATGTGTGCTGGATTGTGTGTGTTACGGGTTTGTTTATGTGTTTTTCGATCTACATTCTTCAAAGTAATTTTTAAAAGCTTTCTCGTTACACCTAAGGTGACATTATTCTGTGAAGGTAGATAATATAATGTTATAACTTTAAACGTAAGGGGATTAAAAAAACCGGGTGAAGAGGAGAAGTATTTTTTGCTTTCTAGAAGATCAAAATTGTGAAGTCTACTTTTTACAGGAAACTTATTTGGAGCCTAACGACGAAGCTATTTGGAGAAGCGAATGGGGAAGTGTTATTTTCTTTTCACATGGACCTATAATAGTGTTTGCATCTTAATAAATCCTTCTTTGAACTACCGTAAAACCTCTATTAAGCCCCCCGTCTCTATTAATCCCCCCTCTCTAATGAGCTCCCCGTTTGGAAGTCAGTTTTTGTAATAAGCCCCCCCCCTCTCTAATAAGCCCCCCCCCCTCTCTAATAAGCCCCCCTCTTTTGGGACATGAGATTTTGTAATTAGTCCCTCCTATTCCCTGTTGCAAAATCCACTTCATTCGGCTCAATTGGCTTGTTTTTAATCAAATATACACTCAAACACATAATACTGTTTGCTGCTCTTTATTAAATAATAAAATTTCACTGCAGTTGTTTGAGTTTTGTGCAAAAACTGTTTTAAAACGAAACTGCGTGAGTTAGATTTGAAGTAAGCCCTCCTTCTCTCTATTAAGCCCTCCTCTCTAATAAGCCCCCATTAATGAAGCCTAAAATTAAATTAGCCCCCGGGGGCTTAATGGAGCTTTTACGGTACTCGTTTGAAAATTCACACAAAGACCAGAATAGAAGAATCGTCTCAGTTGATGTAAATTTAAATGAAAGCCAATTTTCTTTGCCTACTTTTTACAGGAAATTTATTCGGAGCCTAACGACGAAGCTATTTGGAGAAGCGAACGGGTAAGTGTTATTTTCTTTTTACGTGGATCTATACATAGTGTTTGCATCTTAATAAATCCTTCTTTGAACTACTCTTTTGAAAATTCACACAAAGACCAGAATGGAAGAATCGTCTCAGTTGATGTTAATTGAAATGAAAGCAAATTTTCTTGGTGTAACGTCTATGTTCCAAATGAGCAAAAACAACAGCACGAATTTCTGCATAATTTAAGCACATACCTCATGTCCAACACAGATATTGACAGCGTTGTTGTACATGTAGGTGGTGATTGGAACATCACTTTGCTAGCAATTGATAAAAAAGGCGGCGCCGCGTGGAAACCTACCACCGCTAGAGAAAATGGCTAGCGGTATTGCTCGTGGGCGCGTGCGCACCATGACGACGTTGCCCAATAATTAATAATATAATAATACTTGAGCCCAACATGGCGGCCATACTTCACCTGACCAGAGCCTGACCAGCTAGTTTACAGCGCAAGAACAGCGCACATCTTTGATATTGGACATTCATGTTATGGTCAATTGACACCTGTCAAAACAAGGCATCCGCTGACCAGTTTCACGTGAGCATATCGGGGGCTCAAGTTTAGAGCTCATCGAGGCCAGCTGTTTTTTTTAAGTTGACCGCTGCCAGGTACTGGCTTTCGATTGGATCGAAGGTTCAAGCCTGATCAACTTAACCAAAACGAGACACCAAAACCAAAACGAGGCTTAATGTGCGGAAGCCGCGCGGCTCGAAATTTCACATTCAGTTCATTCGGTTGGTTTCCTCATTATGAGCAAAACAATTTCATCTTCTTCGATCGAAGTTTGTCTTTTAATTCGCGTAAAAAGCATAACAATTAAGAACTTGTTAAAAGATCCTCCGGAAGGTGAATTTGCAAGTGATAAAAAAACCGGGAGGTGCGAAATATTTTTCTCGGGAAAAGCTTCAAACTTGGATCGATTGTGTGGTTGAAAACAAAATGATTTAACGATTCGAGGGCTTTGCTGTCACTTTACCGCGGCATCTTGCAGCTCACCAAGAAAGCAGAACACCGGCATTAATGGGAGGAACGAGTAGCTCAAACTCTGTGGAAGAAGTCCTTTCTTTGGACAAACCGTTTTTGCGGATGCGTGTTTTTACTAAAGTGGAAGCTTGCGTATTTTCAAGTGGTAGAAACCTCTACAACACAGGACACTGAGGTAAATTAAATAAAATGAAGGCTAACATTTGGTTTAATCGTTGTTACTTTTCTTCGGGAATGAAAATTGT
>JAEMWC010000017.1:2015000-2030000 GCA_016490735.1 Pachyseris speciosa | reverse complement strand
CAATTCGTGTGAAATTGTTTCTCACCTCTGTTTTCTTTCAAAGGATTGCCTCTACCCATCAACCCAGCCTTATGATGCCAGGCAGGGGGCTTCTGGAGTGGAAAATGGCTCGAAAAACACACTTATAAACTAAATGCGCAACGAATTGTAGCTGTAGTGTTCGTTTAGAAATAAACGACAGCTAGCGTGACGAGGATGACATCAAAGACAGAGCCTTCGGTGTTGTGGACCAGCGAAATCTCCGTGGTTAGCCCTTATATGGAGTAGCTAGGTCGATTTGACCTCCTACCCTTGCAAATTGCAAAAAAGGTGACCAAATTGCCGGGGGAAAATGAGTTAAGAAACGTTAACCCATATCTTATTAACACGTAATTGCAATGAGTCCTCGTAAAAAGGGATTAAAGCTCCGGCTAAACGATCAAACATTTTCATCCAACATCGTGTTTGTCAAACATAACTTTGCGTGGCTAAATGCACAAACAAATGTTTGACAAAACACGAGACAAAGTGAGTCCACAGAACGTTTTTTTGCGTATTATCGCTGAAATCTCGACGTTGTTTGGTTCATTTGGTTGCTTTTTACCCGCTGTGTACGGTTTGTTGGTTGGGGTGGCTAAATGATCAAACATTTGTTCGTAACGCGAAATGTTAGATGAAACTGTTTCATCTCGATCAAACATGGAAAGCCATTTAAATACAATTCACTGCGGACTGTTGTAAACATAAAATATTGGCGCAAGAGAGGAAAGCCATGCGAAGTGTTCAATACTAGCACAAAAGATTATAACCGTGGAGCTCCGCTTTTAGGCTTGGCTAAATCTATATATAAGAGAAATACCATGGAAAGTGTAATTTTCTTGTCTATCTACAAGTTATATCCGCAATCCCTAATCATCTCCTGGATAAAACAACTTTCTTGTTAGAATGCATGTTTCTATAAATCTCCTTGCAATGAAAAATAAAGACTAATATCGTTTAATCATCAACAATGGAGAAAATCGAACTCAAGGCAAGCACAAAATGGGCTCGAGACCAAATCCCTCTAGAGTCGTATTTTGGCGATATCAAAAGCATATGCAAAGATAATTCTACTTCAAACTCCTACATAGGACGATAGTTTCCAAAATGGAGCTGTTCATGTATGGCATAGAAGACAATATCCTTTGTGAATATTACCAAATGAATGACTCAATAATTCACTCTTTCCAAAATTGTAGTAGAAGTCTTTAGTAGAAGTCTTTAAGCTAAGCTAAAATATGTATAACAAAATTGAAAAGGATTTAAGTTAAAAGATATTAAGAAATAAATTTAAAAAGACATCTATTTACAAAGGCCCGTTTGAATCGGTCACTTTTTACTTTAGGAAGTAAAAAGTCATGACCCCTTCTCTAAGATCCCTATAACCTTTGGGAGGGAGCGAGTTATATAATACATGACCAGTGTCACTTATGATTCTGTTAAAAAGATCACTGTCCCTACTCGTAATTACATCAGATATCAAAATGATCTTATTACTGTAGCCAAAACGATAAACTCGCCGAAAAAAGGTGTCAGTTCGATCTAAATCGTATCAAGAAAAGCGGATCAATTTTGATAACAATAGGCTTTGTTCTTAGACCAAAAAATGACCTGATGTGGTCATTTTTTAACAATACCGGCAACAGGTTCAAAATACACACGGGACTTTCGAAATTTCGGATTAGCATACGAGTGGCAAGTTGAAATGATGGGAAAGACCGAAGAAAAGACAAATTCTCCCCGGGGGAGTGTATGCCGGTAGAGTTCTTTCGATTCAAAAAGTTACTGTGAGGTGGCTGGTGAGGATAGCGGTTGCTACAAAAAATTAAACACCGCAGCTCTCGACAAGTGTGCCATCGACATTGCCTTCTTCAGTACTATATGCAGTGTACCTTTCAGCTTCAACTTGAAAAAAATATATACCATACCATTATTCGAAGGCTTGTTAAAGGAAGGAAAGTATACAGTCGAGTGAAATTATAAACGAGGACTAAGCTGTCGCTTAGCTGCCGTTCTGGTTTGGTCAGGGGTGAGTAATTGGAAATTGGAAGAAGATAAATCTGCGAACCGCGCCTCGCGCTTGCCGTGCAATCACGGCTTCGCCGCGGTGAGATTAATCTACCAAATTTGAGAGCGTAAATACTTTAGATAATGTAAGGATACTGTAATGAGGATACTGTAATGTAAGCACAACAATTAGTGTGTAGTGTAAATACTGTTGAGTAATTGCGACCGTAATTTGTCTTTCTCTTTGTATTCTCTCAACTAATAAGAAAAAAAAATCATTCACATCTATATAGATATTGTTTACTTTGAACTAATTGACACAGGTTTCATTCTAGCTTTTGCTCAGCTGATCGATTCAAAAGCTCCCCGGCAATGTACGGACTGTGCGCGTGGCGAAATTCCACAGAGAACTGTAACATTTTCGATCGGAGCTACTCATTTGCAAGGAAAGCAGATGCACGATACCCTGACCAACTGCCGTTTTCCGGTAGAATTAGTGATAGCAAAATTGTTCGGTAGAAGAAGAAGACGACGACATCTTGAAAGCTCTAATAATGTCAGAAAATGTCAGTCGCCAGTTGGAGCAAATACTAGAAAAGTTAAAAAAATTAGACAGCATCGAAACTGCTTTGGAAAACATTGAAGCAAAACTAGAAAACTTAGAGTCAAGAACAAAGTGGCTGGAGGAAGTTCAACATGGAAATGAACACGAAATATCTGTCCTAAAGGATAGCCTCAGCAAGAATGAAAGTAATCTGAAGGACGTAACTGCAAAGCAAACAGCCTCTGAGAAAGATCTGGTCAATTTGACATGCCAAGTGAAAAACCTTGAGAAGAAAACTGAAGACCTCCATACAAAGAATCTTTATCTTGAGGCGTATTCGAGACGCGAAAACCTTAAATTTATGAATGTTAAAGAGACTGCCACTGTAGATCAAAGGGAAGATACGGAGCAAGTTCTTCGAGGATTTTTGGAACGAGAGCTTGGCTTTTTAAATGCAAGGGATGTAGAGAATCAGAGGGTGCACCGCGTCGGAAAGAGGAGAGATGAAAAACCGAGACCAATACTTGTTCGCTTCTTGCGCTACCAGGACTGTGAGAAATTATTAGCCCTAGGTCGCCGACTCTGCGGAACTGGATATCAAATGTTCAGGGACTTTCCAAGTGAAATAGTTGACAGAAGAAAACCTCAGATTGAGACTTTGAAATTGGCACGTAGAAATGGTGTTCCGGCAGCTTTCAGCGCTTCACAACCAGACAAATTATTTGTTAGAGGAAAGCTGCGGCCGGTAGGTAAACAACTCAATGTATAGAGACAAATGTGATATGATAGCTTCTTAAGTTTTGTATGTTTTAATACACCTTCGGCATAACATTGCTTTGTCGGAGGCGGTCGCAACAAACTAAACGGTAGATTGCCAAACTGTTTGCTTCTTCTCGTCAAGCCTTATCATTGTTTTTTATATTTTTCACTGTATGTTTATTTGTCTTTAAGTCAACGTCTGTGGTTGTGCTGAAATCAAGTTTATTTATTTATTATTATTTTTCTGAGGGAATGCTGCCAGTCTCAAAAGATATAATTGGCACAAAACTGAGCTAATAATGGATCTTAAGATAGCATCAATAAACATTAGAGGTCTTGGAGACAAGAAAAAGCGAAGAGAAACATTCAAATGGCTTCGAGAAAAAAAAAACAATCAATCTTCTTTGTCCAAGAAGCGCATTGTTCTGACAGTAGTATGCATGATTGGAGGACTGAATGGGGCTATCAAGCTCTATTCAGCTGCTGTTCCAGCAAAAAAGCAGGTGTCGCAATATTATTCAACAATAATTTTGTTTTCCAAATATTGAAAAGTTATATCGATCCCGAGGGACGTTTTATAATATGTGATCTTAATACAAGTGGGAAGTGGATAACACTGGCAAATATCTACGCTCCAAATGATGACAATCCAACTTTTTTTTACCAATTTCTTTGAACATTTAATGGACTTCAATTGTGAAGACATCATAATAGGAGGTGGCTTTAATTTAGTTTTAGATGTTGAAAAAGATAAAAAGGGCGGCCTTGCTAGAACTCACCATAAATCTCTGGAAGTCATAAATAATTTTGCTGAAAACATAGACCTAGTCGACGCCTGGAGATCTCTAAATCCGGACTCTTTGAGATATACATGGCGGCAGAGAAAACCTGAAATTCACTGTAGACTTGATTTTTTTCTTATCAGTCAATGTTCGCTCTGTAACACTATCAATGCAGACATACTACCAGGCTATAAAACGGACCATTCTATGACACTTTACACATCTCACTACACTTAAACACAAGAGGTCGAGGCTTTTGGAAACTTAACACCTCGTTTTTATCAGATAAAATGTACGTGGACCAAATTAAATCAGTTATAGCAACAACCAAAGCAGAATATGAGCAAGATGACACTGTTGATTCAAACCTTCTACTGGAAATGATAAAGATGAAAGTGAGAGAAACATCCATGAAATACGGTGCAACAAAGAAGAGGAATTTAGAATCAAAGCAAAAGGAAATCGAAAGAACAATTAATTTGTTAGAAAGACAATTAGCAGATACTCTCTCTCACGGAGAACAAAAGGAGAAAAACTGGGCGGAGTTGGAAGGGAAAAGGCGTGAATTGGAAACAATAATTGAATACCAAACTAAAGGTTCAATTTTAAGGTCAAAATCTCGTTGGTACAACGAAGGCGAGAAAAATACTGCATACTTTCTTAACCTTGAAAAAAAGACACTGCAAACAAGGAACAATAACCCAATTGAAAAACGATGAGCATAATCTAATTTTCTCAGATAAAGAGATATTATCAGAATGTGAGTCCTTTTACAAAACTCTTTATTGTTCTAAGCAGACTGATGGTTCCGCAGGAACCTTCTTTTCGTCATTACAAAATGGAACCTCTCTAAACAATGAGGAGCAACTACTTTCCGAAGGGCCTCTTACTATGAAAGAATGTTTAAGTGCTTTAAAAGACATGGAATCTGAAAAAACGCCAGGCACAGACGGTCTCCCCTGTGAATTTTACAAAGTTTTCTGGAATGATATAGGAGAAATTTTAGTCAAGGCTTTTAACCACTCGTATGATACAGGGAATCTTTCAATTTCACAAAGACGTGGAATTGTTAAACTCGTCCCCAAAAAAGATGCTGACCTGACTTCAATTAAAAACTGGCGGCCAATAACATTACTAAACTGTGATTATAAGATTGCATCAAAAGCCATTGCGAGTAGAGTTAAAGCGGTTCTTTCTGGACTTATTTCTGAAGACCAAACAGGTTTTATAAAAGGCAGAAATATAAGCGAGAACATCCGCACCATTGACGGCATCATCAAATACACGGCAGAAAACAATATCCCAGGGATTCTTCTCTTCCTTGATTTCGAGAAAGCTTTCGATACACTAGAATGGTCTTTCATAAACAGAACATTGCAACATTTTGGTTTTGGCTCATCGCTTTTAAAGTGGATTAATATCTTCTACTGTGATATTGAAAGCTGTATCTTGAATAATGGCTGGTCAAGTAACTTCTTCCAACTTAGCAGAGGAATTAGGCAAGGTTGCCCTTTGTCGCCCTATCTATTTGTCCTCTCCGTTGAAGTACTTGCCGAAGCTATCCGAAGGAGAAAAGAAATCGGCGGTATAGACATAAATGGAATAGAGTTTAAATTAAGCCAGTTTGCAGATGACACAACACTTATCTTGGATGGTTCAAAAGAATCCTTTGTTGAATCTATACTCCTTATAGAAGCTTTTGGGAATTTATCTGGCCTCAGGCTCAACAATAAGAAGACAGAAGTTTTATGGATTGGATCTAAAATGGATTGTGAACATAAGCTCTGCCCAGAAAAAGATTTCAAATGGTCAAGGAAAAAAGTTAGCACTAGGCGTGTGGTTCTCAACGGACGCAAATATAATGATCTCTTTGAATTACAGTGATAACCTTAAAAAAATAACTTCCATCCTGGAATGCTGGAAGTTTCGTAGGCTCACTTTATTAGGAAAAATTGTAGTCTTAAAAAGCCTTGTTGCGTCTCAACTTGTCTATATACTCTCCCCATTGCAAACTAACCATGAAGCGATTAAAGAGATAAACTCAGTGTTTTATGCCTTTTTATGGAACGATAAAGGAGATAAAGTTAAACGGAAAATAATGATTAACGACTATGCTAATGGCGGTCTGAAAATGCTGGATATTTCATCTTTTAATAAAGCTCTTAAGGTTGTCTGGGTTAAAAAATATCTTGACCCAGAAAACAACGGTAAGTGGAAAGTTTTATTTGATTTGCAATTAGAAAAATTTGGAGGTAACGCACTGCCAAAAGGGAACCTTAATCTAAAGGATATCAAAGACTTAAAAATCTCAGACCCATTTACAAAAGAAATTTGTGAGGTTTGTTTTGAGGGAACAATAACATCCGACGAACATTTTTTGTCTTCACCTTTGTGGCAAAACTCGCTAATAAGAATACAAAATAAGCCTGTACTATATAACGACTGGATCTCTAACGGAATAACACAAGTTAAACAGCTATTGGATCACTCCGGCAGCTTTCTTTCTCTAACGGCATTTCAAAATAAATATGGGTTTCAGGTGCGACCACTATCCTTCTTTGGAGTGATTTCTGCAGTGAACCGTCTACGTCGATCAAACACAAGGACCCAGACTAAACATGAAAGTTTCCTGCTGAAATTACTGCAAACCCAAAATCCTTCCCAACTCGCTTACTTCAAGCTTGTTTCCAATAAAAGCGAGCAGCCAATATCATGCCAGGAAAAATGGAAGAAGGATGTAATGTCTGGCTCAAACGATGCTTTTAATTGGAAAATGGCTTACCAAACACCCTTTAAGTGCACCAAGAACTCTAAGCTTATTTATTTTAATTTCAAATTTCTACATCGTCGTTTAGCAACTAATAGTTTTTTGCAAAAAATAGGAATAAAAAACAATGACAAATGCACTTTTTGTCATAACGAAAGAAACCTTAATACACCTTTTCTGGGAATGTGTAAAAACAAAATCTTTTTGGGCTGATATTTCCACATGGATAAAATCTTGTCAAATTCCCTTACAAAGTAACCAAGTAACTATAGAGACAGCCTTGGGTCTGAGGCCAGATAGCTCGAATTACAAACTCCAAATTAATTTCTTATGCCTAACTGCAAAGTATTTTATCTGGCTATGCCAATCAAAAGGGCAAGACCCCAAAATAGTAAGCTTTTTGCATTTTATAAAGCAATGCTATGAAATAGAAAAGAGAGGTAAAACAGCAGCAAAGAAATGGAATCTCTTTCTACCCAACCTACAACTTGATACTTAAGTCTCCACGGCATCCTTTTTCTTTTTTTTTTCGGTTTCGTTTTATGACCCCATGCTCTGAGCTGGCGGCACTTCCCCCACAGTTTTTCTTGTACTATACGTAGCGTAAGTAATTGTAATGTATAGCGAGCTACCTTATAAGTATTTATTGTTTTTGTGACATAAAGCAAATAATGTTAATAATTCAGTGACAACAAATCCTTGTGTGAGCTCAAAAATCAAACCAAAAAAGATATATAGTCTTGTCTGTAAATATAGTATTGTTACATATAAGTAACACCCATAATTATAACACGAGATCCGCTTCCAATAACAATATTACAACACCAGCTTGTAAAAGGAACTCTGGCCTTAGAACGTTTCACTCAAGCGCTTGCCGTTTGTGGAACGCTCTTGATCCCGACCTTAAGACACTCTCCCATGCTAATTTTAAAAATTACTTATTTAAACTTTACCGTAGTATGAATTCCTCTCTTGATCATTTTAAGATTTGTAAAACCTTTTAGTTTCATTAGTAGTCAATTAATCAATATTGTATTAATAGTAGTTCATTATGTCAATTTAGTTGGTAGATTATATAGGTAGTTAATTAATTAATCGATACGTTTTATTACTTTAATTGTAGGAGGGCCATTATGAAAACTACTGGGTGACCAGTAATCAATGTCTTTACCCTCGTTAAATAAAGTTATATCTATCTATCTATCTATCTATCTATCTATCTATTGTAGTAATGCGTTAGTCTTGTTAGTAACGTTAGTATTGTTAGTAATTTTTTGTTTAATTAGCCAGTATTGTTAGTATTGTAAGCAATGTCTTAATAAAAAAAAAAAAAAAAAAAGGTCTGGTGATCATTGCTGGTTACCGTTGCGGCAGGAACATTTTGGTTTATTCTTCCGGGCAAGACCTTGCATTTGCATTTGAGGTTGTTGTTCTCAAATATGCCAGCATGCAAGTTCTCAATACAATTGAACTCTCAGCGATGAGGTTCATATTTAGCGGATAAGACTATTTTCATTGTGCTGTTTGCTCTTTGTGCCAAATTTGTCTTGTCTTGGAAAATAAAAAAAATAATCACATTTTTAAAATTCAAATCTTTGTGAATAAAGGGAACATGGAAAGTATATTTATTCAGACTATAAAATTCATAAAAGATTTAAATTCCCTTGATCATTAAAAATCCTAAAAAACAATAAGCAACTGCAAAAACATAACTTTGCCAAGCAGTTTGGAGTAATGGGACCTTTCTTATTTTACATGTCTGTCTTCACACAAGATAATAATCTGATAGTGCCTGTGCACTTGATTATGGGAATCAGGAACACTATTAGTTCACATGAAATGATAGTTTCTGAGAAAGATAGTGATAACTACAGTCAACCCCTTTTGTGTTCAACCTTTCAATATGGACACCTTTTCCACCATGGTGTTTTAAATGTCCGTACAATCCTGAATTTTTCCAGACTTTATTTTCATTTCACTACAGCTTAAAGGAGCACCGTCACCAGATTTTTGCTGTTTTGGGTTCAATTCTGCCCACATTACTGTCTTTTACCTGTTATCGTGCAAAAAATGCTCCTACAGAATCGGCAAGATGAATTCCAATGAAATTTTAGCAGGGAGAACTTACCATAATAATTTTTTTGGTTATTTTTCAATGCATAGCTTGAAATTTTGAAAAAACTGGTAAGGTTTTTCAAATTTCAATCCATTTCCATCCTCGTTGTCTTTGATGGAATACAGGAGTTTATAGTGTCAATGCAGTGCTACAGTCTTTGGCAGCAAAACTAGACCATTATTTCAAGGTTTCCACTGATGCATTGGTTTAAAGTTTTAAGTTTTAAGCTCTTTAAGGTGATGGTACAATAGCGTGACAATGCCCTTTAAGTAGTATTCATAACTGTGATGATCATTTACTTATTCAAGTTATTGCTTTGTCGGATTTTTATGACCCTATTTCATGTGTGAGTGAGTAAAATATGTGAATTTTAGTTCTTATAATGGAGGGGGAAGGGGTGTCAAAGTACCAGTAAGGACGTAAGCGAATTTGATTTTATCAACAGAGTTGATAAAGATAAATTTGCCACCGTGAAGAGATTCGAGATTATGTTTCACCTTAGTGTAAAGACTGAAATGCTAAAACTGTTATATGATCAAGAGAATGGTTTGGTAAGTTAAAAGATGCATCGTTGGCATTTCTTTTAAACGTCTCAAAGGCGTTCGCGAAATCTCTTCCCTGTCTTACCAATATATACCTTTTAGCATAAGGTTCATTTTATGCAACAGATAACATTGGCGACCGTGTATGTAAATCAATTAGTGATTTCCAAAGATCGTCTAGGTCCCGATATTTTGCTGGTGTTGTGACTGAAAGGGCAAGTTTTGCTGAGGATGTATAACTAACTGGTTGTGGTCGGCCCTTGCGTCATGCAGTTGTTGATGGGTTGGGTCGCTGAGATGAGCACAATAATGAATTGACAGAATTCTTGGACGTCTCTTTACTAAGTCCAAAATACGTTGCAATCTTTATGACATCCCGACGTAAAGACCACGATGCCCTACCAATATTGATGTGTCGTCTACTAATACCTCTTGTGTTACGTATAAGGTCAAATGAAACCATTACAGCTAAACATATAGCCCTGCACGCAATTATCGCGGTAAATTTCACCTACACCAGGCCTTGCAAGACCGACGTTACCAGAATTCCAACTGACCCCTCTCCCCAGGATATATTGAAGCATCACTGAACATCAACAAAAACACTCGTGGAAATAACCACAGCAATGTGCTTACCTGGTAGTCATAAGCCACATTAACAGAGGTTGCTAACCAACCCCGCGATAATAATTAACTGAATGTACGAATACAAAGTGTCTCTGTAAGACTTTGAACCAGCAATGTTTAATTTAGTAACAGTTGGATGCGTCAGCTCTTATTTAATCGGATTGGTCAGCGGATGCTGGCCAAGATGGCTGCTTATTTTTGAGCTCTGCTAAGTTTCTTCACCTTCTTTTATTTCATTGTATGTTTTCATGTCCGTGTGTGTGTGTGTGTGTGTGTGTGTGTGTGTGTGTGTGTGTGTGTGTGTGTGTGTGTGTGTGTGTGAGAGTGTGTGTGTGCTTTTGTTTTCTTGTACAACTATTCTACAATGCCTGAGTCAGTTACGAATTTGAAGAGGGAGAATAACGCTCTTAAAGCACAACTATTGACAATGTCGGATGAGATAGCTAAATTGAAGGAGATGAAACAACAACACAGCGACAGCGGTTCAGTTCCAACTAGCGAAGACAGTGCCCACTCTGTGGAATTCTTGAACAAGGAATAAGACGACCTTCATCTCTTTAAAGGCTTGGCTAAAAACGAACTCCATCGACTAAACACCAAACGTAAAGAGCTGAAAGCCAAGGTCGATGCTTTTGGAAATGCTATTGACGAAATTCAAGAGTACACATTCCAGTACAATGTAAAAATTGAGGGTGTGCCTGAGAGGCTGCAAGACGAATCTACAGCCTCGATAAGCAAGTTTTGTGTAAACATTTTCAAAGAAATGGGAGCTGATGTAACGATTTATGACATTGACACTGCCCATGGGTGTTCCCAGCAGGAATAACAATGGAAAGCCAAAGCCGATAGTTTGCAGATTTGTCTGGCGCCTAGCCAAAGAAAGCGTCATGAATCACCGTAAAGATGTATGCAAAGTGAACCCGGTTTCGGTCGGACAACCTGAGGATGCTTTGATAAGCGCGGTTAGAATTTTTGATAATTTGTCACCTCGAATGCAAACAGTCCTGTTCGAGGCGAAGAAGCTTAAAGAACAGCAGCATTACCAGTACTGTTGGTCAAAGGGTTCGTTTGTTTACTTACGGAAAGATGCTACGTCCCGGGCTATCAAGATCAAAGATCTTAGCGATTTGCTCAGCCTGGGAAATGGAGACCGAAGCTAAGTATTTATCTTTAGTAATAACTTTCAATGGTAGTCTTAGGTGACAGAAATGTTTGCCGTGAAAACAAATATTTATTCAAAACCCGTCCGTACTCGAACGTTGACATCATCCGTACACAAGGTCAGTTTAACAATAACCTTAACAGTGACCTGCCAACGAAAAAGTACTTAGATATGCTCCGTAGCCTCCACGAATTAGATATTTTTAGTTTGAATGCTCAAAGTAGTGTCAATCCTGGTAGTAACATAAACAACCAACAAATCCGAAGCCAAAACTTCTCACCTCACAGTTTTTGCAAGTTTAGAAACAATGTAATGCGAACTTGTCCGGCAGAATGCAATCAACCCAAATCGGTTCTATTGTCTCTAACAAAGAAAGAATAGTGTGCGGTGTCCCTCAAGGTTCTGTACTTGGTCCACTTCTTTTCTTACCTTACGTCAATGACATGCACCGCTCCTCCAAAAAGTTCGATTTTTAATTATTTGCTGATGATACTAACTTGCTATATGCCGATAAAGATCTAAACAAACTCGAAATTGTCGCCAACGAAGAATTATTAAAGTTGTGTGAATGGTTTAATGCTAACAAATTATGTCTTAACGCATCTAAATCTAATTTCGTTATTTTTCATCCTTATCAACGTAAGTTTTAGATATAATGTGATTAATTATTAACTTTATTTGCAGCTTGTAACCTATTGTAATTGTATCCGTCGTCATGTCCTATTTTCAAAATTTCATTTTGTAAAACAATAACTAAGGAGGCCTAATTAACATAAGCTTCATAGTTTCCTTTGGGCCTCCTCGCCATTGTAACTTCCATCCATTCTACCTTTTTTGTTTTCCTTATAATATTGCTATTTGTGGTTTGGGAAATAAATAAATAAAATAAAGCTAGACGGTGAAGTAGACCTTAAAAGATTTGAAAATAACTTGGAGCAGTTGGTATCTCTTGAACGTAAGACATATGTGAAATACTCAGGAGTTCTAATTGACGGTAATCTCTCCTGGAAGCACCATATTAACTACATTTCCACGAAAATTAGTAAAGGTATCGGTATTATTTCTAGGCTCAGACACTTGGTACCGCACACTACTCTTTTAAACATTTACCGCTCGCTCATCAAACCGTATATTTCCCATGGTCTCGTTGCTTGGGGCCAAGCCGTGAATGCACATCTAAACAAATTTCTCACTTTACAAAAGCGGGTTCTTCGTCTAATGTATTTTTCCGATTATAGATCTCGTACTGCTCCTCTTTTGCTTGTTCGGGAATTCTACCGATAAGAATGCTCTACTTTAAATTGGTTGCCTCTCTCCCATATGACATCGTAAATCATTATGCCCCTCCCAATATTTCTGAACTGTTTACTCGCTCTGAACAGGTTCATTCCTGCTCTACTCGTTTTTCAGTAGCTGGTAACCTCTATATAAAACAGGTGAGAACAAATCATCAATTGCTTTCTTTTTCTAGAGTTGGTGCAAAAATATGGAATGGTATCCCCCTTGAAATTCGTACGTTAAGGAAAGCACCCTTTAAACGTAAACTGACTCACTTGCTTTTGAAGATTCTTGAAACTGAGGAGATGAATGTTGATTTGCGCTATATTAACCTTTCTGCTCATATTTGCATTTTACCTAATTAGCTTCTCTTTGACTTTTTGTGAATCTCTATCCTTATTTTTCCCTCAGGCTAATGTAATATCTGAATCCGAAGTTGTCAAGGTCGCGATAAGCTCCGTCTATTTTGCGACTTTTCTCTCCTATCATGACCTCTATAGCCTTACGACTATCCATAGTTATTGTTATCATTGTGCTGAATATTCTGGACAATTCAACCAACAAGAAGCACTCGCAAGAGCCGTTAAATACGATTATTGAACTTCATGGCGAGTTGGAGTTCAAGACGAAACTATTCAAAGTTATTCATCCAAGGAGCGCTACATTTGCATTTAGTGAACAAAGGATAACACTCACAAACAATGCTGAGTGCAGTGGTGCGAATTATTCTCTAGCAGAGAGAATCTTTGCCTGCAAGACCGAAGCTTTACGACAATCCATAGCCATTGTTATCACGCTGAATATTCTGGACAGCTCAACCAACAAGAAATACTTGCAGGAGCAGTTAAATACGATCATTGAAGTTCATGGCGAGTTGGAGTTCAAGACGAAATTATTTAAAGTCATTCATCCAAGGAGCCCTACATTAGCATTTAGGATAACACTTACAAACAATATCGAGTGCAGTGGTGCAAATTATTCTCTAATAGAGAGAATCTTTGCCTGCAAAAGCGACGTTTTGAGAAACCAAACAACTAGATCCAATTTTTCCGGGCTCAAAAACTTGTACTCGTTCTATTACGATGTTTGTGACTATGCTTTCGTTGTTGGACAAAACAATCTAAAACACTACCACAGGAAGCCCAAGCGATCCAAGGGTAGATGCTTATTGTATCCCAATTCATGCGCTACACAGCAGTTATTATTGAGAGGAGGGGATATTTGCACTAATCCAGGTCCATCGTCTAAACAGCCAACACGCAAATGTGAACAATGCGAGAAAACCATTAGGAAAAATCAGAAATGTGTAACCTGCAATGTGTGCTTTGGAATGAATCATGTGAAGTGTGCTGGGTTAAAGCATGTGATACATGGACTAGACTGGACGTGTAGTGGATGCGTGCTTTCTATACTTCCGTTCAGTGCGTGTTCCAGTGAAGAAATAGTGGGAGATAATGAATTTGCGGAGCCTTCTGAAGATGAAGAAACTACTCAGAATATAATTAGAATTCTAAGAGAGAAATCCAAAGACCTACGACTCATGCACTTAAATACCCAGTGCATGACTTCTACATTCAACGAGTTCCTTCTAACAGTCAAACAATATCCAATGGACATTATAACACTCAGCGAGACATGGCTCAAGGATAACCCTGCACTTTTGGAGTATGTGTCTGTGCCTGGTTATTCGGCAGTTTTTAGGAATCGGGAGCTTATTAAAGGTGGTGGCGTTGGAGCATACATCCATGAGTCAATAAATTTCAAACGTCGCATTGATATTGAGAAGCGTTCTCCTGACCTAGAGCATCTATGGCTGGAGGTGCCTGGGCGCAACAGACATAGTAAAGTTCTTATTGGAATCATGTACAGATCTACACGTATTTTAAGTGACACTGACTGGTTAGAGCGAATGGACGCTCTCTTGGGGAACATCACGGCGAACTGGGACGGCTTATTAGTCGTAACGGGCGACGTCAACATTGACATGTTGAAACCAAGTAATATTCTAACACGGAAATATCAAGCAATGTTGGATGTTTTTGGACTCCACCAGATGGTCAAAGCCTACTCGTGTGACCCGCACATCAAAAACACTGTTGGATCATATTGTTACTAATTACCCGCGGACTTTCACTTTTACTGATGTTATACCTTGCTCAACAGTGGCAGATCATGACGCTCCGTTCGCATGTATTAATGTTAGAATTCCTCGATTTAAACCTCGATTTAAATACATTCGAAATGAAAAGAATCTAAGCGAACGTGCATTTCAGGAAGACTTTTCTTCGCTTCCCTTAGATGTGGTTTACGGATTGGATTGTGCGGATGACATGGTAGACGCCATGAACTCGCTCATCAGGGATTGTATTGATCGTCATGCCCCATTAAGAAGAACAAA
>JAEMWC010000017.1:2000000-2010000 GCA_016490735.1 Pachyseris speciosa | reverse complement strand
TGATTTGGCAGCCCGAGAACAAGGTTGAGAAGCTGAATCGCTCATCGTGCCTTGTGAAGTTTTGCTGAATAGGAATCATAGCCCAAGCAGCGGATCCAGGTTGTAGTATATTTTTATATCGCGTCATTTCCAAGTGTTCCTGTGACAAGCTCAACTTAGGGACGCACTAGTTTTGCTAAAGAGACAGAAAAGCCTGACACGTCTTTGGACTAAAATTGGCCACTGAAGTGACGATTTTATTTCTACTAAAGTCAAAGGTTATGTCACGCAGCTACAAAAACCTAAATGCGTGGCGTAACCATAGCAACTATTTAAACAGAGTGACGTCTCTTCAGCAAAGGTGGGGGTAAAATAACTGCCATCTAGTGAAGATCAAACTATTGTAGGTATGATGGTGGCTGGAGAGCGGGGACGAGGCGGAGGGAAAAATTCCAAAAGGAGAAGTGCTTCGGATGGTGTGCACAGGCGAAGAGGGCGAATTGGGTGCCCACTTGTGTATTTAAGCATAACCAGTGACTTAGCATACTGTAATTAATCCTTCCCAGAGTGCGCCCGCGCTCCACTCACCACCGTTGTTGATTGATATAGTCGATGACGCGATATAAAAATTCCATTATACTTTACGCATGTTTGCTTTTTAAGCTGAGAAGGTCTCAGAGAAAATACATTTTTCGCTAATTTGACAGCCAAAACACGGTAACCGATCGGCCGCGCAAACTTTGATTTGAAGCATTTACAGTCTGCAGCATATAGTTTGGTGTACGTTTTCGTGCACATTTTTTTAAATAAAGAATGTCTTATAGAGAATTTTATTGTTGTACTTAATGCAATAATTACCTTGTTTAATGCCTATTTTGTTGCATATTTTGTCCTCTTAGCTTCGCTTTAGGTCGACTAGCTCACGATCATCTAGGCAGGCATAGCGCTGTGGTTTTTCTTTTGCTTTCTTTCCTCGGGCTCACAGGGAAAGAGATAACTAAACCCCAAATCGAAATTTGGCAATTCTTTCTCCATTTCTTTAATACTTGTACTTGAAATTGCTTTACGAGTCTTGCAAAAGCTTTCAAATGTTTTCAAATTGTACCGGGAAACACAAACAGCGTGACGTCACAACCATGTTTACATACTCTCATCTAAACACAACTATTGACCAATCAGTGACTTTCAGTTACGTAATTACAGGGAGAGAATGATTCAGTTCCATGTAAAATGGCATGCAATTCTAAACAGTTGGCACTGTTTTCTAATTAAAAGACGGCAGGCATCGTACATAACGTTTTGCAAATTCTTAATGTCTAGTAAGTGAAAAGAAAAGAGATATTTGTTCGTCAAAGACACTCGGCTTGATTAAGGTTCTTCGCAGCAGTGGTGTTGTCAAGATGGACTATAACCTAACGGTTAAAATCTCTCCAGAAAGACGATGTTACTTACACTGCAGGACCAGAACAACTGGATTATACTCTCCACTTCAGTTTCACGTAGGGCATAATAATCACTTCGCTTGTTAAACTGTTTGAAGCGATTCTGAAAATTGGCTGTAATTTACTGTACCAAATTTAACTTTTTCGAAGTTTTACTTCGTCAATAATCTTCATTACCTTTTGTTTTAAAGTATTTTATCTTAGTATCTGCCATAAGTTCAACTTGTAAAATGCTATAATTGAGGAGCCCAATTTATAGTTCACGCCACTGTTACCATGATTCTTCTTGCTTCTTTTCCCGTTTATTTTAATAATTGTAATTATTATTATATTGCCATTGTGGTAATGTTGTCTGTAGTGCGACAAGATAAATAAATGAATAAACTATTTTCGTAAGCGGATGAACTTAACGACATTCACGTTGTGCTGGAGATTAACTATCTGACCAGACCCAGTGGCATTCACATGTTGAATAAAATATTTTTGTCGAGACTATTGGCAAAAGCTCCGCATGGATATCTTAATTACCCTTTCAAAACGAAAAACATGACTAAAATTACAGCAAGCCAGTTTGAACTGAGAGGAAAGGTTAAAATAGCAAGGACTGACATGGGAACAAGTGTTTTTGCGAAAATTTCTAAGCTTTGTGGTCACTTCTAAAGAAATTGAAAAAAAATCGAAAGCTATTAGGAAACAGGTGGTTCAGTTCATTTCAGTTTGCTACCACTTCAATGCGACATAAGAATGTATTAAAACAACAACTCACTTGAAAGTACGAGCAGCCAGCTAAAAATAACACTGTTGAATATCATCTAAAAATTAACAAAATCAGAGGGTAAGATACAAAACTTAATTCTCATAGCTGCCTAGAAAACCCAAAGTAATGTTGCATTCAGAGCCGTCCATCCACTCCGCCACTCTCGATACACTCACCAAGGCTCTGATAACAGTGAATTGCAAAATTCAAGTACCGGGTGATTTTTAAATCAGTAAGTATTCAGATAGACACTTGACAGGCAGTTATGACCGAGAAGTCATGAAATTGCGAAACAAGTACGAGGTCCTTCGCCCCTCGTTATTATCTCTGATATTCTCTCGTACTTGAGGCTCAAAGCGGTTGACTCCATCGAACAATCAAATTTATCAAATAATCATAATGCTACGTCCGTTGTTTCGTGATCCCAAAATAATTTGAGGCGATGTCTGTGGAAAAACCCTCACATGGGGTCACCTTTAAACAAACATTTTATTTCACGCTGTGTGAGCAGCCGGTTCGCTCTCGGCGGCCAAAAAGGGACCTTCAAATCAGGATACACACTTCAGTTGTGGCAGCATTGTGCGAAAAACCTTAATTATTGCAAGCACAAGACCACTGTGCTACCTGATTAATATGACTGTTATCCGCGAATTGAAATGTCGTTCTTCCAGGAAATGCCTCCTTAAATTCACAAATCAGTTGCTAAATAGCCATAAAGAGGGTTCTACTGGGCACTACTCTAAGAATCTATGTTTACAAAGAAGAAAACATTGTCACTGCAGTAACAATTGTCACACTTACCTTCAAAATGGTGCGAAAAAATGTTTCAGAACTTAATTTTATTTGTTCATACAATTTTTATTACATTCAAGTTGTCAAGTTGGCTTTTCCCTCGTCACAATAGAGGCGGAGTTGCCACCAAATAACCCGTTAGGACATTAAAAGAATCACTGCACCCGCTAAATGCCTGAACGTATGCCCCTAAAACACCTTCAATCGCCGAATGTTTTTTGCTGTCTTAGAAACTGAAGGAATAGCTTTAATCCAAGATGTTTTTGTCCACAAATCACTCAGAAATGTTTTCGTCAGCTGTTACTTAATTCATAATTTAGAGCCTGGTAATACATGAATAGTTTTTGTTCACCAGTGCGAGGAATTAAAAAATTGTTTTAAACAAGTAACAAACTGCAACAAAAGTTCAATTTATCTCTAACAACATGAAAACGGTAGACATATACTTTTACCAGATGGCATCCACTGCTGCTTTAGTTATTCGTAGCCTAACCCTTGTTTTAATAGTATGCGAGCACTTGCAAAGCCGACTTAAAGATGATTTCTTAATGTTATATGCGATGCCATTCCAAAGAAGTGTACATTGGATTTCTAGTGAAACAAAATAAAGCTTTCACAATATCAGTAATCCGATAAACTCCATGGGATAAAACTCTCGTTTGAAATACATACCTTATTATAGGACACAAGCGGAAATTAAAAAAGAAATGGTTTGTCTTTCGTTTCTTTCCCAAATTTCTAAACGTTGGTATTTCAAACAGGCTAAAACGACAACTCTCTCAGGCGCTTGGGTGCTTAACCTACCATCAGGGTTTTTAGTTTTGGTTGATTTATACGCTACAAGAAGAGCGGTCAGGCGTCTTAAGAGGTCTCTTAAGAGGCTTCTTAAGAGGTCTGTTAAGAGGCTGTCTCTGTAAAAACCACCCACTCAATTTCGTCTGAAACTCAGGTAACTGAAAGACTTTACCAAGGTAAGAATAAAAACAGATTTGGTGTAAATCGAAATGGTTTTTCGGTGGCGTGAGGAGCCATAAAATATTTCGCCCGGTCAGCACCCGTCCCAACATCTCCGAAAAGCATAAAATTGGCATTTTTCGTGGCGCTGTAAAATATTTGATTTGCATCATTCAGCAATGAATCTTACGTCATTTCACTTATTAACTTTTGCAGTTTTGCGAGAGACAAAGAGATTTTCTCTTGCGTTATGGTTCAAGAGGAAATCAAGCATATTGTAAACACTGTCAATCGTCGTCGAACGATGGCCAGAAGTGACCTTACGTCAGGAGCTAATTTTCAAAGTTCGGGACCTAGTTGAACACTCTAGCCTACTCAGCCGAAAAGTGTATTCCTTTATCGGCGAAACGCCCCTGTACGTTTTCAGTATTTGAAAAGTTATGGTCGTTTGTATCAACATATGCGCGAGCATTTGCGACTTTCAGGCCTATAACAAAATCGACCTATCTCGGGGAGATTTTATCATAAGTACAGCTTACCTGCTTCGCAACGTGGGTTTATTTCCACCTTTAGCCATTTCCCAAGTTATTGCGCTCGAAACTTGAGCACGGCTTTGTCGATTTTCTTGTTACAAGCGAATGAAGCAAGCTCGATTCCACGGCAACATTTTCCGATAAACATTCCATTGAAACATCTATTCAGAGCTGCCGGGAGTTTCTTCGTGAATCAGTCAATTAACTTATCCAAATCTTGTATTAAGGAGAAAATCGTGATTGGAAGGCTTAAATATTTTGAAGAAACTCTCACCATTTTGACTCCAGTAGATCGTTGGAACACGCAAGGGTTTTAAATACAGAAAAGCAGGAATCCGGAATCCAGAAATTGAAATTCAGGAATCCGGAATCTAGAAATCAGAAAGAGCTTACATGGAGGAGAATATTTAAAACCAAATGTCTCTGCAAATGATCGAACTCTTTACCAACCTCAAAAAATCTCTTTCGAAATGATATGGAAAATTGGCGTCAATAGCAAAATGTTCCTGTTTTGTATATTTGAATAAAGAGGGTTAATTTCTAAGAATCTTTGGTTCTGCGTCGGTATGGACTGAAAATTTGGTTTGTCAAAAGAGTTGACAATGTAAATTGACCATCGTAAAGGCATTAAAAGAGCTGACGTCTCGAGCGTTAGCCTTTCATCAGAGCGAAGGGTTCTGAGAAAGGGCCAACGCTGGAAACTCTCTTTACGGTGGTCAGTTTACATTTTTAAATCTCTTGATAAACCAAATTATCGTGTTTTGTATATAGTTGCTTTGCATTGTAACTATCACCATCTCGTATGAAGCGCGTTATTTTGTTTATTTATTTATCGTTTTCGATTTTCCTCCTCTGAGAACAAAAGCGCAAGACACCTGAGGCTTATTGTTACGTTAACGTCACCATGCATTTTGGTCGCCATTATGGCACCTAGGTGGCTTGACACATCAGTCCAAAACAGTTTTTGCCATCTCATGAGAAAAAATGTTGCGTGCAACATTGTGTGCAATGACACTGCGTGTGTCCATTCTTTATTGTGTTAAAACAAAATTATATTGAAAGTATGACAATAAATATATGAAAATCATATATTTGGACTGCGGATTAATGATTGAATACGTGAATGATTATAACTTCGATGATCATTCACATATTCAATATATTGAAAGTGCTGACCAATTGAATACGAGCACAGTAAATAGGATACCGAAATAACATTCTTGGAAATGAATGTAGATTGAAACGGAGTTAACGCAAAACGAAGTAGTTAAATACAGTCAGAGCAGAAAGTGTTTGTTTTCTTAATTTTTCTTGTTTTGTAACTAGTCTATCTTAACCATAATATGAACAGCTCTTGATACGTTTTTGGACTTTTTTTTTGGCTGTTTCGCGCCATGCATGATTATAGAAGTTTATCTCAGATTCTGACAGTTGGATGTAAATGCGAGCAGTAAAACAGCAATTCATATAGGTTACGGCATAGAAAGTGCGACGTACGGACTTTTATTCACAGCAGCGAACGAGTGAGTTTTCCAAAGTTTTGCAACGAGTGAATAAAAATCAGTACAAAGCACTTTCTATGCTGTAATTTGTTTATTATATATATAACGAGAATTAACCTATACTTGAAATCAGTTTTGTTTTTCCCGATTCAATAAGCTTACATGAAGAACAGCAAAAATTCAAGACTGATCTACATGACCGAACGTAATAAAAAAACATGTCCGGTTTCCAGGACAGCAACAAGTAGACAAAGGGGCTACACAAGCTTAAATATCACTTCCTATTTAGAATAACTGAAAAATACGGGATAATTTGTAAATACAAAGAGTGAAATGTTTTCGCTTGTCCTTAATCCGGCTGTCAGATTCAATCATGTGATGGCGGCGCTTCGCGCTGTGCAACAACAAATTCGCACTCTGTTGACTTACACTGTTCTGTTTTTTTTTAAAGTTCCTCCTTGAATGTTCGCCCCCTTGTTTTTGTTCGATTGCGTCCCAATAAAATCATTTAACGGTAAATCCAGTGGAACAAAACGGGAAGCCGAAGCCATGTTTTTGAAACACAAACTTCGAGCGGGCGCTGAGTTGAAGCCCGCGCTTCTCGGAAGCAATTTGAGTGCTTTGCTCTGATTGGCTGAGCGATTCTACTCTGGACGGTGATTGGTTATATTCTCACATGTGAAGAATGCTGTACGCGAAGCCGATTGGACGTATCGTTTTCTTCACATGTGAAAATATAGCACATACAGAATTCTATTTGCAAGGTTTATTGCCTAAAATTCTCGCTTTATATATAATAAAATAATATCTTACAAAATTTAAAAAGAGAATGTTAATGTCCTCGTCGGAAACCAAATGCAGCGATCGTGTAAATATTTTGTTTTGCATTTTGTGCCTGTTTATTTTTGGTCTGAAAAGACCTTGTCCAAACGTAAGAAACTTGGAATATGTTTTTGGCCGCTTTTATCGAGCGCCGAATTTTAGCTTCAACTTTCATTTTTGTCTTGCTCTTGGATCATTTTCATTCAACAACTTTAGTTGTGAGCACACTGTACATATTTCGATAATTCCGTGCTTATCTATAACACTTAAATTTAATTTTAAAGCGCTCGCACACAATATTGTTGGTTTCGCGTTTACCGAAAATGAAACGTGTTTCATTTAATCGGGTGCGAATTGAGTACTTTCTCCTCGATCGTTTCCTCCTTACCGTTGAGAACAATCCTGGCTGGAAGCGCACGGTACGTGTTTATTTACTGGGATTTCAAACATTCAAGGTTATCTATAACACCCGGCTTTAATTTAATTTAAAGCCCATGCAGACGATATTAGTGACATTTAGCACCGGGGTTTTCAGCGGAAACCTCGAACAGCAAACCGGTGGAGGTCACATGATGACGCCCTGTGGTCACGTTCGGAGTTCTCAACGCGCGTTTTCAACGCCAAGAGGTAGGTTTTCACGTAAGTGACTTACCTGAACGTTTTTTATCCTGAAGTTGTTTTTATGCCACGTACAAATCAGAAAGTTATGTAAACCAGTCTTTATAGAACAAGTTTAGATATATTTTTTTAGCGAATGAGTGAAAATAGGACTTCTTGTTGCCATTTGAAAATCAAACATTGCTGTTGTCTGGAAATTCAATATGGTGGCCTCTTCAATTTCATGTTTTTTCGAAGTTTTCGGTCGCTAGTGGCCTTCTGTGAGCTCATAAATAAGGGTTTTCTCACCTATAAGGTTTATTATTTCGCACGGATGTTAGCGCTTGACGGAGAAGTAGGCATTGAAATGCCCAATTGTTTATTGGAGACTCGGCTGCAATCTTGCACTACACAGCGTCTTGGAGGCATTTTAGAGATGGTAAACACCAGAAAAGCTCATCAAAGACGTCTCACTTCTCTCAGATTGCATAGAAAATTAGCTACGGTGTTTTGCCGCGATGCGAATATGACGTCTTTTCCTATCTGCTTGACTAGTGCCAACTCGTTTTTGATACGCTCGGTCATGTTTTGAATCAAGTAATGGCGGACGGCCAAAACCAAGAAACAAGGTCAAAATAAGCTGACTTCCTGTACGAATTTTCAAATAAAACTTGGCATGGTAAGCATTCAGCACTTCTCGAAAATGAAGAGAGATGGAAATGCAAAATTTTGATCATAGTACCACTTTAAGATAGTGGACAGAGTACTAAGTGAGTCAGTCTCAACAGGAGATCATTTTACTGATTTAGCAAAAGTCACAGAGGAAACCATTTGGCACCTACCAGAAATTCTAAACGAGCACCGACACATCAGTAAAATGAACGATACTTTGGAGGCGTATGACATTCTTAAATAATAATAATAATAATAATAATAATAATAATAATAATAATAATAATAATAATAAATAAACGCCATACTCAGGCGTAACCTGAGTATGGCATGGGTAGATGTGAAGAAGGCATATGATTCGGTAGATCATGGGTGGTTAGGTGAGATGATGGTGCTGCATAGGTTTCCAAAGTGGATGTGTAAGGTGATAAGTAAGTTGTGTAAGAGCTGGAAGACGAGAATCATCGCCAACACGCGGCATGGGTGGGAAGTGTCTGATCCTATTATGTTTAAGAAAGGATTACCACAGGGAGATGCGCTCTGCCCGAGGCTTTTCACGATCTGCTTGAATCCCGTGGCCTGGAAGATAAGTGCCTCCGAGGGATACAAGTTATCTAAACCAATCAGTGCCACAGTGACTGATTTGCTGTATATTGACGATCTTAAAGTATTCGTAGCTAACGAGACCAAGTTGAACCGAGTGCTAGAATCAACGCAAGTGGCTATGGAAGACATCGGACTACAGTGGAATCCGAGGAAATGTGCTGTGGTCCATATAAGGAGAGGGATCCACTCCCAGGAGAATTTAGGAGGAGATATAGCTGGAGGAAGATTACCATCACTTGAAGAAGGAAAACAGTATAAGTTTCTTGGTGTTCTTGAGAGCTTAGTCCAGGAAGAGAAAATGGTACTTGAATGTGCAGCAAGGGAGTACCTACGTCGACTGTCGATCATCTGGTCCAGTCCCCTCTCAGACTTTAACCGGGTGGCGGCTTCTAACCAGTTTGCCTTGCCGGTGTTGGGTTACTTAATGTGGACTCAACACTGGCCGATAACAGAGTTGAAGATCTTGGACAGGGAAGTGCGCAAGATCATAGTGGAAAATGGCGGGAAACACCCAGGTGGTTCTACGGCTCTCTTGTACCTCCCAAGGGAACAAGGCGGAAGAGGTCTACGTGCGGTGGAGATGGAGTATAAAGTGACCAAGGTCAAAGCAGCGATTCGAATGTATGAGAACCAAGACCCGGCGATGAAAATGGTGAGAGAGTTTGACGAAAGAGCCGAGTCATCCGGCCATAAATCAATAGTGAAAGATGCGGCAAAGTTTGCGGCGGAGTTGGGTGTTGACCTTCATCTTAAACACCCGGAACCTGTATGTGTTATGACCAGTGGAGAGGCCATCCCACCGCAACGTGTGAAGGGAGTGCTGAAAGAATGTCTGGAGGAGAAGTATGAGAGGGACGTACGTGGCCTAGAATGGCAGGGGAAGCTATTGAGAGAGAGAAAGGACGATGAACAGCTGTGCACGAACGGATGTTTCAGCTGGCTGAGAACATGGAGATCATGTCCCACGTATACTATTGCCGGTGCGTTTGAACTGTACGAGCAACTTTTGCCAACAAAGCTCGTCTACACTAGCAAAAAGACTCACACAAGTTGCTCTGGGGATGTGAAGTGTAGAATATGTGGCCACGCCCAAGAGAGTGTCTCTCATATCCTGTCCGGGTGCACTGCGTTGGCTCAGACCAAGTATTTATTCAGACACAACATGGCTCTAAAGGTCCTGTTTTATGAGATCTTACATGACCAGGGTCTTCTCGAGGAAGTACCACCGTGGTACTCGCCAGTAATGCCCAAGCCGGAGTACAGGTCAGAACAAGTGGAAGCATGGTGGGATGTACCCGTGTATGCGGACCACCAGGAGGTTCGAGCCAACCGTGTAGACGCGAG
>JAEMWC010000017.1:1985000-1992500 GCA_016490735.1 Pachyseris speciosa | reverse complement strand
ATTTTGGTCTCTATGGAAAGCCAAAAACGTGTAGGTTTTAGATTTTGTTATTAGCGCTCACGAAATCCGTTCAAGAAGTTGAAACTCGATTCTCCGTCATTGAATAAAATTGCGTTGTCCCTTTTCCTGTCAACGCAGTCAATTAACGAAATATTTGTGTTGCCGAAAAAAATTATAACTCGAGTTCTATTTGTATTCTTGCAACAAGTTTTGGTCTCTATGGAAAGCTAAAGCTTTGTAGTTTCTGTTTTTTTTTTTTTTTTTTTTGCATTTCACTTGGACGAAAATGTTCACAGAACATGAAATGATTTTTTCCGTGTACACCATTGCTGTCCGCTCAAGCACTGTTTCTGCAGGGCAGTAGAGGAATTGTGGTGGATCATAAATGCAGGTAAATCGCGCACCAAATTTACCGTTTCACTTCAGGCGACAGCTCCAACGGACAACATTTCCGAAATCTGGTCGTCGATAATGCTCTTTAACGGCGAAATTGTAATAACGCACGTTTTAGTCGAGGACAATATTTCTTTGGCGAGCGTATACACTGTAAAGATCATGCTCTTGCCAAAGCCCGTGGGCAAAATGGTCACCACGTCTCTCCCATGAAGCAAATTATTTACTGCCGTTTGTTGCTCATCTTTCAGAACAATTTCTCGATCTTCTCGTCGAATGTTGAGGCTTGGTAAGGCTCTTGCTAATACTTCCTTTGCCATTTTGTTTTGACTCTCACATTCCCTTGGAGCTCTCCCTTGGGAGATAAACAAAACGCTTGATTGACGTGTATAGATTCTGATCCACTCAAAACGCTCCGTACGCCGGCGTAGGGACTACTCAAAAAGGCCCCCAATCCGGGCAGACGGTTTTTTTTATTGCCCTCCGCCCCATTCTTCTCGCGGCTTCGCTGCTCGCTTTGCGCGCTCCCGACAAAACCGCCAGCTACACAGGCTATTTTCGCTTATATTTGTGACGAGCACGCCCCCTGGAAAGAGGGGAGCAGATCTGCATCCTGGATTACTAACGAAATTTGTCAGAAAATCAACAAAAAATATGTTATTTAAAGCAGCTGTTACTAAGAAATGTCCTGAGTCTTGGTAAAACTATCAACAGGCTCGAAACGAGGTTACGGCAGCCTTAGGAAAAGCTAAAGCATCCTATTTTGAGAAGATGCTTGGGGAAGTAAAGAAATCGAGCGCTTATTGGAAGTTGATCAATAAGGCCACTAGTCGCATAGAACATAAAAAATCAATTATTGGCCCTCTCAGAAGAAACGATGGCAGTTTGGCTTTGATCGATAAGGAGAAGGCACAGCTGATGAATTCGTATTTCGCCACAATCGGAGAAAACCTAATAAATGCTCTTCCAACGATAATTGACAACAGTCAAATGGAGGACACGAATCACGATGCTCCGCCGGTTTTATCATCTCCAATCGAACTGTTGTAGAGAAGATCAATAAGTTAAAGACCTCTAAAGCTACAGGACCCGATGGAATCTCGCCTAAACTCCTGAAACTAGCAGGAAACACTCTTGTTCCTTGCACTTGTCGACATGTACAATTACAGTATCGCCCAAAGCGTTGTTTTCTCCCCGTGGAAAACAGCAAGATTGTCACCGGTTTTTAAAAAGGATGACGAGACAGACTGTAGCAATTATAGACCAGTCTCCCTGCTAAGCGTTCCGAGTGAAATATTGGAAGCGGAAATTAATGATAGATTGGTGCAACATGTTTTCAAGGACAACCAGCTAATAACTGACAAGCAATGGGCTTATCGACACGGATACTCCACTGAGCTTCTATTAGTTCACTTGACTGAGATATGGAGAATGGCTGTAGACTCAGACAACATCGTGGCAGTGGCCTTCGTGGACTTCAAGAAGGCCTTTGACAGTGCGTCACATGAGATGTTATTAAGAAAACTTGAAAGAAACTTTGGCATCTCAGGAGGTTTGCTAGAATGGATAAAAAGTTATTTGAATGAAAGAATGCAATTTACCGTGTTAAACGGAGTCAAATCGGATCTGCTACCTGTTACAACTGGTATACCACAAGGATCGGAACAAATTAGAACTATTAAAACGCTCCAGATTTTAACCTAAAGATGTTTTGATTAAATTCTATTTTAGTGTCATTTTACCATCGATAAATTATGGCCTTGTTTTGTGGGGTTCGTGTTGTAATTGTGATATAATTAATTCAATTGAAAGACTGCACTGTAGGGCCGCCATTATCTAAGAACATGGCATCCTGTGAAGTAATGGAAACCGTGAATTGGTCAACAATCAAATTAAGTTATAAACTGGAAATATTTAAATTAATGTACAACAAATACAATAATATATTACCTGACAGTTTATGTGGAAATATTTTTAGTAAACAAGACAACTGCTACTCACTGCGAGGGCACGAGGTAGCACCTATCCGCAGATACAAAAGCAGATTTATGAAAGACTCATTAGCCTATCGAGGGTCTATGTAATGGAACTTGGTGAACTACAATGATAAAACAACTGATGTAAGCTTCAAGGAATTAAAGAAGCGGCTTACTGCCAGGGCTTATTTTAAAGACTTTATTTTTGACGGCACAGCAGGCCCTACGCCGAGACACAGAGTCAGCGACTATGTGTACTTTTAAATAAAGGGGATTAGTTTCTAAAGAAACTGTGGTGCTGCGTCGGTGGGGGAGTGAAACACGAAAATTTGGTTTATCAACGGAGTTGATAATGTAAATTGACCACCGTACAGGGATTCGATTAGCTGACGTTTCGAGCGTTAGCCCTTCGTCGGAGCGAATCGAGGAATTGCGGGTTGTGTATGGTTTATATACAGAAAATGGAGCTACGCTATTGGTGGTAACATGGTAACGTGAAAACAGGAATAAATTAATTGAATGAAAAGCGCTCGTTGATACCGTGGGGATTAAGAGTGCCAATTTGAAAGATCAGTTTTTGCTCGAGATTTTTACAGCTTTCCGTGGTACCTTGATGTAGGGAAAGACCGGAGATCGACATGTGTTGTTTGGAATGGTTAGGGAGATTAAAATGCCGAGCGACAGGTTTGGATGCGTCTTTGCCATCTTTCTCAACATCACGAAGATGTTCTCGGAATCGGTCACCTAGTCGTCTTCCTGTTTCGCCGATGTATAACTTTTTGCATAATGTGCAGGTTATGCAATAGATAACATTTGCGGAGGTACACGTGAAACGATCAGTGATCTTAACAGATCGCTTAGGGCCCGATATTTTGTCAGTGTTTTGAATGAAAGGACAAGTTTTGCATCGCGAGCGCGCGCATTTAAAAGTGCCAGGTTGTTCAGTTGTTTTGAATGCGCTTTTAACTAGAAAGTTACCTACATTTTTGTCGCGTTTGAATGAAATCAGCGGTGGTTCCGAAAAGATTCTAGCAGTTTCTGGATCATTTTGCAGTATCTTAAAGTTGTTAAGAATGATGGCTTTAACTGGGTTATTATGCGGGTGAAACGTGAGGGTGAATGGAATTCTGTCATTCTTTTCCTTTTGTGACGTCTGTAGTGCTGACTGTTGATCAATCTGCTGAGCGCGGTGATGGCCCGATTGAACCACAGAGTCAGGATAGCCACGTTTCTCGAAAAAATGGCACATTTCCTCTGATTTGTTGGAAAAATCAGAGTCATCACTACATAGATGTCGAAGTCTAAGAAATTGAGAATAGGGAATGGCGTTTTTGACATGAGATGGATGTGAAGATGAATACAACAAATAACTGTGAGAATCGGTGGGTTTGTAGTGCACACTGGTACATAAACCGTTGCCGCTGATAAAAACTTTGATATCAAGAAAGGCCAGGGAAGTTTCCGAAATTTCCCAGGTATATTTTAGAGCCGGATGAAAGGAATTAACGGCGGTTATAAATTGATTGATTTCCTCCTTGCTAGACGAAATTGCGCCGATACAGTCGTCAATGTAGCGACCGTAGAGTTCAGGTTTAGGACCGTTGTACTGATTGAAGAATTGGTACTCGACGTAACCTACAAAAAGATTGGCGTAGCTAGGTCCCATTTTTGGGCCCATCGCTACACCATTAATTTGCTTGTAATAGTTGTCAGCGAAAGAAAAACAGTTAAGTGTTAAAACTAGTTCAGCTAGGCGGAGTAGCGTTTCCGAGCTAGGTTCCTTGACGGTGGGAAATTTCGGAAACTTCCCTGGCCTTTCTTGATATCAAAGTTTTTATCAGCGGCAACGGTTTATGTACCAGTGTGCACTACAAACCCACCGATTCTCACAGTTATTTGATGTATTTATCTTCACATCCATCTCATGTCAAAAACGCCATTCCCTATTCTCAATTTCTTAGACTTCGACGTCTATGTAGTGATGACTCTGATTTTTCCAACAAATCAGAGGAAATGTGCCATTTTTTCGAGAAACGTGGCTATCCTGACTCTGTGGTTCAATCGGGCCATCACCGCGCTCAGCAGATTGATCAACAGTCAGCACTACAGACGTCACAAAAGGAAAAGAATGACAGAATTCCATTCACCCTCACGTTTCACCCGCATAATAACCCAGTTAAAGCCATCATTCTTAACAACTTTAAGATACTGCAAAATGATCCAGAAACTGCTAGAATCTTTTCGGAACCACCGCTGATTTCATTCAAACGCGACAAAAATGTAGGTAACTTTCTAGTTAAAAGCGCATTCAAAACAACTGAACAACCTGGCACTTTTAAATGCGCGCGCTCGCGATGCAAAACTTGTCCTTTCATTCAAAACACTGACAAAATATCGGGCCCTAAGCGATCTGTTAAGATCACTGATCGTTTCACGTGTACCTCCACAAATGTTATCTATTGCATAACCTGCACATTATGCAAAAAGTTATACATCGGCGAAACAGGAAGACGACTAGGTGACCGATTCCGAGAACATCTTCGTGATGTTGAGAAAGATGGCAAAGACGCATCCAAACCTGTCGCTCGGCATTTTAATCTCCCTAACCATTCCAAACAACACATGTCGATCTCCGGCCTTTCCCTACATCAAGGTACCACGGAAAGCCGTAAAAATCTCGAGCAAAAACTGATCTTTCAAATTGGCACTCTTAATCCCCACGGTATCAACGAGTGCTTTTCATTCAATTAATTTATTCCTGTTTTCACGTTACCATGTTACCACCAATAGCGTATCTCCATTTTCTGTATATAAACCATACACAATCAACGATCAATCATCAATCATCAATCATCAACGATCTCCCAGCTGTCCCGAACCTGTGCTCGCTAAAGAGTTACGTGGATGATTCCCAGCTCTATCTCTCGCTTCCTGTTCAGGAGACAGCCATGGCTGTGGAACATCTGTCCGAGGATTTGCAGCGGATTGCCGCCTGGTGTTGCACACACAGCTTGCTGATAAATCCAGACAAGACTAAGCTATTGCTTCTTGGAACCCCGCAGATGTTAGCTCGCGTGCCGAAGGGTTTTGGAGTTGCGCTACTCAGCAAAGAGATATTACCGTCTTGTTCTGCAAAAGATTTGGGGATCATCGTGGACTCTCACCTTAGTTTTGACGAACATGTGACGGAAGTTGTATCTAAGTGTATAGGTAGCCTGTGCCAAATCAATCGTGTGAAACATTTGTTTGATAGGTCTACGCTTATAACCATCATAAATTCACTAGTTTTCAGCAAGCTTTTCTACTGTTCGTCCATGTGGGCTAGTACAACAAAAAAGAACATTGTTAGGCTTCAAAAAGTTCAGAATTTTGCTGCACGGATCGTGACTGGCGCAAGGAAGTATGATCACATTACGCCGATGTTAAAGGAACTCCACTGGTTGCCGGTTGCTAAGCAACTGGAAGTTAGAGACACTTTAATGGCTTTTAAATGTATAAAGGGATTAGCCCCACCATCCTTGTGTAATAAGTTCACGACAAGAAGCCAGGTGCATACAAGAAACACTAGGAATAAAGATAAGCTTAATTTACCATTTTTTAGATCAGCAACAGGTCAGCGATCTTTCTCATTTAGGGCTGCTCAGCTCTGGAATGACCTTCCAGAAAGTTTAGCAAACATGGAATCATTTAAAGTTTTTGAGAACGCCATTAAAGGACGTGCCCTTGACGAATTTTTAAGCCATTGACTTTCAAACGGTGTAATAATGAATTATGTATCTTAAGTTTTTTAATAATATGGTAATGTAAGTTCTTATCACTTTTAAATGTTTAAATCTTTACATTACATTTTATTGTAATTGGTATGTGAAAACCCATTTTAATTGGATGTACCAATAAAGTTATTATTATTATTATTATTACACAACCCGCAATTCCTCGATTCGCTCCGACGAAGGGCTAACGCTTGAAACGTCAGCTAATCGAATCCCTGTACGGTGGCAATTTACATTATCAACTCCGTTGATAACCAAATTTATGTGTACTTTTAAATTGATTACTGCTAGATTTTAGACTAATATTTCTGCTTTAACTTTAATTAATTTTATAGGTATATATTTCGTATTTAAATTAATTACTGTTGATATTTTAGTTTTTTATCGAACATTTTACATGTATATATTTCATTGTGACGTAGTTAGCATACACGACCCCACAAGCTTGTAAGCTTTAAAGTGCCACTATGATCAAAAATATGGTCATTCTACTCTCTTCGTATTTCGAAAGTAAAAGTACTTATTACTTACCACGCCAAGTTTCAAGTCAAAATTCCTACGGGAAGTCCAATTATTTTAACCTTGAATTTCGTATTCGAGCCGATTTCGGTTTCCGCCATTACCGGATTCAAAAATGACCGGGACAAAACTGTGAGAGTTGGGCCCAGTTGTCATAAAGAGGAAGTGACGTCAGGGACTCAACGCATCCAAACAAACGTGGCTACTCTTGTATGCAGCGCAGAGCGGATGAGATGTGTGTGCCTTCGGAAAAGTCCTTTTCTCCAGTTTTATCTACAGTATGCCTGGTTGGCACTGTCAAGTCCAAGACTGTGATCAAGGACACAACGACGAAGCTGGAATTTCGATCCATAATTCGCCTAGAAGCGGCAGTGTCCGATTAAAATGGAAGAACTTCGTCTGCCTTCACCAGAAGAACTTCAATCCCGGGCCTGTGGGAAAATTCCTGTCTGCTCTGACCATTTTACAAACGATTGTTTCACGCGTGCATACCCCATAAAAGGTCTCGCTAGACGTTTGAAGCCAGGAACTGTTCCAACCATTTGGAAGAAAACATCTGCACCGATTTCGCAGCGGAGCCGTCGTAGGGTATTACTATTGTCGTAGGGCATTACTATTTTTACAAAATAGTAATACGAATTTTTTATAATATGGAAATTAAAATTCTAGCATGTTTTTATAATTAAGAATTTTTAGTATGATATATATATGTATTTTTTTAATATGTCTTTAATTTATATACATCAAATTATTATTACTTTTATCTGCTGTAATTCTCGATAGTTTATAGATAAAACAGTTCGATCGATGCTAAGATGGAATCGCGATTTTCAACGCGG
>JAEMWC010000017.1:1972500-1977500 GCA_016490735.1 Pachyseris speciosa | reverse complement strand
AGAAGTGTCACCATCTGCTCCCCAAACACTGAAAAGTTCAAAGACAAAGGAAGATACAGAGCAGCCCTGCATAAGGAGTAGCCATCGCGGACTCAATTTCTGCGATGCACAGCCAAGTGACAGAGGAAAGAAGGTTAGTTTTCAAATTACTGTAATATTTTCTGTTCTTTAGGCCTTCAAAACAACAGAACAGCAGCGCAGTCGTTTAATGTGAATTTTCTCGAATGTAAATAAAATTCGTCGCCGCGCGCGTATAAACTTGATGCACTTGGTTCGGTATGCTCAGGAAATTACCATGGATAAATGTGCTTTCCCATTTTCAGATGAACCAAACAGATCCATTCGAAGAGTCCATAGCTCGGCAAGCAGACACAACTGAAACTCAGGTATTGTCTATGATCGAATATGGTTTGATTTAAAAAGCTTATGCTTTGGTTAGCTTAAAATTGAAAAATTCACACGTCGGTGTTAACTTCCTCTTCAGATCCAAGTATGCTATGCAGAAGAGCACACAATGGAAAAGCTCCTGGCCAAACTAAACAGGGAACTTTTAGAGGTGGCTCGGAGGGAAACAAAGTCAGTTCTGCGAGACAGAGAATACCCCAGTTTGCGTTTCCTCAAGTTTGAAGATCTCTTGGCGGAAATGCAAAACCTCTGTCCGACTGTCTTTAGGTTGCTATCCTCAAAGATGGAACTCGACCTCAACTGAGAGAAGAACACGCCTGCATTGGCCCTGGTGTATGGCATACTTATGTTTAAATGATGTCATGAGTTAAGCCGTCTTCAGAGATTAAACACGGTGCTACTCTCCAATGGAAAAGGCAGCAAAGAGGTGAGGGCATTATCGTGAAAAAGGTTAACTTATATTTTGGAATATGAAAGGTTTGCTTTTTTCTTTGGACAAAGGACCCGCTAAAAAACCCAAGTGCGTAAAAAAAGTCATAAATATTTTTAAACGCAAAGGAAGCACCAACATGTTCGATTTATCTGCCAGTGCCTCCTCTCTACTGCTAACAATACTACTATTAATATTATTTATCACTTTCTTTTGTATTTATACAAATATGTAAGCAAGACTTTGCACTTTTTTTGTTTCTCCATTCTTGTAATGTTATGTAAAAGTATACTTGCACATGTAATTGCCAGTAATTGCACATGGGAAGCCTAAGCTACTTTGGCCACTGCGCACAATTTACCCTTCACCATTTACGTAATTAGTTGTTTTTCCTTTTTCTGTTCTTGTAAGATATTTTATGTATTTTGTACTGGTCATAGTGCAAAAATATAATAAAAATAAAAGTCTGATATTTGAATCAACTTCCAGGCCACAAGGGGGTTGAGAATGATGTTATCTCAATATATTTTTCCTAATCAATCATAAAAAACACAAAAATGATGTGTACCACCCTGTTGGTATTAAGACATTCTATTATTTCTTGCTACATAGCTTCTGGAAAGATTCAGCAGATATGGTGTGTCCTTGGTGCCAACCATAGACCTTTTTCATAATGGCGGACGATTTTAATTATTCTTTTGTGTATGTGTTAATTAGCCCTACTAACCTCACTTTAATGAAAAAATTCTATTGAATCTTGCACATGCTGACGACGCTAGTAGGGCTTATCATCATAAGAATAAAAGAATAATTTGTCGGGCGCCATTATGAAAAGGGTCTATGAAATACACTATACAGGAAAACATTGGCAGCCACTTCCTGGATCATGCTTTTCAGCTTCTGAAGGAAGGAAAGAAGTTTGTTCTTGAGCTGGACAACATTGACTGGTAGGTGAATGTTCATGACATGCGCTCAGATAAACAGAATATTAGTGTTCATGCAGTTGTCACAAGCTTAGTTTTTGATCGAGTGAGCTCTGGTCACTTACCTGACATAGGATCCAGAAGTCCCTTCAAGACTGTAACATGAGGGAGCTTCTGAAGCTAAGTGAAGAAGAAGACCAATGCACCAGAGAGCAATACAAGGTCTACACTGGAATAATACTCTGTGAACTGTTTCCTGCCTTTGACTTTCTCAATGGCATTGTTCCTGTCCGCACACCTTGTCGGTACCAGGCTAAGATGGATTCAGAGTCAGAGGTGGTGCTCCTTCCAGTACTCATGAAGGACGAAAAAAAAATATGCAAAAGTAGTAGATGTTTTAGATCAGCTCGAGGTGTGGATACGTGAAATTTATTCAAAAGCTGGTAAATATGACCCCCCCTGATCAAGTACACGTGCCTCCTGCTCCTCCTATTGCTGTCCCATCTAGACCTTATCAGCCCGCCTCTCATGTACCACCCACCCCACAACCTGATGACCCTCTGGCAAATGTCAAGATTCCTTGCTTTGGTGATCAGCTGACAGTGTGCTAATTGGCAGTGGCAAAAGACTTGCGTGCTGGAAGCCACACTCCTCAGAACAGGTTACACCACTTGTACCCCTTCAGGATTGTTGACTGGCACACAAAGAGAAGCTTCCTAAAGGTAAATACCATGAAAGCTCTATAGGGCGGGGGGAGGGGCTTATTTACTTTCAGGCCTCAGTAACAGGGGGTGCTTATTAGATTAGGGGGGGGGGGGCTTAAAAAAGAAGAGGATAGCTTATTTACAAATCTTAAACCACTGTTTCCATCTTCATAGTTTTATAGTTTTTGTAAATAATGCAAAGAAATGCAGTGAAACTTTAAATGGAACTGACAACATTATTGTGTATTTGAGCATATATTTGTTAAAAAACAAACCAATTGGGCCTCATGAAGTGGATTTCATATGAGGGGGTACCATAATAGGGAATGGGAGGGACTAATTACAAAATGTCACGTCCAGAATTGGGGAGGGTGGTATGAAAGAGGGCCTTATTATCAAAAGCGACTTCCAAACTCTTTTTATTTACTTTTGCAATCAACTCTTTTTCCAGATAGCTAATATGTAATTTTGAATCAAAGATAATTTCATGTATGAATGGTAGCATTCACACACTGATCCCAGGTACACTATGAAGTATTTCTTTAGATTCCTTTGTACAGGGTATGTACTACCTGGGTTACAAAAAATTAATATAGAACTATTTCTTTTGAATTATTGAAAGTAATCTTTAAGAAGCTGTACAAAAACTCTGGATGAGAGCAGGGGACCTTGCGATACTTCAGGGAAAAGCTTCAACGGAGAAATGTCACTTCGATGTGAAGCACTTTGAAGACTGCGAGCAGCTTTTCTTGACAGTAGGGAAGTGCTTTACAGTGGAAGCGCTGGTGCAGTTCTTTGGAATGGCAACTAAAGACAGCCAAATTTCAAGAAACCGGCCACCATATTACATTTTAGATGTGGGTGATAACAAGCGACAATATTGACTCTGTTTTAAACAAGTTTATTGATGAATTCCTCAGCACTGCACCCACTGATGATGATGAAAGCAGCCCTGTCACAGCACAAAATGAGAAGTTTACACAAATTTATTGTCAGCGTAAAGTTCCTTAAGGGAGAACAGAGCACTTTACGCTTCGTTTTTAAAGCAGCGTAAAACTGCTGAAAGTTTAAGGAACGTAAGGAGGGGTCCCACTGTCCCACTGTAGATTCGCTGCTTAAATGTGGTGTAAACAGACTTTACGCTTCATGTTAAAAAAAGCGTAAAGTTGTTTAAAGGTAACATGCTCGCACATAACATTTATTGCTTGAATGTGGTTTGAATGTTCCCGAAACGCAAAACAAGTTGGGGAAGAAATTGATTGAATCTACGACTCTAACTTTCAATGACAGTACAGGCGCAAGCCGAAAAGGTGACCAAACATTTGACGATATCCAAGCTGGCACTGAAGTAATTCTCGCCAGCCAGCCTGCGTAGCATACGTGATTGGTGCGCAGAAAATCCCAATTAGACTTGCCATCACTCTCTCAGTCACAGTTCCCCTGCTCAAAAGAAGAACTTTGGGAACAGGTTATACTCTCCTTAAGACAAAAACAATAAAAAAGTAACCATCTGCCCACGATTCCAGTCTGCATCACAAGTAATTACTTACAGCATCCTTTATTTATACACGATATTGGGTTAAAGCAAAAGCTTTCGACGGGGGTCTTTCATAAAGGTGGGCCAAAACTCCCAAAACGCAATAATGAAGAAATTTGTGCAAATTCGCACTTACATTCCGCATTAGTAAATATAGCATATAAACAACAGTTAATTGTGAAGTAAAAGCATCCAGAAGTTCTTTGAGGTAGTCGACTATGTTTACATCATCGTGACCCGGATGGCATGTTTGTCCATTTCAAGGTGAAATAAAATCTTTTTTACCGAGTCTCAAAAGGTTAATTGGAAAGAGAAAGAAGGAATGAAAACTGTATTGCCTTCGTCAAAGATATCTAAAACTAAAATACTTGCATCAGGCTGTGCGTTTGAGCAACTATGGTGTCGAAGGCCAATTACAGACGCCACTAATCTCATTGTAAAACAGAAGAACTCTAGCATACTTGCCTCTTTGCTAAACCGCAGGTAAAGGGTAGAGGGCAAGGGTAGTGGATTGAAGGCAGGTCATTGAAAAAACCCTAACCTTTTATGAATGCTAACATAGCGCCTAAACAATGAATAGTTTCTAGGCCTAAGGTTGAGTTAATAAAGGGTTATGTTGTAATATCTTCGCCATAGATCAGGGGCACCCAACGACAGGTTTCTGTAGATATCTGTTCAGTGGAGGGTAATTCGCCTAAGACTTTCGGCGTCGATTAAAGAGTGCACTTGTTTTTAAATGTAAGTAGTATGCACCTGTGTCAAAGTAAGATGCCTTCCTGTACTTTACTGTGAACATGTGAACATTGTAGTATAATTTATGTAAAAGTATCTAGTCTTTCCGTAGTAATGTAAGTTATAAGTGAAACGAAATAAATAAAGAGTAAAAAAAAAAAAAAAAAAAAAAAAGAGTGCACTTGGATTTTAGTAACTAAAACGTGGCCTAAAAGACTCGCAATTGGGAAATCATAGCCCCTGAGGTTTTCGGAAAGGTCATAATTCTT
>JAEMWC010000017.1:1935000-1965000 GCA_016490735.1 Pachyseris speciosa | reverse complement strand
GATCCGCCGAACTTTGTCAAGCAATATCCAGCCTTGAGATTTTGTGCTAGCAGGAGGTTCTTCCAACGTTTTATCCGCATGGAGGCCTTTCCTCGGGAATGGTTAAACATAACATATCGAGTTCCAGCAGACAGTTCTAAATGCGAAATGAGTTTACATTTTAAATTCTTGTGCGACTCATAATTTCTACAGTTAAATTTTTAGGGGGTCTTGTTTTCGTAGTATGAAAACGAAGATGAAAACTTAGGTCTTCGTTTTCGTAAAACCTGGAAAATGACATATATATATTATCTCATTGTGGTCACATGCAAGACCGCGAAGGGCTGGGAAACACTGTCACAACTCAGCCTCGTTTTGAGAACCTCCTTCATGAACGGTCAAGATGGCGGGTTTGGGACGATGGATGATATTATCCACTTTTCATGAAGTAATTTATGCCGAAAACTAAGGGATGCTGGGTTGCCAAAAACCTTAACAGATGTATTAGAAGATAAGGGTAAAATATGTTGTCCTTTTTGGACGACTTCAATCAGATTCCTGCTGATTTACGATGTCATGCCTGTCTTACATGTTTTCTCGCCAACAGCAAAGTGGATCAAAGTTCTACGTTAATGATGTTTTGTCCAGAGAACATCAAATACGAACTAGAAGAATTAAGTGTTGAAGATCGAATGCACCTTAGGAGTTTCCTTTGAGAGGGAGTAAGTTTGTGAAATGTTTACATAGCTAGTGGATGTGTCGGCGTATTCAACATCATTTTACGGGTCTTTTTATGCAAAAATAAAGTCATTAAACTTTACATCTTTAGGAGACATTATAATTTGCAAGGAGTGTCAGGTGCTTTCTGTTATCCTTTTTCATTTTGACCTTACGAGTATTCCTTGATCTATATTGTAGCCTAGGGAAAAGTGACAATACACTTGGACATGCAGTTATTCAATTGATGGCCTTGTACTATGTTTTTCACTTTGTCTAGCCTCAGATATTCAGGAATGTGTTTCTTTTCCTAGAGTCAGTGTCAAGTCAGTGCTTGAGTGTCAACAGTTATCACGAATGCATTAAAAAATAACTACAGCTAATTTTGGAAACTTGGTGTGTGCAGTGACTTTAGAATACCAAATATCTCATGAGATTTTACTAACAATCTTGTTCTTTGCAACAGACAGGTTTGTGTAACAGTTAATTTGGTACAGTCCTGGTTTTGGTATTTTTCTTGTTGAGATTACTTAATAATAATTAAGAGAAGAGTTAGTGGCAGCGTGTGGCTGCCATATTCTTGAAATACTGTACTTCAACAGATTGAAGGAATAAAAACAATTTCACATACACTGTGAATAAGACTTCTCAATTCCTTTGGTTTGTACATGATGACTTGGTTTTGCTCTTTAGAGTTGTGGAAAATGCTCAGAAATTGAGAGGACATGAACCTTACATTAGTGTAACCATGGTCCTAAGATAATGATTCATCATCACTTGGGAATGGAAAAAAACACAAATGACAGTATAATTTCTCGAAAAAAAATCCCTTCTTCACTACTTAAAGTGTAGTTCACAAAAAATAGGAACTATCACATTCTTAAACAAGTGTACTCCTTCCCTTCTCTTATGAGGAAGTGGTACTTAGTTAAGAGGTCACTTGATGATGTTGAGCTGAACGCACGTTTCTGAAAGAGCTCCGAAAAATCGATACTCCTCTTGGCTTTTTATTTGGAAACGGGTGGTTTCTTCGACCATTTTGTTTGCTCCTTTGCTTTCTAGAATTATGCCCGCCACAGAGGAGCAAAAAACTAAGAAAAAAAGGGCGAGAAGAAAAGGCTAAGAGTCAGCAGCTCGAAGACAGTGAAGGGACCGACACCATAGTTGAACTAACGGTATCGGAATTTCAACGTATTATCAACAGAATTGCTAAAATTGAAGAAGAAGCGAAACACCGAGAGGCTCGCATCGCTAAACTAAAGTCGGAATTAATACTCGCTAAAGAAGAAGCTAAAAAGGTTAAATACACGTCCCAACAGCTTGAGAATTCGCTTCAATTCACACAGAAAGAAGAAGAAGAGGTTCTTGAACGCATCAATGATACGATAATGACATAATTAAGCAAGAAATTTACAGCCGTAGGTGGAACTTAATATTCTACAAAATTCCCGAGCAACATGAAGAAAATTGCACCGCCTTAGTTAAACAAGCTATTGTCAACGAGCTCAAAATGGTTCCGTCGGAAGTTGAATCCTTCATGTTTTGCGGTGTCCATCGCTTAGGAAAACGTAGTAGAGGAAGACCAAGGCCCATAATTGCTCGCTTCACATGCCGCTCCGACAGAGACAAAGTTTGGAAATTACGCCGAAACTTAAAAGGATCTCAAGTCAATATCGGAGAAGATCTCCTGAAACACGTTCAAGATTTAAGGAAAAATGTCTTGGTTCCTGCTATGAAGAAGGCCAGAAGAGATCCAAGAAACAAAGCTCACGTAAGCAGCGACAAGCTCATTATTAATGGAAAAGCCTATTCCACTATAATATTCCAGCCCGATGGCTTCCCTCTGTTCGAGGAGATCAAGAAGAAGAAGAAGACGAAGACACTCCCGCCCTAAATGATATTACAGAACACACAACAGTTAAGTAAGTACAGCCTGATGACTTCCATGAACCGAACAATCTAAAGCAATTATTTAACTAGTCACTATTCAGAATCTTCTTTATTTTCTGCGGAGCACCCCTAGATTTTTGTTTACATTGCAGTTAAGATGACCTACACGCACACCGATGTCCGACTTTGCGTCCAGGCCATTAGAGCCTATTTTATTTTTATTTTCCTTCCTATGTTTTTTGTAATATTTGTTATTTGTACTACAAGTCGTTCCAATATGTTTGTTTTTAGGTCTTCGCTTTTATGCAGTCCTTTCCATCCGTCCACCATATGTAAATTTTGTCAGTTTGTTCTATCAAAATCTAAAAGTGCTAAAGTTTTCCTAGCACCTTTTAGAGGCCATAACTTTTCACAAAATTAACACCTATCTGCCTACAAACTCCCAAGAGGAAGGTCGCCAAAGGCGCCTTTTCGTCATCTGGGACTCCAATAATGCTATCTTTTCTATTTCTGCGGAATTTTTACACTAAACCTCAAATGTCTCTCCCTTAATGTAAGAGGGCTTAATAAATCGATCAAAAGACGTACCATCTTCAGATGGCATCACAAACAAAACAAGGATGTCACTTTTCCTCAAGAAACGTATAGCTCAAAGGAAACTGCCAAAATCTGGGAAACTGAATGGGGCGGGAAAGTTCTTTACAATCATGGATCATCCCACAGCAAAGGAGTTATGATCTTGCTAAATCCCAAACTAGATTACCAAATTGACGAAGAAGTCTGTGACAAAAACGGAAGGTTTTTTCAGTGCAAAGATAACTCTTGACGATTGTCAAATTGTTTTAGCCAATGTTTACGCTCCAAACGACATAAATCAGCAAGTACTATCTTTTAAAGAATTACAAAAATTACTCGGCAAGTTTGCGCAAGAAACGATGATTATCGGCGGCGATTTCAATTGCGCTCTTTCACCAAGCGACAAGGAGGGAGGAAATCCCATTTCAAAAAAGTTACCGGTTATAAGCGAAATCGATAATTTATGTCACCTTTACAGCTTGCGTGATGTTTGGCGCTTCTTAAATCCAAATGCTAGACAATTTACATGGAGAAACAAGTCATTTAAAGTGCAGTGTCGCCTAGATTACCTCCTAGTTTCAAAACAGCTTAGCAGTACTGCTATTAAGAGTGATATCCTGTTCACACCAGACACTGACCACTCTGCGATACAATTACATCTCTTGAATGAAGATTTAAAACAACAAAAGGGACCCAGCTTCTGGAAATTTAACTCCTCGCTTCTTGAAGATAAGCAATACATTTCTGACTTGCGCGATAACTTAATACACTTTATAGAGAAATACCGAGATGTTGACGACTTAGGCTTAAAATGGGATCTGGTCAAAATGGAAATTAGAGGATTTACTGTTAAATTTTCTAAGACTAAAGCAAGGAAAAGACGAGACGAAGAATCTTCCTTACAAACAAAGATCAATGAATTATTTATAAAAGCTGAAAAAAATAAAAATAACGGACAAATTATATGTGAACTTAATTCTACTCGAGCTCGTCTAGAAAAAATAATGGCATTTAAAACTCGCGGCACCATCCTTAGGAGCCGCGCAAGATGGCACGAACAAGGAGAATGCAATAATAAATATTTCTTAAACCTTGAAAAAAGAAACCACTCTAGAAAACTAGTCTCAAAGCTGAAGCTACAAAATGGTTCAGTTATAACTAATCAGTTCGATATTTTAGAAGAACAAAGTAAATTCTATAATTCTTTGTATAATTTACAGCAATCTGACAATGCCGACCAAGCAGAGGCTGGTGTGTTTTTCAATCCAAGCAACAACCCTACCTTGTCCGACCATGAACAAGCTTCTTGTGAAGGTCTAATCACAGAAATTGAAGCTTTTAAAGCACTTAAAGAATTCGCTGCAGCAAAAACTCCTGGTACTGACGGTCTGACAACCGAATTCTTAAAATATTTTTGGCCGGAGCTATATGCCTTAAAATTGTCGGAAGTTTTAATTAATCTTTTGCAAACGGCTCCTTGTCGATATCGCAGCGAAGAGGAATAATTTCACTTATTCCCAAAAAAAATAAAGATAAAACCATCCTTGAAAATCTTAGACCAATATCCCTTCTAAACGTAGATTACAAAATTCTCACCAAAGTTCTGACAAACCATTTAGCAAAAGTATCACCTAAAATAATAAACCCTGACCAAACAGGCTACGTAAAAGCACGTTACATTGGAGAAAATATTAGACTAATACAAGATCTGATGTTTTACTTGGAAAAAGAAAATTCCCCAGGTATTGCAGTATTTGTGGATTTCCGGAAAGCTTTTGATACCATTGAGTGGAATTATTTGGAAAAAGCCCTCGCGCTGTTCAACTTTGGGCCAAATTTTTTGCAATGGTTTAAGACTATATATTCCAACATTTCCAGCTGCGTTCTAAACAATGGCCACGCTTCTCACTTCTTTCCATTAACACGTGGAGTGAGACAAGGGTGTCCACTGTCGGGTCTTCTTTTTGTTATCGGTGTTGATCTTCTCGCCAGGGCTATCAAAACCCACGATTGCATAAATGGAATAATAATAGGAAGCCACGAAGTAAAAACGACCATGTATGCGGATGATACCATGGTTTTTCTTCGAATTGAATCTATTGCCCACTTACTTCAACTGCTGGACCAGTTTAAAACTGTTTCCGGCCTGGAAGTTAATGCCTCCAAAACTGAAGCGATGTGGCTTGGCCAGTGGAAAAACAGACGTGACACTCCTTTCAATTTCAGTTGGCCCGTTGACCCCATTTGTGCCTTAGGCGTTTTCTTTTCCTACGACACAACTAAAGCTGCCAAGCTCAATTTCGACGAAAAATTGCGAAGTATGGAAAAGATTTTAAATATCTGGAAAAATAGAAAATTAACCCTAATCAGCAGAATAAACATCGTGAAAACTCTAGCCTTATCCAAATTGATTTTCAACAGCTCAAACCTCAGTTCACCTAATTACTTGTCTGGAGCGGTCAATAACATGATTTTTAATTTTATTTGGGAAAATAAGCCCCCCAAAATCAAAAAAGCGACAATTATTGGGGAAAAAAAATAAAGGCAGCTTAAAAATGATTGACTTTCAAACAATGGAAACTGCGCTTAAAATTGCCTGGGTCAATAGCATATGTCAAAACTGCCACTTCTCTTGGAAAATTCTCATCGAACATTTCTTCCGGCAATATGACGGCTTTTCTTTCTTGCTGAACTGCAGATGACTTAAAGTTACTTCATTTAAATACTGTTCCCCCCTTCTATCAGGAGATACTAAAATACTGGCAGGAAAATAAACCCATAATCTCAGAAGACAATATACCAAAGCAAAACGAAATAATCTGGAATAACCAAAACATTTTAATAAATAAACATATGATCTATTTAAAACAGTGGCACCAAAGTGGAATCACTCATATTAAGAACTTACTTAATGAAGACCACAGCTTCTTATCTTACGACGTATTTCAACAAACTTTTCACTTAAAAGTCCCGTTCACAGCCTACTATGGTCTTATAAATACCATTCCGCCCAGCTGGAAACGTGAAAATCAAATCCACAAAAATGCCGATTGAAAATGAAAATGTGTCACAGGAATCCTCTTTGCCCAAAAGTATCACCACCCGTTCCATTTATGCAGCAATAATAAATCACTACTTTCAACCTCCAACCGCTGAGCCAAGATTGTTACGTTACGGTTTGATGTTTATAAAGATGTTTATAACCTCCCCTTTGTAATTACGCTTGAAACAAAACTTCAAATTTTCCAATATAAGATTATCCACAATATACTTCCAACCAAATGTTCCCTTTTTCGTATGAAGCTATGTGAATCTGAAACCTGCAAGTGCAAGTGCAAGTGCAAGTGCAAGTGCAAACATTGGCTCACCTTCTTATCAGTGTCCTGTAATTTCCAAATTTTGGATTGCTTTTCAAAGTTGGTGGTTCACAAATCACGGAAAGAGCATAACTCCTACCGAACGTGACATCCTTTTTGGTTGGCATGATAACGCCACAGAATCAAAAGACACTTTAAATTACATAACCCTCGTAGCCAAATATTATATCTTCTGTACAACCCAAGACTCCGATGAGTTATCCTTTGATGGCTTTCCTTCTTTTTTGAAAAATAAATTAGATGCTCTTCAACAAATAGCAGTTAAAAACAAAAACATTGACAACTTCAACAGAAAATGGAAAGACTTTATTTAAGCGTTTTCCTTTTTTTCTTACTGTTATTTATTTTACCATTATCTCTTTTTCAGTAAGCTGTATTTAGTCTGTATTTTATTTTGTAGCCAGCATTTACTGCTTCTTTGGTATTGTTAGTACTCGTTAGTAGCTGCTGTATTACAAGTAGTGTTAATATTGTACTCTATATATGTAGCTGTTGCTTATTAGTAATGTCCACATTGTATTGTACTGAAGTATTTCAAGTGTATTGTAGAATAACGTTTGAGAGAAAAAAAAAGGTGTACACTTCTTTTCTTAAGAGGAGTTATACTCCTAGGATAAGATCTAAAACCCTTAGTGAAGGAATTTGTTTGCCCTTAAAATAGAAGATTTCACACTGATCTTAAGTGAATTTGAGAGTCCAACCGTGAGAGGACCAGGCAGACGTGACACATGCCATCTGATCGATTTTTCCGAAGCTTTCACAACGGTATTCACAAATCCCCAGTGGTTTGGTCCCCTGAGTTATCTCGGGGGGGGGGGGGAGTATTAAAGCCCCTCACCTTGTATCTCAGGGATAAACACAAAAATTACCCCCAGAAAAGTGCTGACAAGAGACCTCTCTTAAACAAAGAGAATTAATCGGATTTTTAGCCCATTTCACCAAACAATTGTCAGAAGCTATGGGAATGTACAACATAAAGTTTAGGCAATTTCCCATTATTCCCGTCAATTAAGATCTGTCAATCGTCAACTGTCATGCAACATGTTACAATATCGTGAAATTATAGTTTTTTGAGTCCAAATACCTCCAATGGGCAACAATGTAGTTAAACGAGATTTATACCACAACATACACCTATCCTAACATGTTGTAAGAGAAAAACAATTTTGGCATCTGTCAGATTTTCTCAACAGTGGTCATCTGAAGTAGGTGACCAATACCTTAAAACGGCTTTTTCATAAGATTGAAAAATGACCGTATACTAAATCACAAAAGGTGAAATGTGCTGCAGTAGTCAATCATTTTCCTTAAATCCAATAACAACAGTTGAAACTTCTGCGACGAGTTATAGCCAATGTTAAAACAATAGTGTCAAGATTATGTCATGCAATCTACTTTCCGTTACTCTCATATGATGCCCTTCCTCGTAATTCCTCTGTCCGTGGAGACACTGCATGAAAACCTTTAAGATAAGTTTCAATGTTTCTATATCTCTAGATATTTGGTAATGATAATGATAAACTCTCGTGCTTTCAGTGATCTTTTGATTTGCTACATGTTTGAACCAAGCTGCGAACATTTAGATTTGTCTTTATTGCTTAGATTAATGCCCGTCACCTCCACAATTTCTTTGAAGCTGTCAGTAAAACAAATTAAGATCTTAAAGTTCTAGTTCCCATCTTATCTCAAATCATGTTTCCATTTCCTGAATTTCAGTTACGTAATCCTGATCTTCTTCTTCCTCTTGAGTTGTTGCAATATCTCGTTTTAATAGACCTCTCTTGCTTAGGTCGGAAAGTCTGCTGAAATGTCAAGGAATTTGATCACTTGACAGCCATTCTTCCTTTGAAAACAGCTTCTTGTCATTTGGTAGTTGCACGCTCTTCATTTTTGATGAAACATCAGCAGCATTTTATTTTGCTTTTACTCCAGTTTCTTCACCTTGTAAGAAGACATCATATAAAAATGATCTCTCACCCTTACAACCTCGTTGACTTTTTTCCTTTCCTTAGCCCTATACCATCGAGGGTGTATCTGTAGACAGTTCGGCAGATTCTGCTGTTGCAGCAGAAAGTTCACTTTGGACATAGTCTCTGGAGACAGCTTCGCATGTTGCCGCCCACGTTTTTACGATGGGGTCTTAGAAGGACTCTCTTTCCAGTTTGGTGAGATGATACCCAATGCAAAGGTGTTTCTGAAGGTTTCTAAATGATTGGTACGTTTTTATGCAACCTTCCTTTGGGCATAAAAAAGAGGCAGCAACTGTCTGGGCTGTTGGTTCGTCCTCCTCGTGTTGCATAGCTACGTCTGATGCCGCTGAAGGTTTTGGGACCTGCGATAGTAGTGCTGTTAGCATAAGTGCACCAACATGTTGCACTGGCAGGGTAAATGGCTGCAGTAGAGTCATTCCTGTTGGGCGCTGTGTCACACCATGATTTCTAAGCTTTGCAAATGTGAGTAGTCTGCCAGGTCCTGCATTATCTAGGCTTTCCAGACTCTCAGTCCTGCAGGCTCTTCCCATTGTGCACGCTGATGGCATTCAGGTTAAACTTCTGCCTATCAGTGGCAGTCGGAGCCCACTGTGGCACACCTTACATATAGTGTTTTCACATGACGTCACGGTGGCCATGTTGGTGTCCCAAACGAAATCTCTGGGAATTGAACTCTATCTTTATGCAAATACTTTCTTTTGTTTCAAAAAATCAATATGGTCGGTAGTGACATGAATGAAAACACTCTATACCTGAAAAAGTTCAAAAGAGTATTAAAGTATTTCGGTACCACATTAAACATTCTGGCATCCCCAAGATACAAGAGCTTGGTACGAGTCCCTAACTTTCATTTGGTTGAGAATTGAAACTCACTCTACTATTGTGACCCTCCACAGGAAAACAGGTAAAAAGGTGAATGCACGGGTATGCCAAAATGACACGCTAAACAATAGGCAGCGAGGAAAATGAGACACCATTTAGCCAGGAGTGTGTCAAATGACACGCTTAATTAAAAATTTCCTTTTGTGTTTGTTGCACGGCAAAAACAAAGCACTGTCTCCAGTCTAACAATGAAATGTGCCGAGTTTTGATCCTCCATCTTTATCTTTGACTTCGATCCAAGTTGATCTTATTTTGAGGGCTTTGATCCTCCATTTTTTTTTATCTTGGGCTTTGATCCAAGCTGATATTATTTTGAGGGCTTTGATCCTCCATCTTGTTTTATCTTGGGCTTTGATCCAAGTTGATCTTATTTTGAGGGCTTTGATCCTTAATTCTTACTAGAGTTAGGCATTGATCCAAGTTGATATTACTTTGAGGGCTTCGATCCTCATTGTTTATTCATAACAGGACTTCGATCCAGGTTTATTTTAATTTGAAGGCTTCATTCCTAATTTAATCTTGGGATTTCATCAAAATTGGTATTATTTGGAGTGCTTTGATCCTCCCTCTTTTTGTCTCATTTTGGGCGTTCATCTGAGTTGTCCTCCACCTTCATTGTACGTCGAGGGCTTCTGGCTTTCTTTTTCACTTTCCTTTGAGATGCCGCCTAAACAATTAAAACGGAAAGCAGCACCATTGACCACTCATAGGGAGTCCAAGCAGCGATCAACACAGCAAATTGTTAATGCGGTTGAAGCCGGTGAAACCAGTGGCCGGTCATGTAGTCCTGCTGACAGTCATCCAGCGGTTCCTGTGGTACACAATGGTCCTAGTCAAGACGTTTTGCCTATTATTCCTGGCGACATAGGGTGAGCAGGGATGGCGCAGTGGTGAGAGTACTCGCCTTCCACCAACGTGGCCCGGGTTCGATTCCCGGACACGATGTCATATGCGGGTTCTCTTCTCTGCTCCGAGAGGTTTTTCTCCGGGTTCTCCGGTTTTCTCCTCTCCACAAAAACCAACATTTACAAATTCCAATTTCATCTACTTGTAAAGCGCATTTGATCATATATATACACATGGAAAGTGCGCTATATAAGTTCTAAATTATTATTATTATTAACCAGATTGTGGCCTGTGTTACACAAAAGGTCACCAGCCAGCTTGCTCCACTACTCCATTCAACTTCTTAGCCACCTTCTAATCCTGGTCCAATGGAATCATCAGTAACCCAGGTTATCCTGCAAAACACAGTTCCGGCACCAACCCTACCAGCTGCAGCTGGTGTGCAACCTACCGCTGTGGCTTCAAGTCCGCCACTTCAACTGACACCAACGCAGCAAATGTCATCTCAGTCCTCAGCCCAACCGAGCCTATCAGAGGTCCCAGTCTGCTCTCTTGGAGCTGCTGCAGTGTCATCTTCAGTTAATCATATTCATAATCACCTAACAGGTGAGCTTAATCCTCCTTCTGCTCTTCCATCATCATTGTTTACATCTTCTGCCTACCTGTTGATGTGCGTTTCTCAGAAAAGATAAAGACCAAGATATGGGCGAACGAGCATTGGTTGTAAATCCATTGTTTGAAAACAAATACCAAGTCATTTTTCAGAATCCTCAAGCAGAGCTTACCCCTTCTCTAAGTTTAGAATCTGTCATCAAACCCAAATGTATCAATTCTAGTGAGGTTTGGGATAAGGCGTTTAGAATTTTTGTTGGGGTTTTCACCCAGAAATACCCTCATGAGGTTCCTCACCTCATGAAGTACAGTGAAATTATCCACGACTTGGCAGTTAGGGGCCAGAACTGGCGGTTTTACGATGAGAATCTTCGTTTCCTAAGGGATTCAAATGTAAGTGCCTATTCCTGGGGGCATGTCAACTGGGAGCTCTGGCTTAGATCCCAATATTCTCAGGTCAAGCAAAGAACTGCCGACCAGTCCGTTGTGCCTAGTCAGCCTCGTTCAGGACCATATCTCCATATTCCGAAAGCGTTTTGCTATAAATTCCACAAGGGGTTGGCCTGTTCCGGTTGCGCTCTTTAAGCACAATTGCTTCAAGTGTTATGGGAATCACAAGGCTTCCAACTGCAATTTTCGTCCCTCCACTGAAAGAAGACCAACAAAATCGGTGCCCTCTACTGCCAAGTCTGCCAACACCAATACGAACTGATAGGTTTCTTATTTTTCTTGACGGGTATACTCCTTCAACTGTGAGGTACCTTAGGGATGGGTTTACATCAGGTTTTCACCTTGATTATGCAGGACCTCGCATTTCAGTTCATTCAAAAAACTTATCATCTGCATTAAACAACCCAGAGGCTGTAGATATTAAATTGGACAAAGAACTCTCAGCTCACAGACTATCTGGCCCATTTCCAGATCCCCCTTCGAACCATTTCATATATCACCCCATGGTGTTGTCCCCAAAAAGACACCTGGTGAATATAGATTGATCCATCACTTGTCTTTTCCTAAGTGAGCATCTGTGAATGACAGGATATCTTCTGAGTATTCTTCTGTTCAATACGCTACCATTCAAGATGCCATCAGATTTGTAAAATCAGTTGGTCAAAATTGTTTTCTTGCTAAAACTGACATCAAGAATGCATTCAGGATAATCCCCGTTCATCCAGACGATTACCCCCTGTTAGGTATTTTCTGGAAGGGTTCCTTTTACTACAATAAACGTATGCCTATGGGTTGCTTCAGTTTCAAAAATTTTTGAAACTTTTAGTACCGCAGTTGAATGGGTTGCTCGTCATAAGCTTTCTATTCCTTTTATTTTACATTTGCTAGATGATTTCCTCATTGTTGCTCCTACTGAATCATTGTGTCAGTCTCAGTTAAACATCCTTTTGGATATGTGTTATTATCTTGGCATCCCTATAGCACGGGAAAAAACATTAGGGCCATCGCAGATACTTTCCTTTGCTAACATTGAACTTGATTCTTGTCTTTTGGAAGCTCGCTTACCACTGGACAAAGTCCAAAAGTGCATAGGCATTATGTCAGCTTTTCTTAAAAGGAAGAAGGTAACCTTGAGAGAAGTCCAATCTCTCACCGGTTTGCTCACATTTGCTTGCTCAGTAATTGTTCCAGGTCGGGCCTTTTTACGTCGACTAATTGATCTGACAATTGCAGTGCGTTCCCCGAACTTTTCTATTCGCCTCACTCGCTCGGTTAAAGAAGATCTCAAGGTTTGGCTTTCCTTTTTATCTCAATACAATTGTAAATTCTTTTTTCTTCCAGAATGTCTGGAACAATTCTGACAAGCTCAGCACCAAGCCAGCACTGCTCAAAGTCAAGAACGATACTTTGTTGAATATGGAGGCCCAAAAGGTCACTTTGTTAGTTCTCCTTGACCTTAGCACTGCTTTTGACACTGTTCGACACGACACTCTTCTAAAGTCGAGATTTGGTGTGGATGGCAAGGCATTAAAATGGTTTACGTAGTACCTTGCGGATCGTACACAGTATGTCATTGTAAATGATGGCCTATCATCTGCTTTTCCACTCAGACAAGGAGTTCCTCAAGGGAGTTGTCTCGGGCCTCTTCTGTTTAAGGTCTATACCAGTAAGCACCAGTAAGACTGAACTGATGCTTATAGGTAGTAGGCAACAGTTACAGAAAGTCAACTTGAATGATATTATTGAAGGTGACACAGTCGTAGAGGCGAAATCAGTTGTGCGGAATCTTGGGTCATGGTTTGATCGTAATCTAGATATGTCATTCGACATAAGTAAACAATGCGCCTCAGCATTCTATCATTTGCATAATATAAGTCAGATCCGTAGGTTTTTAAGTACAGATACCACATGCGTTTGTTACCTCACACGTAGATTATTGTAATAGTCTTTTATATGGCTTGTCAGCTTCTCACCTGAATGAGGTTCAGCGTGTTTTAAATGCCGCAGCAAGACAAGTTTGTCGCGCGCCACGCTACTGTTGCATAACGCCGTTGCTGTACGAGCTGCACTGGCTACCGGTTAGGCAACGCATTAGTTTTAAGATTCTACTATTTGTTTTTAAGGCCATCCATGGAATCGCGCCAACGTATTTAAGAGAACTTGTGTCAATTAAAAGACCTAAGATCCTCCTACGATAGTTTGTTGCTTGCAACGCCAACTTATAGAAGTAGGGTTACACTAGGAGACAGATCATTCCAGGTCGCAGCTCTGGCACTTTGGAATGTATTACCTAGTGAGATTCGTTCTATTACAGATCTAGGGATTTTTAAGTTCCATCTGAAAACGCACCTCTTTAAGGAAGCTTCTTCTTAATTAATTTTAATTTTTATTACGATGATTACTAGTATCTTAACATACATTATATATTTCAATTTTATCATAGTATATTTTTAATAATTATTAGTTAGATACCCTGCATTTAATTATTATAGATAGAAATCATGTAATGTGCGCTTGATCATTTCATGGAAAGCACGCAAAATAAGAATTAAATTATTATTAGTATTATTATTATTATTATTATTATTATTATTATTATTGTTGTTGTTTTTATACCGATGTTGCTGGCTCTTTAGGTTTTGGTGCAATTTTTGGTGACAATTGGTGTTATGGCAAATGGCCCGCTAATTGGATTGGAAAAAATATCGCATATTTGGAATTGGACCCTATTGTTTGAAGTCTAAGTCTTTGGGCAGATCAATTGACCAATCAATGTGTTCTATTTTTCACTGACAATGAGGCTTTAGTTCATGTGATTAACAGGCAATCTTGCCGTGATCCTTCGTTGATGTTTTTTGTCCGTAAGCTGGTTTCCATTTGCTTACAACATAATATTCTTTTTAAAGCAAAACATATCCTGGGAGTACGTAATACATTAACACATTCTTTATCTCGCCTGCAGGTTGCATCCTTGAAGAAAATGGCACCAACATCAATGCGTCAATCTCCAACAGAGATCGCTTCCCACCTGTTGCCTCAAAATTGGAAAATGTAGTGACAACTTTGTTCAAATCTAGTCTCCAACCTTCTTCGGTTCCTGTTTATAGGAGGGCCTGGAACCTTTTCAATCAATTTCTTAGTTCAGTATTTCAATCCGCTGATTTTGCTTTACCTATCTCTCCCACGATTCTAGCTTTGTTTGTAGCCTTTATATATGATCGCCAGTATGCTCCTTCAACTGTATATACTTATGTGTCGGCCATATCATATTCGCATAAGCTATATGGTTTTCCAGACCCTTCAAAGGCATTTTTTTTATTGTCCAGATGTTGAAAGGTTATGGGAAGGTGGGTCTAAGACTTGACAGTCGGTTGCCTTTAACCTTACCTATTTTGCACAGATTAATCCAGGCTGCTGCTTTTGTGACCAACTCTCCTGAGAATGCAGCTCTTTTTAGGGCAATGTGCTCTTTGGCTTTTTCTGCTTTTCTTAGGGTTGGCGAAATGACTGTCATGTCCAGTACTAAGTTTAATGTCCCTCTGCAGCTCGATCAGCTAACTAAGCTTGTTGATTCAAGCAACCATGTTGTGGCACTCAAATTGACCTTTCGTAATTACAAACGTAGCTACAATCAGCCTACTCTTTCTTTGACAATTTCTCATCAAGCCAAATTTTGTCCTGTTAATATTATGTTGGAGTACTTGAACATAGGAGGTCATCAGCCTGGGCCATTACTTCTTACTACTGAAGGTCTAGCGGTTCCCAGAGAAATGTTTGTTAATTTCCTTTATAGGGCCCTTGTTCATTGTAATTTAGACCTGTCTAGGTGTAAGGGCCACAGTTTTAGGATTGGGGCAGCTTCTCATGCAGCCGAACAGGGCTTCACTGATGTGCAGATCAGAATTATGGGTCGGTGGAAGTCCACAGGATTTCTTAAGTACATTCGTGTTACCAGCTTTCACAACTAGTTCATCCCCAACATATTTCTTTTTACCTCCATTGCGCTTCAGTGGGCGCAACATGAGTTTGGGGATCATGAATTGCTTGCAGGCATTTACTGTTTTATTCGGTTTCTGGTGTATGTCTTGCAGGGGCAGCATACATGAGTACTCTTAAGTAATTAATTCATCATGTTGCATAACCTGTTTTGTAGCATACTATTTTCCTTGGCCAGCAACATTGTTGTAGAGAGGGTTTCAAATTGTCTTGCAGGGGCAGCAGTTTAAATCCCTCTTTTCAATTATAGCTACTTGAATATATCTTTCATGGTCACCACTAGATGAAATTATCGACTTTTAATATTACTCCCTGTAATTCTATAAGGAAGGGTTTGAAATTGTCTTGCAGTGCAGCAGTTTAACTCCCTCCTTTAGTTGAGAGTTTACTTGGGTATATCTTGGAAGGGGCATCGTGCATTGGTACTCTCAAGTTATCACGTTGTTACATGCATAACTCCATAGAATTTTACTTGAGCAGCACTTTTTTCCATAAAGGTTTCAATTGTCTTGCAGGGGCAGCAGTTGTATTCCTCATATTGTTCTTGTCTTTAGTGGGTCCTGCATTGCCAGGGGTGGGGCTGCATCATTGCTTTTACAATGATGCTTCTGGCCTTTTTGTGCCCTCACCTTTACTGGGCTGAATATTTTTATGTAGCCAACGTCGTGAATGTATTTTTGATATGATTGGTTATCAATTTTGTGATTCAGTTTATTATAATTAAAGCAGCTATGGGTTTTCCCATAGCCATTTTGACCCATATGGAATCTGTGTCTTCACTGCCCAGTAAACAGAGCTCAGTCAATGCAGTACCCCAGTTTTTAGTAGTATAAGCGAGGGAAAGACATAAATTATAATATAACCAAGATCAATAAATAACCCGGAAGCACACTACGCAGTTTAAAAGCATTCTAATCACTCTTGGCGTGGCTAAAATAACACCTGTCACAGCAGTGCATGTAAATTTCAAGAGGAGAATAAAACGAACATGACAGCCTATAAACATATTGCATGACATTAGGATCCGAAGTGTAGCATTTGCCCTGACGTTTTTGTTAGCACGTACTCATGAAAGAAACTGAGAAATGTACATAGTGTTTCAGCTTACATATGTTATTGGATTTCAAGGGAATTATGGACTGTTGCAGCACAAATTACCTTTTGTGATTTAGTGTTAAGTGATTTTTCAATCTTGGGGAAAATCCGTTTTAAGGTATTAGTCACCTACTTTAGTTGATCACTGAGGAGAAAATTTGACAGAATCCAAAACATTTTCTCTTTTACAACACATTCTTAGGATATGGTATAATTCTCGTTAAGTGTGAACGATATATGAAATGAATCAAATATGAACTGCGGAAATGAAATCAAATGAAGAATGATCCTTGCAGTTGTGAACGCAATTTATGCAATTGCGAAAAGAAGCCTGAAAAAATTCAGGACTTCAACCGCAGTGACGTTGGCAGCAGGGCATTGGGCGTTGTGGGTTATGTTCACGGGAACATAACAACCCACAATTGACCTGCTCCCAACGTCAGTGGCTTCATAGCTCAGTTGGTTAGAACATTGCACCGGTAATCGCAAAGTCACGGGTTCAAACCCTGTTGAAGTCCTGAATTTTTTCAGGCTTCTTTTTGCAATTGCATAAATTGTGTTCACAACTGCGAGGATCATTCTTCATTTGATTTCATTTCCGCAGTTCATATATGATTCATTTCATATATCATTTACACTCATTTCTTTCACAGGAACATAACAACCCACAATTGCCCTGCTCCCAACGTCAGTGGCTTCATAGCTCAGTTGGTTAGAGCATCGCACCGGTAATCGCAAGTTCACAGGTTAAAACCCCGTTGAAGTACTGAATTTTTTCAGGCTTCTTTTCGCAATTGCATAAATTGCATTCACAACTGCAAGGATCATTCTTCATTTGAATTCTCGCTAAGCTACGTTGTTGCCCATTGGAGATTTTTGGACTCAAAATAGACATGATTTCACGTGACATGGTTGATGATTTTTAGCTCTTAATTGACGGGAATAATGGCAAATTGCCTAAACTTTTTGCTGTACATTTCCAAAGCTTCTACAAATAGTTTGGTGAGATGGCATATGAATTCGATAAATTCTCGTTGTTTAAGAGACGTCTCTTGTCAGCACTTTTTTTGAGGGTAATTTTTGTGTTTATCCCTGGGATACAAGGTGAGGGACTGTAATACCCCAGGGATAACTCTGGGGACCAAACCACTCTGGATTTGTGAATAACTTGGTGAACCTAACAATCTGTGAAAGTTTCAGAAAAATCTGTGAAATGACATGTGTCACGTCTGCCTGGTCCTCTCATGGATTGACTCTTAACTCTTACCCCATGGACAGCAATTTAAGAGCTTTCCTTCGTGAACATTATCGAATCAAAATTCAATTCCGGATAATCATGCCACGCCCTCGCCATCATTTGTATGATATCAACTTTCAGTTGAAAATCGTAGCAGAAGCTGAAGCCGTGAATAATAACCGTGAAATTGCACGGGAGTACAGGATCTCAATGGTCAGAAAATGGCAAAATCAACAGCACGTCCTGTTTTCCGGCAAATTAAAGATGACTTCCAAACGTGCCTCCATGGGCTGTTACCGTCCAAAAGATCCAGAACTTGATAAACAATAGACCCAATGCAAAAATGGCTGCCTTTAAATTAATCTTTTGTTCTTATTCAAAACAGCCTCACTAACCTCGCTTTTGAGATCAAAATTCTAAAGAATTTGTTATCCCAAGCGAGGTTAGTGAGACTATTTTAAATACGAACAAAAGAATAATCTAAAGGCAGGGAGGGAATTTTTATTGAGCGTTCTCCGTTTGCTGAAGCGGTCAGTTACTTTGTATTTTCATTGGCTAGCCAATGAAAACACTGGATAAGTGTTTTAACAGTTTTTAATAACACTGATTATGCTATGGCAAGTAGGTACGTGGATGATACTAGGGACTTTAAGCATCGACAACGGGAACGGCAACGGGGACGTGAGACTCTGATAGAAAACCCAAATGTCGTATTGCGCATGTCTGGCGCGAAATATTTTGACGTTCTGCTTCGGGGCCCGACGTGAGAAAGCTTAGTTTGGCGTTGAGTGAAAACGTGAGTAGCATTTCTCATATTTTAGCTCAATTTTTGCCCCAAAATTGATAATTTTAATATGGATTGATACCTTAAGATACCAAGGAATTGAATCATTGAGTTGTTGCCTGATTTTCTTCCCCAAACTATAAGCTTAAAAAATTTCATCAGTCGGCTGTTTCAAAACAAAAAGCTAGCGCCGATGCTTCCGAAATTAGAAATGATTTGCGAGTCTCACACAGTTTATCGACAGTTCTCTCTAACATTACTTTTTCGCATTCGAAATAAGACATACTAGAGCTGTTAATTTACACTAAACCTGGCCGAGAAAAATAACTAGTCATCAGTGTTGCTCAAAATTAACGTCCAAAATTCTCTATCATATCGTAGTTTTCAGTTCAAATTCCTAGATGTAAAGATATGGAAATTGACATGCATGCTCGTACTGCTAAAGCGTTTCTCGCAAATCCCGGCCTTCGATGCAGAACATTTCAATTGAGTTCATGTTAATCTAGTCGCTACTTCTAGGTAATATATTGGTGATTTTTTTATTTTTATTTTATTTTATTACATTACCTCGGCTAAAGATGTGATATCTAATCTCCGATAAACGCTTGTCGTTCTGCAGCACTGATTTGTTGACGTATTCAGTTTGTACAACAGTAAAAAATCTACATCGGTCATACCATCATTAAAATGGCTGAACGCGAAGGAATATTTCGAGAGAAGTTGGCGTCTTCAGCGGCTGCTTAACTGCTTCCAATTTCACTCTACAACCGCGTCCTCTCCCCAGTATTTTCTCGGCTTTTCCGTCGCCGATGCTTAAAGTCCCTACTAATATGACTTTTACGGCTTGCAGTATCCCAGAACTACAACATGATGTCAATGTTGTCTTACAACATTTGCAACAATGGCTCATAGCAAATAAACTGACTTTTAAAGTTGTTGGTAAACGGGTTCACACTTAGAAGAGTGGACCACTGTAACTGTTTGGGTGTTGAAATAGATGAATTCCTGACATGGGAATCTCTCATTTGAAGTGTTTGCAAAAAAGTCTCTTCTGGTATAGGCATCATAAGAAAGATTAAGCCCTTTGTCCCTTCCTTCTCCCAATTTAACTAGTTTCTATCAGTATCTATTGTCAAGCTGTAGTTTGATTGTTGTAGCATTGTATGGGATGACATTAGTGACCACATTACAAATAAACTTCAGGCATTACAAAATTGTGCCACAAGAATTATTAGAGGCGCAATACTTGATGCCCACTGATCAATTGTTGAACAAACTCGGTTGGTCTAATCTTAAAGAGAGGAGAAACAAACAAAAGGTTCTAAATGATGTTCAAAATTATGAACAATATGACCACTACCGGGGCCGAGAAGGGACGCGATGGCCAAAGTTGAAGCTGCTTCGAACCCTTTGTATTCATGAGTAAGACAAGCTTCCAATATAACAATCATAAAGAGAGTGCGATAAATGCCAATTTCGTAAGCAAGTAGCATATCGTTGGTAAAAGTAAATAATAATTTAACAATAATTTAAGGACTAATTACAAGCTACATGTGTCTCGCAGGGGGACTCCCATATCAAAAGGACCCAGGATAAAAAAAAGTGGTTTTGGTACCTATTAGGGTGTTCAGCCTCCAAAGGTTCAGAACCAGAGCGTTTGCAAAAAAACTATAGCAGGAGATGATGTGTTGTCTTAGAAGTGGCTCTTTTCAAAATTTCAGACAAGTACCCTTGTCCTTTGTATATGTGAGTCTCCCTCCCCCGGGATGTGTCTATCGTGACAGCTAAGCCTGGGAATTGTTCAATTTTTCACATTTCCATTTAGTGCCTTGTTGCTGTGAGTCACCTGATATAGCACTTGGGATAGAACTAACACTGGAGAAAGAGGAACATGGCAAAGACAGCAGAATGTCAATTTCGTCCTACAGGGAAGTTGAATGCAGTATGGTGAAATCTTAGTCTATATACTGCATTTCTGTGGATTTTGAATACATTATTCTTTTTCCATGAGATTTAACCTATAATCTTAGTGCCATGGCGATGATGTGAGTCACCTCCTAAGGGCAATAGGAAACAATTACAAAGCACTACATGTAGGCTGTGACTCATTATCATCGTTATTTCACTTTGTCTGAGTTGTTTTCACTTACGATACGATAATCTTTATTTAAACACGATCAATTCATCAGCCCATAAAAATACATATCACATACGCTATAATATTTAAAATTCAACCTGTGTACTGTAACCACTAAAAGCTGTTTTCTGTGAATGCCGTGCGTAGACTTTAAAAAATGTCATTGATCTTACGTTTAAATGCCCCCAGAGATTCTGTGTTCCTTGTATCGCATGGTAGAGTGTTCCATAATGTGGTGCCATTGTAGCTAAAGCTTTTTTGGTAATAATTAGTGCGTGGTAATGGAACATTGAGCTTATTTTCAGAGTCCCTGAGGTCATAAGCAGAGTCACGCCACGTAAACTTTGAATACAGATACTCTGGAGCTAGCCCGTGCAGACATCTAAACATCATGGTGGCTTTATCAATTTCCTGCTGGCGTGCAAGATTTTTCCACCCTAACAACTCGAGTAGCTCAATTGCATCAGCATCATAGTTAGAGAATGTCAACACACGGGCTGCTCTATTCTGCAATTTCTGCAGTTTTCCTCGTAGCGGTTTCCCAGTTACCCCAAACAATGTCACAGTAATCAAAGTGAGGTTTTACTAAAGCTTGGTAAATGAGATTAAAGTTGATGCTGGGATCAGGTGCCTAATTCGTTTTAGGGCCCCAATACCAGAGGCGATCTTTTTCGTTAATTTTTCGATGTGACTATGCCAATCGAGTTTATCGTCTATTATTACACCAAGCAATTATGTAGCTGTAACCTGGCTCACTTGAGTATTGTTCATTCTAATTGTTGGTGAAGCTGTGAGAGTATTCAGTCTCTGCCTCGACCCTATTAGCATGAATTCGGTTTTGGTCATGTTCAATGTGAGTTTGTTATTAATGTTTCAGAAGCGTTTTTGGGGATGTACAATAGGTAAGAATTTATCCAGTTAAAAAACCAGACCCCAGATTGGTTCTGTTCAATTAATACCAAATGACCATAGTCTACTGAACTCAGTCAAGGCATTACTCTTGTTAAACAAAGTTGGTATCATTTGTTACATTTGCTAAGAAATGGAATTACTTGGAGGGGTGAAGCTGATTTAATGGGCTCAACTAAAGTGTCTTTTTCACTTTTATTAAGGTCAGCAATTTAAAACAGCATTGCTAACAAAATTCTACCTTGATAAGATAATGCGAAAACAGTTGTGTTAAACCTATTGTGGTTAAGTATTGTTTCAGTTTTGGTCGTTGAAAATTGTTCAAGTGTTGATAATTGGTCAAGTTTTGGTTATCACAAGCTGTTTCATTTCATTCTGTGTGAACAATAATGCACTTTAATTAAGTCTTCAAATTTTAATCAGGGACTAATGAGGAAATGGAAGGTTCACATTCAGTTGAACTCAACATGCTTGAGGATTTTTAGGTATAATTTTCTTCTGGTTATTCCATCCCCCAAACAACACCACTGATAAGATGTCATGAGAAATGGTTCTGTTCACATTTTTTGAGATTGCAATTTTACCCGCATTTAAGCTATACATAGTCATGATTTAATGTCTTTGTTATTTATTATAAATTATTATATATTAATGAAGTATTTTAAGATAAAAAAAATCGTTTTAAGTTCGTTCGTATAAAACGTCAACCATTTTGGACTGAAATCCCTTGTCGTCAAGCAGGCCAAGTTTTGCTTAATGATTAGCTAAATAGATCAACTTTCTGTTCTCCAAATTAGCACCCAAACGGAAGTAAAGCAAATTTCTGCAAAATCATGCAGCATAACAGAAAAGGGTTATGACTGAAACTATCAGTTTGGTAGACAGATGCAAATTTATTGAGAAAGATTTACATTGATCTGGGTCCATGATCATGGAGATCGACGCAGCGGGATCAGGGATGGATGAACACGAGACGAGTCCAAGAGGAACTGGCACGTAGAATACAAAATGGCGGCTTAACTACACAGCACGACACAGAGAAACGTCGCGAGTATTTCTTAATTTGGCCCATTTTTGACCGGAATTTTAACCTTCAAATGGGTAAAAGTTTCAATTTCAATTTTCATGATCCAAGTCAATCCGACCCGGACTGGCAGTACGAGTTGATCCTGTCTGACTTTTGTACCTGCCTATTCAAGTACGTTTTTCCTTTGGTGGGTGCTCAGGCTGACAAAGAGAAGTCAAAGCGTCTAATCATTGACCCACCTTCTCAGGTCCCTTGCGAAATGGATTCCCAGAAAACTTGGAATTCCTAGGAATTCCTAGGAATTCCTAGGAATTCCAAACAATTCCAAGTCATGCAAATTAGGATAAAGCCAACGGCTTGGAATTTCTTAGAATATCTGGGAATGTTTACTTATCCAGTTGGGAATAACTTGGAATTCCTAGGAATTCCCAAAAATTCCAAGACTAAACAGAAATCGCATTTGGAATTGCTGGGAATGTCTGGGAATCAATGGTAAACTGAGACATTAAAATGCAAATTTGAGAATTAGGAGGTCAATCAACATCAATTTAAAGTTCCACCACTTTAGCTAAAAAAGACTGCAAAGTTTTGTGATTCTTTAAGATCAAGACTTTAATTCTTTCAAGGAGACACATTTATGACTAAGCCTAAACAAAGTGCTACTAAACACAACATAGCCCTAATAAAGACAAACAGACAATTACATAAAATATATATAATACAATCCTTAAGTCACGCATTTACTCAGTGACTTTTCCGAATTAATTGAAGCTCATGAAACTTGCGCGTTCTTCGAAATGAAATGGACGTAAAAGCGAGCTCGAGAGTTAACGACGGATTTTTCTCACCTTCACCAACTCATTCGACTCTTTGCTTCCTTGATAACGACCGACAACAAGCATCTAAAGGATGTTTTACACTGAACAGAAGATGCATCTCTTCATAAAGTGTGTTTTCGTCAAGATCTTCGCCAGAAATTGGATTCACATTCGCTTGGAAAGCGAACAGAGCATGTTTCCCTGAAGCCCCCAGTCAAGCAGTCCAGCGGATGTTACACGGCAACAGCCAATGATAGTGTGCGAATTTTCACGTGACTATCCTCGTGTTTTTACTGAACAAAGAACTTCTATTCATTCCCTCTTGGCGCCCATGTTTGAATTCTCTTTTCGTTTGGTCTAGAGTGCGAATAATTGTTCGTGAAGATGGGGTTTTGAGTGGTTTAGAAGGAGAATAACAACAGCGTTATTGTAGTAAATGAAAGACTGAAGTTTGTGGCGCCGATGTTGAACGAAATGAAGGCATCACCGTGGATGTATCAGCCGGCACGCGATTTAATAGCGGCAGGCAAGCCATTTATATTAAAAGCAGGAATTTTGAAAGTGTTTGGTAAGTAAATACTCTCTCACTTTTATTACAAATAGGAACAGTTCTTAAATTATAAAAGCCCTTAACTTGTCAACAGCATAGTAAAGCTTGAAAGAGCAAAATCATCGCGTAACAGAGTGCTTCTTGAACTGCCGTCGGCGGCAAAGTCTAATCCATCGCGGCCGCGGACGTTCGTATCTTGAGATCTTTGAATCGTCAGTATTTAACGGTTGTAAAACTACAGATCGAGTTAACTTTAGGCCAGTTATTCGCTAGGTCTAATAAATTATCTTGAGTACTCTAGTGAATGAATGACGCTACGTGTAATTTGCTAATGATCACTGACGAAATCTTATTTTTGTTTCAGACAACTGCTGGAGCAGGACATTGTTGACATCACCTCATCCGCGGACAGCAAAGGAAGCTCCCTGAACAGCACCAAAAAATTAAATCAACAAGCTAAGTCCACTGTTTGCCGTTTTTCCTTTCATCTTGTTCCAGTTCATGTAAATTTTAGAATCAAGATCAGCTTTCCCTTGAATGCACAAGTTTGTAACATTTTTACATTTTTTAATGTTTGACAATAATATTAGTATGTTTCAGACAACTACGCTTTAAACTTTACCCGATACTGTGTCCGTAAAACTTTGGAAAAAACAAATGTCGTTGGCCTATGTAGTTTAATGATTCGAAGTGATTTGTCTGCTCATTGTAAATAAACATATGTTGGACAACTTCAAATCAGTCTCATCCTTTGCTTTCATCACTAAAGGACTTATTTTAACATGGTCTTAGATGCTTAGGAGAACTGCTTAAAATTCACGGTTTAATTCTGGGTTATTTTTTTGGATACAATTTCTGACTTGGAATTTATGGGAATTTCGAGGAACTTGGAACCTAAGCACTTATAACAGCAAGGCTGGGAATTCCTAGGAATTCCTAGGAATTCCAAGTCCTGTTCCATATGGCCTTGGAATTTCTGGGAATTTCTGGGAATTGAGAACAAGCACTATTTTAACTGGGAATTCCTAGGAATTCCTAGGAATTCCAAGTCCTATTCCATATGGCCTTGGAATTTCTGGGAATTTCTGGGAATTGAGAACAAGCACTATTTTAACTGGGAATTCCTAGGAATTCCAAGTCCGAATTTACCGTGAAAATTCACACCTCTCATTCCTAGGAATTCCTAGGATTTCCTAGGAATTCCTAGGAATTTATTCCTAGGAATTCCTAGGAAATTCTTAGGAATTCCTAGGAATTCTCAAAGTTATTTCGCAAGGGGAATTCCCAGTTAAAATAGTGCTTGTTCTCAATTCCCAGAAATTCCCAGAAATTCCAAGGCCATATGGAATAGGACTTGGAATTCCTAGGAATTCCTAGGAATTCCCAGTTAAAATAGTGCTTGTTCTCAATTCCCAGAAATTCCCAGAAATTCCAAGGCCATATGGAACAGGACTTGGAATTCCTAGGAATTCCTAGGAATTCCCAGCTTTGCTGTTATAAGTGCTTAGGTTCCAAGTTCCTCGAAATTCCCATAAATTCCAAGTCAGAAATTGTATCCAAAAAAATAACCCAGAATTAAACCGTGAATTTTAAGCAGTTCTCCTAAGCATCTAAGACCATGTTAAAATAAGTCCTTTAGTGATGAAAGCAAAGGATGAGACTGATTTGAAGTTGTCCAACATATGTTTATTTACAATGAGCAGACAAATCACTTCGAATCATTAAACTACATAGGCCAACGACATTTGTTTTTTCCAAAGTTTTACGGACACAGTATCGGGTAAAGTTTAAAGCGTAGTTGTCTGAAACATACTAATATTATTGTCAAACATTAAAAAATGTAAAAATGTTACAAACTTGTGCATTCAAGGGAAAGCCGATCTTGATTCTAAAATTTACATGAACTGGAACAAGATGAAAGGAAAAACGGCAAACAGTGGACTTAGCTTGTTGATTTAATTTTTTGGTGCTGTTCAGGGAGCTTCCTTTGCTGTCCGCGGATGAGGTGATGTCAACAATGTCCTGCTCCAGCAGTTGTCTGAAACAAAAATAAGATTTCGTCAGTGATCATTAGCAAATTACACGTAGCGTCATTCATTCACTAGAGTACTCAAGATAATTTATTAGACCTAGCGAATAACTGGCCTAAAGTTAACTCGATCTGTAGTTTTACAACCGTTAAATACTGACGATTCAAAGATCTCAAGATACGAACGTCCGCGGCCGCGATGGATTAGACTTTGCCGCCGACGGCAGTTCAAGAAGCACTCTGTTACGCGATGATTTTGCTCTTTCAAGCTTTACTATGCTGTTGACAAGTTAAGGGCTTTTATAATTTAAGAACTGTTCCTATTTGTAATAAAAGTGAGAGAGTATTTACTTACCAAACACTTTCAAAATTCCTGCTTTTAATATAAATGGCTTGCCTGCCGCTATTAAATCGCGTGCCGGCTGATACATCCACGGTGATGCCTTCATTTCGTTCAACATCGGCGCCACAAACTTCAGTCTTTCATTTACTACAATAACGCTGTTGTTATTCTCCTTCTAAACCACTCAAAACCCCATCTTCACGAACAATTATTCGCACTCTAGACCAAACGAAAAGAGAATTCAAACATGGGCGCCAAGAGGGAATGAATAGAAGTTCTTTGTTCAGTAAAAACACGAGGATAGTCACGTGAAAATTCGCACACTATCATTGGCTGTTGCCGTGTAACATCCGCTGGACTGCTTGACTGGGGGCTTCAGGGAAACATGCTCTGTTCGCTTTCCAAGCGAATGTGAATCCAATTTCTGGCGAAGATCTTGACGAAAACACACTTTATGAAGAGATGCATCTTCTGTTCAGTGTAAAACATCCTTTAGATGCTTGTTGTCGGTCGTTATCAAGGAAGCAAAGAGTCGAATGAGTTGGTGAAGGTGAGAAAAATCCGTCGTTAACTCTCGAGCTCGCTTTTACGTCCATTTCATTTCGAAGAACGCGCAAGTTTCATGAGCTTCAATTAATTCGGAAAAGTCACTGAGTAAATGCGTGACTTAAGGATTGTATTATATATATTTTATGTAATTGTCTGTTTGTCTTTATTAGGGCTATGTTGTGTTTAGTAGCACTTTGTTTAGGCTTAGTCATAAATGTGTCTCCTTGAAAGAATTAAAGTCTTGATCTTAAAGAATCACAAAACTTTGCAGTCTTTTTTAGCTAAAGTGGTGGAACTTTAAATTGATGTTGATTGACCTCCTAATTCTCAAATTTGCATTTTAATGTCTCAGTTTACCATTGATTCCCAGACATTCCCAGCAATTCCAAATGCGATTTCTGTTTAGTCTTGGAATTTCTGGGAATTCCTAGGAATTCCAAGTTATTCCCAACTGGATAAGTAAACATTCCCAGATATTCTAAGAAATTCCAAGCCGTTGGCTTTATCCTAATTTGCATGACTTGGAATTGTTTGGAATTCCTAGGAATTCCAAGTTTTCTGGGAATCCATTTCGCAAGGGTCCTAGGAATTCCAAGTCCGAATTTACCGTGAAAATTCACACCTCTCATTCCTAGGAATTCCTAGGATTTCCTAGGAATTTATTCCTAGGAATTCCTAGGAAATTCTTAGGAATTCCTAGGAATTCTCAAAGTTATTTCGCAAGGGGTGTGGGGTTATGATGACAATCGCTATTGCAACTAAAGCTGGAGTTGATTATTGAGCACAAAGTTTCGCAAAAGTAACAACAATCAACATCACCGAGCATTGAGACGGCAAAGTGAGCATGATCCAGACAGCCGTTGTAGGAATCCTAATATGCTTGAAGCCTCTTTGTGGTTGCTGTGTAAAAGTCGTAAAAGGTTTTGCTTTCATACTCTAACTTTTATGGTTTGACTCATCACACAAAAATAAAGTTATTGCTGTTGTTGTTGTAGTTGTTATCCGGATGCTTAGGCAACAAATTATCGTGGTGCGAGGGATAACTTTCAACGAACCATATTCTTACGTGGCGAGAAGTATGATAGATCATTTCCCGTCAAGGTCAAGGTCAAAAGATTTTAGATCTTCGACAGCATTCGAAAAATATAGCTCATTTCTTTCGTCTTCGTTCTGAGCTGCTACACATCGAGCAAAATAATTTTGAACCACAAACTTCAGCTGACAAAATGCGCATACGCGTTACCATATGCAAATACGTAAATATCTTTTTTCGAGGTAAGCTTACATGTATGCAAACTTTTGGCGTGAACTCGTGATTCATCCAGCAAACAGATCATGGTTTCTGTGTCCTTTAATAAAGTGATATGTGGCCGTTTTAAATGTAAGCATTTAGCGTGCAATTGCTTGTTGTGTTCTTGGAAATTCCATTTATTTTCCATTCGTTAATATTTACTTATCCCGACTATTAACCTGTGAGCTAGCAATCAAGTTTCTGCCTTTGAAGCCATTCATTACGTAGCGTTAACATTACACCAATTTTACATTCATTTTACATTTCATTTGTCAATCGAAAAATAAAACTAAAAGCGTGTAAATATCTTACTCATGTTTGATGCCACCGAATAGTCGGCATCAAATCCCTCTGTGATGAACCAAAGCATAAGACTTAATTAAACTTAAATGAATAAACGTTTTTCTGCACAAGTTTATTAATGCTTTAAAATATTCTGTTCTCAAACACAAAAATGTTTCACATGTTCTTCCTTTCCTTAGCTAAACTACGTACTAAGTATTTCTTCATTAGTGCCCACTTCGAATTTCTTCAGATAATGAAATATGACTTGTGTAAAATTTCGACACCTCACTGTGAAAGTTTGCTCTTTGTCGCTATGAAAAGACCATAAAACAAAGCATACAATAGCCTATTCAATTCTGCCACATCCTGTTCATTACCGTGAGTCTACTGCGGCATAAGTCAACTGCAAAAAAACTGAGGGAAAACCAAGGCACGGAGCCGCGAATCTACCAAGGCAAAGTCGCGGTAAATGGGGCGATAGTTTAGAGCGGTACTGTATAAAGGTTTTAGTTAAACAGAGCGAACACAAACCTACTACTTAACACATTGTTTATTTTGTATAATCGTGAGTATCTAATATAAATTTGTTTTCTAACATCGGTTATGTTCTCCTGTTAGACTATACGTTGAGTTCCAGAATAGAGAAAGTGACAAGTTTGAACTAGAGAAGATGAAGTCCTGAAAAATATCTGAAAACTATATTTGCTGACATTTTGGATAAGTAGAGCACCAGACAATGGTTTTGAAAGGTCAAGTGCACCATTAGTTGTTTGCGTTCCTTTAACATAAAGAGTTTTGAATAACCATACCACTGAAAACGTTTCCTAACACTACTTTTTACTTATATTAAGTAAGACAGGGGGAGGGGGTAAACTTCGACAAAATGTAGTGTCGAGTTTTGCTCATCATAAATTCTGATGAACCCCTTTAACTCATTTTTTACGGGACAGCAAAATATGCGACGTAAACCTCGCATGCTTTGAAAAACTGCAACTTTCCCAAATCTCGGACTATGGTTAAAATCAACCATTTACAATACCAGGTGATAATTTTTTTAGACTCTGTCACCCAGTTAACTGACCAAAAATCCCAATTTTCATTGAATATGAGCATTTATTCTGTTGCAAAACCCCCAAACGCCCTTTAACTGCACAAAAAATACTCAACTTTGTCTTCAAGTTTTTAATACAAAAATTCCACTTGAAGCTAAATCTCTACATTTGCAGCAAACTTCGACTCCAATTCTTGCAATCTGTTCCACTTTTCCTGCTCACTTCTTGAGCCCGTCGTGAATAACGCTATTTAATTTCAGTTCCTCTCACTGTCTGTAATTGTCACGTTTGTGACCCAAAGGAATTCTGGGATACTCTTGCCTAACAGCGGCATGGAAGACTGCCAATTTCCATTTCACACATTTTTTATAAGTGTCGAGCCACCCGGTACTGCTGGCAAAATATTTCACCGATTGCATTACTTACAAGTCAAAACTCGTCAAAATTGCCATGCCAGTTCCCGGATTCCACTCACAAAACGACTACAGACACAACTTCACTCCGTGGATTGCCATCACAGGCTCGAATGCTTTGAGCGGCAAACTTTGTGTGAAATTGCTTCCCACCTCTGTTTTCTT
>JAEMWC010000017.1:1927500-1930000 GCA_016490735.1 Pachyseris speciosa | reverse complement strand
CCACCAGCCTCCTCCACCTTGCCTTAAGTGTCATTGTCTGAGAAAGTGTTCCAGGGCCAAAAGTTGTGGTCAACCGATTTGGCTGAAACTTGGCACAAACGTTGGGTGCAATGAGATATTTCAAAAGCCAATTTGGCTCACTTCTCGGACTTTTGGTTTAGGAGTTTCGGGGGGGGGGGGGGTTCATTTTTTGCCCTTTGAGCACCAAAAACCCAGCCTTCCAGGGGACATTTTGAAAGTGCCATAAAACCCAATTGGTAAATTGTGCTTCCAAATGAATTTGACCATGAACTCTACTATAATAGAGCTTTTATTTCATACACGTAACTTTGTCCTTAGGGTACTGGACAGAGAGGAGCCTGGGGCTAGAGTTTTGCAAAAATTGATGTCAAAATTACAACCCAAAATTGCCATTTTTCAAAAAATCAGCGTATCTACCTGCCTTCTTGCATAACTTCCGTACCTATACCATTATTTACTTTAGTGACCCAATTATCAAAACCAGTTGAGAAACATTTGGCTTATCAGGGTCTGTTGAATTTTTGCCACAAACACTCCATGTCCCTCTAAGGTCATTCAAAATGGAATTTTGAGCATAATTCGTGCCATAACAAACCAAATTGTTGACATGAAACCCTTATTCTGTATTTGATAAGTGAAAATGAATTGTTAAAGCCAAATCAGTTTCATTGTGTAGAATTACCCAGACTCTTACCGTACAATTGCTCTTAAAAGGCCTTTGATTAGCACAACAAACACCCTGATTTAGCAAAACAAGGGTTGTTTTCTTTCAAAACTTAGTACCCATCAAACAGCACAAATGATGAAGGCCTTACCTAGATATAACGATCTTTTTATACGATGCTTGAATTTTTCATTGATTTATATTCAGTTTCAAGTCATAATTCTTCTCCGTTGCTCCAAGCATGGAAATCTCCATATTTTGTCATGCCTGATTTTTTATATGATTACAAGATAAAGTTAGCTTAACAAGAACGTTCGTTACCATATAATCTATGTCTGTTAACAGCCTACATAGTTCTTGTAAATACCCACAAGTAAAGGAGCATGACCCTACATAGATATATTACAAACATACGAGCTGCAGTTTATAGCAGTGTCGATGTGACCCGTTATTTCAGAGTCCTTTAGAGCGGAGTAAATGAAACCATCCATCAACAAGGAATGCACAGTTGGAGAGTTGGATACTAAAACAAAAAGCTTTTGTTGCAAATACAATAACCAAACGAGGCCTTGCATTGAGATCATGTATCAACTGGCCCGCCATTTTGGACATAGGAGAGAATGGGGACTGGAACGAGTTCCCATTCTTCTTCCGTTTCGCGGGAATGTTTTTTCAGGTGTAAGAAATTCGAGGGTAATTTCACGATGGCACTTTGTTCCTTTGGAGGGGTAAGTGATCAGTGCGGTGCCACGTCATGGGCTGCGCACAAAACAGGAATGGTTCCTTTGTTGTCCTGCGAGATAGACATGACTGAATGGTTGAAGGAAAAGTACAAGGGGCCAGGTGTGTCCGGGCAAGAGGAAGACCTGGTCATACCAAAGCTATAGGTGATTCAAAATATCAGTTAGGGATCATACATGCGCACAAATGGCTTTTATCGCAATCCAGTGGACTCTTTTTATTGAACAGAGACCACGATATTTTACGATTTTGTCGTCTCAAATTGTTTGTTTGTGACGAAGATTTCCCGAGGTAATCTACTTGGTTCTTGCGAAGAGAAACTAACATTCAACAAATTGTTCATAGAAAGGGCAAAAGGGCTTACTAAAATCCTAACTTTGAAAGGTAAAAGTACAGTTATTTTATCGCCGCAATCTCGTGAACCAAAAACAATGATAAGAATAATTTTAAGGCTGTTTTTCGTCTGCTCGCTCTGTTTGTTTACATTCAGCTTTACCTGTACTGACGCTTATCACGCAATCACAATTCGAGCTAGCAACTCTACCGTTTTCTTATATTTGCTAGTTTCGTCGAAGAAAAATCTTTGCAAACATGCTGCATCAAAGCTTTTCAATGAAGTTGACATTTTAAGCGAGAAAATGACTTGTTTCACGGATAACATTCTTGGTTACAAAAATTATTTGCTTCGCATCGAAGTCCTAATGTTGTCTCAAAATGTACTGAATAAGTTTGTGTTATGAAGATTTAAACTAATTAGACTGCGTGCTAATACATAGGCAATGAATCCACGTGTCCTTGAATGGGAACTGATTCTCAATCGTTCCGGAAAAGCAATTGACCAGGTAGATGTTGGAAGGATGACCGTGTGCCCAAAGCATCGGTTTCAACTTACTACGCTTTGTAAAGCAAAGGTAATGGATAGAGATTTTTTAATGGATGATTGATGCACACGAGTCTTATCTGGCATTATAACATACCACAGCAAAACCCACCTTTTTAGGAAAGGTTCAGTTCATAGAAAAACAGCTTACAACCCCAGGTTACAACCCTGTTATTTTTCGAGCAGAGCTGATT
>JAEMWC010000017.1:1890000-1922500 GCA_016490735.1 Pachyseris speciosa | reverse complement strand
ACAAGGGAGCTAAGGATCTTCACCAAAAAGCTATGCCAGCAGACGTGGTGGAGCAAATGAAGAAAACTTTCCCAGTTTCAGAGTGGGTTGAGGTGCAGACTGTCAGAGGATGCTTTTCTCGGCTGCTTTGCAGCAAAAGGGACTTCCAGTTAGCAAAGAGGAGGGTGAAGATGAAGCGCTGGAGAAAGAGGATTACATGGAGCAACTAGTCGGGGTGGTTGAACAAGATATTGGCCTCAGGCATCCTCTTGTATATGATGATTTCAATTTTTATGATCTCTATGCGAAGGATAGATTAGCCAATGTTCTGGAAAAGCAAACACTCTGTCAGCTTCAGTCATTCTGTGAGTATTTTGACGTGGAAATTTCTGGTCGTGCTTATCGGAAAGCATCGTATTACGAACCTCTTATACAATTAGCAAATTCCTGTGATTGCCGCAAGTAAATAATTTTTTTAGATTCTTCGACTTAAACCAATCAGTGAGTCAGTTAAGGTTGCGCGACCAGTCGACTTGGTCCAGTCATCGCACTCTCGCATCCAAGGTGATACAATACCAATCACATCTCGAGGCATTTCATGACTTTGTATGAGGCATTTCATATGAACATCAACACGAAAAAAGGTTATCATCCAGCTCTCCTAACTGTGGATCCCATCTATGGTTTCACTTGCTGAGCGATAAAGTATTTGGGAAATCTGATAGATTGCAGGTCACCTAGAAGCTGATCACTGCAGCTCGTATGTAGACTGTATCTACGTTTGGTCATGTCATGATTCATTACTGATGCAAGAGCTATTTAGGGTATTAAAACGTCAGACAAAGATTATCTGTTAAAGATCGTTTTTTGCTAAGATTACTTTATCTTTGAAAAAATGGCTTGCAAAATTATGGGGGCTTGCCATGTTTGCGGTAATACATGGAGATATGACCTGAAAAATATAAATCAGAGAAAATCTCAAATATTTTTGTATGAAGGTGAGAACATTGTCATTTGTGCTCTATGATGGGTACAGTCAACTCTCTCATATGCGACCACCCTTGATGCAAGACAAAGTGGTCGCTTACGCTGAGAAGTGGTCATCTAAGGGAAAAAATAAGAGAATAAGCTCAAACCGAAGTGATTAACGTGATTACATCAAGTTATTACCTAACGAGCAACAACTTAGGCAAACAGACGAATGCCAATGTTTCAAATCGAATAACGCTTAAAAGTGTTGAAAATTTGTACAAAACATCTTACATCAATGTTACAATCCACTTTTACTTACAGATCGTATTCCAGCCTTTTTTTGTTAGTCGACTGCTATAATCTGTGAGCACGCTTGGTCAGCGCTTTTTAAAACTGAACTTTTGTGATATTTGAACAATGGTTTTCTTACACTCATACATTATCATGCCGGGTGGTCGCTTACGAGAAGCGGTCGCTATGACAGAGTCAACTGTACTAGGTTTTCAAAGAAAAAATTGATCCTTCTTTTGTTCAATCAAAGGCCTTTTAAGAGCAATTATACGGTAAGAGTCGGGGTAATTCTACACAATGAAACTGATTTGGCTTTAACAATTCATTTTCACTTATCAAATACAGAATAAGGGCTTCATGTCAACAATTTGGTTTGTTCATGGCATGAATTATGCCCAAAATTCCATTTTGAATGGCCTTAGAGGGTCATGGAGTGTTTGTGGCAAAAATTCAACAGACCCTGATAAGCCAAATTTTTCTCAACTGGTTTTGACAATTGGGTCACTAAAGTAAATAATGGTATAGGTACGGAAGTTATGCAAGAAGGCAGGTAGATACACTGATTTTTTGAAAAATGGCAATTTTGGGTTGTAATTTTGACATCAATTTTTGCAAAACTCTAGCCCCAGGCTCCTCTCTGTCCAATACCTCGAGGACAAAGTTACATGTACGAAATGAAAGCTCTATTATAGTAGAGTTCATGGTCAAATTCATTTGGAAGCACAATTTACCAATTGGGTTTTATGGCACTTTCAAAATGTCCCCTGGAAGGCTGGGTTTTTGGTGCTCAAAGGGCAAAAAGTGAGACCTCCCTTGAACTCCAAAACTGAACGTCAGAGAAGTGAGCCAAATTGGCTTTTGAAATATCTCATTGCACCCAACGTTTGTGCCAAGTTTCAGCCAAATCGGTTGACCACAACTTTTGGCCCCTGGAACACTTTCTCAGACAATGACACTTAACTCAGACCAGTAGGCTTCTATTCTTTGATTGGCACTAATTTTACCTTGAACTATGCTGTTATCGCTTGCTAAATCATCACCGTTACTATACCTTAATAGCCTCTGGATGATGGAAACCGACGTTTTCCGTTCCCTTATCAGCGCGAACCACCCTAAGTACTCCACCTATCTGCTGGACAGTGCTTAGAAAAAATCAACGACAACATTCGGGTTGTTATTAGTTGGACCCACTTCTAACCAGAGTAGACGTTGTGAGAAGCCATCTACACAGCCATGCACACAAAATCCATACGGTTTTAGTTTATCCCAGCCATCTAAATGTCTGGGCACAGGATTTGATATTTCCTGCACAGAAGACGACATCAATTTCGCGTCTAACAACAGTGTTATTCCTTACCTTTAAATGTCTCGTCATTTCTCAATAACCCACAAATGATCCAAGCGATCTTTCTATTTCATCACGCATAGCAGATACTACGTCTTGAAGGTGTGATTTATACCTGTAGTTCACTCTTTTTAAGCCTAACCCCCTTCAGCCAACCTTTAAGAGTTCGTATTCCTCTGGGAATGCCATGAACAACTACAAGGAAGGCCAAAATCTCGAAATTGCTATATCCCTGAAAAAAGTACTCTTGTATAATGTGGTGCAAGTCGCACTGGTTGTCTTTTAATGCTGGTGTGTAAGGTTGCAGAACGCAGTGACAAACTTGAGAAAACACACAGATGGATAAAATGACAATTCCAGACCTGAAAATAAAGACCTGCGTGTTAAAGAGCTGAAAGTGGTTCTGAATAAACTAATTTCTAGGTACATATATTTCTATGGATAATTACCTTCTAAACATTGATGAATTCATCTCTCTGCTAAAGATGTTTTGCTGGAAGGAGTTTTGCTTTGCTTGCAGATAATAACTCATAAGTCTGAAGTTCGAAGTCCCTTCTCAGCCACGGTAGACCACAGTTTATGTAGAGGAAATATTTTCGAGAAATGTTGGGTCCTCTGTATATAATCTTACAACATCAAGATGGGACTTAGCCTTACCAGGACCAAGAACTGACTTTTATCAGAACAGCAGTGATTGTAAATTTTTGAACAAAATTACCGTGGTTAAGTGAAGTTTTCTATCTATCTATCTAATGCAGAAAGCTCAGAAGCCAGCTGACTGAGTTTGGTGCTCTTGAGAAACTCGTATTGAACTTTTTCTACATTTCAGCAGTTTTAAATTACTCAATAGTAAAGTTGTAACTCCACTCACTACCAAAACATACTGAGAAAATGCCTTCCAATTAACAACTGCCATATTTACCCTCATGGTGTGATCGATGTATCGATGGAACACATGCTGAAGGCTAGGCGAGAGAAGAATTCTGTTTGCCTTTAAATATAATTTCTCGTTGAAGCTGATTGGCTGATTATTTACAGCCAGATAACCTGGCCAGGAATTGAATTGACTGTCTCCACCTTTCCGGACTCTTCTTGGTTGGGGGATAATAGGCCCTGTCAGAATTCCAGCAGCTACTTCAAGAGAGAAAGATGGAATTTCCACCTGCAACCGGATTCTCGCGTGAAGAAGGAACTAGCAGTGGCAGCAATCTCAGTTTCGTATTAAAGTCTCAAACCTTTGCTGTCAATACCATGAGCTTCCGTGTACTGGCCGTCCATTGCCAGATTAGCTTGCAAGAGACAATTACGTTAATTAAAGATTAGAGAAACTAACCCCTGTGGTGGTGCAATGGACGTTGGAGCAAGATCTCAAATGAAGACAGAATATTCTTATCCAAAGCAGAAGGTATTCACCACCTGGAGAACGGCCATTACGAATTGCCCTTGCCACTAAAGAAATCAGACACCTGACAATCAAGAACTACCTGTGCGCCAATTAAACTAGTTAGAAGGAAGGTTCACGTTGGATGAAAGGTATCGACAAGACTATGTGGTGTTCATGCACAAGATAATCAAACAAGGTTACGCCAAAAGGATTCCAGAGACCCAATGCAGAGTCAAATCCTTCCTAAGTGAACAACGCAAAGAACATGACGCCCCTTCCTCAACTTCTGAAGTTCTGCATCATGGAGTATACAACCCTACGAAGACAGACAAGATTCGCTTTTTGATGGTGTAGCAGAATTTAAGGGAGAATCCTTGAACAAAAATCTTCTTCAAGGCCCAGATTTGACCTACAGCTTCGCAGGAGTCCTGTGCAGATTTCGTGAGGAGCAAGCTGGTTTCATGTGTGACATAGAGTCGATGTTTTAATAGGTCAGTATAAGAGAAGACTACTGCGACTTGCTGCGACTTCTTTGGTGGGATGATGGCAACCTTTCCAAGGATCCTGTTGAATATCAAATGATTGTCTATTTGTTTGGAGGGTCCTCTTACTCCAGGCTGTGCCAACTTCGCCTTCAAGAAGACTGCGGAAGAGAGTGAGCTTGATTTGGGGTTGTTAACAGCTGATTTCCTCCGTTGAACTTCTATGTTGAGGACGATCTTAAAGGAGCACTGTCACCGAGATTTTTGCTGTTTTTGGTTCAATTCTGCCAAAATTACTGCCTTTTACCTGTTATCGTGCAAAAAATGCTCCTACAGAATCAACAAGATGAATTACAAGGAAATTTTAGCAGGAAGAACTAACCATAATAATTTTTTTGGTGATTTTTCAGTGCATAGCTTGAAATTTTGAAAAAACTGGCAAGTTTTTTCAAATTTCAATCCATTTCCATCCTCGTCATCTTACATGGAATACAGAAGTTTATGGTGTCAATGCAGTACTACAGTCTTCGGCAACAAAACTAGACCATTATTTTAAGGTTTCCACTGATGCATAGGCAGTTTTAAGCTTTTTAAAGTGATGGTACAATAGCGTGACACTGCCCCTTTAAGTCTTGCCCTGCCACTGAAGAAGTCGTTCAATTAGTCAAGTCACTAAAGGATATATGTCGAAGAGTTGGCTTCAAACACGACAAGTTCGTGTGGAACAACAAGGAACTTCTTTGGAGCATTCCAGAAGCTGAACCAGCCACTGGAATCAAGGATGTAGACCTGAATCTCTACAAGTTACTCATTGAACAAGTGCTGGGAGTGCATTAGTGCATTCATTCTGACTCTTTTCAGTTTCATTTGGTGTTCCAAGAATGCCCCTGCACTACAAGAGGAATCCTGTCATCAGTGAGTTCCATCTTTAGTTTCATAGCCCCGCTCGTTTTGGAAGGAAAGAGCATACTTCAAGATCTCTGCCTTCATGAAGTCGATTGGGACGACCCAATTCCAGATGACATCAGAAGAAGGTTGGAAAACTGGAGGTCAGAACTGCATCTTCTAGCACAGTTTGCTGTTCCAATATGCTTCAAACCTGAGGGCTTTGGGCCAGTCATTAAAAGGCAAATTCACCACTCTCCAGACGCCAGCACCAAGGCCTATGGCCAGTGCAGCTATCTGAGATGATGATAATGATTGATGATGATTTATTTTTTGACTCAGCTGTTTTACACGACATATAAGTTTAGTTTACATGGGCAACTAAATACAGTGCAACTAGGGAATAAAAGAAAATTGAAACAACAAAAACCAAAGCGAGTTGGGATCATCCAAATACCAAAGGCTAATCTAGTGGATGACCCCTCTAATGGAATACAATTAGACACAAAATTGGAAGATGCTTCCCACAAGTTACAAGCAGCAGTTACTACAGTCAAGGTCAGCCAATGGTTACATCAAGAACTGGACTTGGAAAACGCCCAAGAGTTTTTTTTGGTCAAGTAGGAAAGTGGTCGTAGGTTACAGAGGTAACGAAACCCCAACATTTCCATATCTTTGTCGGCAGCAGAGTCCAGTTTATTCAAGAAGCAACCTCAGCTGAGCAGTGGGGATATGTTGACACCAAGGCAAACACTGCTGATGATGCGTCCAGTGGTTTGAATTCGGAAGGATGAACACAAACGTTAATCATTGGGTTTGTTGCAAGGAAGCTCATGAGACCGCAGGATATCATTATCACATGGCAATTAAACTGGACCCATGCAAGCGGTGGCTACCTTCCAAGAAGTACCTTCAAGAAAGATACAGAATTTCAGTGCACTTCTCTGACTTACATCATAACTATTACAGCATGTGGAAATACACCACTAAAGAGGACAAGCATGCCCTACAAAGTGAGATCCATCCCGATTTGTCGGATTTCAAAGCACCTAGGACTGAAACTGCGTCTATTTCAAAGAGAACAAGGTAACAAGAAGTCAGTAGTGGTGACGAATCTTGTACTGACGAGGAGGGTGTGAAAAGTTCTTCTGAATCTAACAGCATTTCATGGGAGGAAAGCACATCTTCATTTGAGCTACTTGTTATTATTTTATATAAGTCACTCATTTGTAAACATCCTTCAACTAAAGATGGATACTGAGTATCTGAAAAATGTCTTAGATTCAAACGTTGTGTCGTCTTCTTTAAATGTGACCCTCCACGGGAAACAGGGAAAAAGGTGATTGCACGGGCACGCGTGTGATGACACGGCACGCTAAGTGTGTCACAATGGCACAGATATGCGCATATTTAATGACTAAAACAAAGAGTGTCACGGTGCTATTGTTTGCTACGCAAAAGCCTTTATCTAAAGCACTGTGCAAAACGCCACGCTAGGCATGCGATATGACACGCGTGCCAAAGGACACGCGAGCAATATTGCACGGTACACTCATCAAAGCTCGAAAGACGATGAGTGAGAAAAAAGATTAAATGCCACTCGTGAAATATTTCTCAACATTTCGTACCTCCGTCCGGTCATGTAATATCCTCTATATGACTTGTGCCATTTTTTTACTCACTACACAAAGAAGACCAGGAAACAAACAGTATAAAGCAAAAAATCTCACCGACCAAGCCGGTCAGTGGCTTATTATACTTTGCGAAACGAAATGGAATGAAACGTGATGAAAGATTGCAGTTCGCACAAGTAGCGCGAAATGAAAATCTATAGTTTGCAAAATTTGAATAACACAAAAAACAAGCATTTGCACGCTAAATGTTTACATTTAAAACGGCTACACATCACTTTATTAAAAAGGAAACTATGATCTGTTGGTCCAAACTGGATTAATCTGTGAGCAGACGTGAAATAATTGCGTAACAGGCAAAAACACTCGTTTGCATACAGTAACGCAACACGCATTTTGTCAGCCGAAGTTTGTTCAAAATTAATATTTTGGTCGAAGTGCAGCAGCTCAGAATGAAGACGAAATAAATGAGCATTATTTTGCAGAGGCTGTCGAAGATTCAAAATCTTTTGACCATGAAAATCATCGAAAGCGCATTTCACTGGAGATGATTTATCATTCTTCTCGCATCGTTAGCTTTTGACACAAATAATCTTTCGCTGTTTCGATTGTAAGACACGAAAATCAATCTTCAGGAATTCTCTTTATAGTTATGGCGCTTGATTTCCCTGTATTTTTCGACACAAACAACCCGGCTTAATCCAAACTCTTTCTTGTTGAGCACAAAATGAGGAAAGCAACTGAACATAGAGATGGCGTGCTCAGCCAATCAGGAGCGACTATTTTAGCTGCTCGACCAATCAGGAATAATGTTTTCGTTGTCAACATGGCGTATCCTTTGCGAACTTGCCTTTCAACAGCGCACTGAATATTTATACGTTCGTGACTACATCTGCCGTTTGCTTCTTGGTAGAAGCGATTGAATTTTGTACAGCGCCTGTAAAATTATGGAAGTGTGTGCTGAATAAATCGGGGCATCAATGAAGACAATAAATTCTTTGAAAGCGTGCACGAACTCTTCAGATTCGCGAAGCCGGGATTTCCCATTATTTTCTTGTCATCACCCTGCTAACGCATTAAAGAATGGTGAGCAAGTGCTAAGAGGTTTTAGAAAGGTCAGTTTTATGTTCGATTAAATACCAACTTTCCTTCAAAAACTAGTGAAGGCAAATTACGTTTGATAGGAACTCTGCGTAAACACTCTGTTGAATGAATTTTCCGCGGTGCGCTTCAGTGGCACAATTGGCTCGGGCAAACACTAAAGTCACATAAAGGGTGGAAATCCATCGACAGTACTTTGAGCAAGGACACGGTAAGTTGCGAAAAATTAACCCAGTGGACACAGCTTGCGTGTCATTTCACTCACTTGCGTGCCATTTTGCCTAACAGCGTGTCATTTCACCCGGCAGCGAACTCGGCACATTTCATTGTTAGACTGGACACGCTGCTTTGTTTTTACCGTGCAGTAAACACAAAAGGAAATTTTTAATTAAGCGTGTCGTGTGACACACTCCTGGCAAACTGGTGTGTCATTTCGCTCACTGCCTATTGTTTAGCGTGTCATTTTGGCGTGCCCGTGCATTCACCTTTTTACCTGTTTTCCCGTGGAGGGTCACAAATGTTTAAATCCTCTTACAAGTGTTTACCAAACCTTTTCATTACGGAATCGCGCCCATTGAAACACGTCGATCGTATATGCAAATCTAAATTCACAGCTGTCAATCAACGAATTCTCTAGTGTATATCAATGTCATTAAGCACCCAGAACATATGCTAATTCATTAAGAAACAGTAGACGTACCGTAATGTTATTTCTAAAGGCCGTATCGATTTAAACTCTGAGAATGAATATGTGAAATTCATACGTATATTTGAACCTCGCATTAAATATTGAAGATGTGAATGATCGCCGTTAGAAATATTTCCCAAGTTAAATTACATAAACGCAAATGAATGTGAAATAAATCCGTAATCAGTTCAATCGGTTAATCGCATAAACATTTCATCTTTTCTTTGAAAATGATATAAAGCCAATGAAACACTTACGATGTACTTGTCCTTTTCGCTGAAATTCTTCTATGACCACAGTTGATCAGACAGGAAAATCCGACAACTCATGGATAGTTTAAACAGTTAGTTTTAACTTAATCTCTTGTATGTTACTGAAATGTGATGACTTTCGAAAACCATGAAACCTCGCAAAGCCGTAGTATCTTACAAACTTGCTGTTTTATTAAATGTTGTTTCTACCAAATTCAAATACTACAACATTATTTTGGTAACAACTCTTGCACGCTGGTACTCGAAGAATGCTTTTGTCTGCATAACACCAGTTCATGCGAGAAAGATATATCCAACACGGGTCGCGCTACGGTCAATCAAACCAAAGCAAGCGATGATTAATCGATAAACAAAACTCACTGCCTCTTTTCACTTTTAACGCGAACACCCCAAAAGTGGAAACGAAGCGATTGATAGCGCGAAATGAAGCAGAACAACACTGGAAAACAGATGATCGTAAACAGGTATTGCAAAGTTCATGCGGCGCTCACAGATATCTTTTGCAGTTGTGGTTTGTTTTCGCAAAGTTCTCCATACTCTCGTGGCTGGTATTAATCGATAGCGAGCATATTTTCACATGTTTTCACAGTACAAGCTCCTGTTATTGCTTTATAACGGATAACGAAGGAGATTCATGTAATATCTAAAACTCCCCTTTGGGAATTATGTTTTCGAGTCCAAAAGGAACCGAAATCGGCGGCTCATCTTTGTTAGCGCAGGAAAGCCTCATGGGTACCCCCACTTTTTATGGCCGACGCGTTTCAATAGGCGCGATTCCGTAATGTCTAATCCTGTGTCCACTTCGTGTGCGTGGGTTAAACCTGAAGAAGCAGAATGCATTTTCTTAAATGATTTTCGCTGGTCACAACAGATCATTCAATGGCACAATTTCCTTCTAATGCTTGAAGGACAGCTGGTACACTGTACATCTTCCTGCACCTAAGCCGCATTATGCTAAGGATATTGTCTCCGAAAAAGACACCTATTTTTGTACGGGAAAACAGCTGTTTATTTACATTAAAAACGGTGTTATTGATCCACTTGAAACGGACATGATGGCTGTCAGGTGGAAGATCTTTCATTTTAATGTACAGATTGACGACACTATTCAAAAGGAAATCCCAAAGTGCGCAAAATGTTTTGCTTCATTTGTTTTACACTCGGATTGAAAGGACAGTGATGAATGACTTTTCACGACAGATGTCATGGAGTGACACTTGATGGTCTACCATTAACCGATGATCAACCATAGCAACTCAAAGATAAAGAGTATGATATATTTTTGAATGTTGCGATGGTAGATTGCTGAGTCATGGTTGACCGTCAGATCAAGAAAGATAATGTATTTAGCTCTGTTATGTTTATCGTGCTTTCATAGTATTCTATTGAAGACTATTCACGACTGATTGGAAATAATCAAAGTACTACTGTTTTCAAGTTCTTTCGCTTTTTGCAAAAGTAACACGTTCTAACATGTAAGTAATGCCATAGCGTGACACATGTTTTTGTGTAAGAAAATACAACTCAATAAAATGCTGACTTTTCCTTTTATTATGTTTAATTGTACCAGCACATAATATATATGCTCAGTATTTGGTGCGTCCACCTCTGTTTTCTACAATGAAATTTAAGCGCTTATCCATTGACTCAATGGTATTGTCAATGATTTCCCTTGGAATTGAGTATAACGTTTGTTCAACGTTATACTCAATTCAATCGTTATACTCAGCTTTTTTTTCTTGAAATGTCTTGTGTGTAATATTCAGTCTTACCGCTTGTGTCTTTAACTCACTCTCTAGCACATAAAAAACGTTCTCGATAGGATTTAAATTGCCACTACGCTTAGGACTAGCAAACAGCGTTGCCCCAACATGTCTTACAGCTTTTTGTGCCTTTGCATTTTAAAATGGAAATTGTCTTGTACAAATAACTTAGAGTGATGTTTACCACTCTTTTGAAAAATTTTGGGTAAATATTTTCTCACAAAATTGGCAACATAATCGCCATCCAGTTTGTCAAATTGTTCGCAAAAAATTACTCCCTTTTCATAAGATATAGCGACTATCATTTTCACGACCCCCCCCCCCCCCCTCCCCCGATCCAACATGCGATCCTTTAGCAGTAGAAGACAGTCCCTCATTCCGCTTACATCATATTTTTCCCTGAGGGGCTTTTGCACCGTCCATAGGATTTGTTTTCTGGTGAAAGCTCACCCCATCCAAGTAGAAGCAAATGTCCTTTTTAAACAAATCTTCCCTACCGGATCTCTTCAAACTTAGAGCAACCTGAAGCCGCTCAGACCAATCTTTATCACTTAAAATACCTTCTTTTTCGTGCCTCGAAGAAACCATATGTGACCCTCCATGGGAAAACAGGGATAAAGGTGATAGCACGCTCACAACACGCTTCCACTTTAAAACAAAAGAAATTGGCTTTAGCACGCTTAAAGTGTGTTCAGGAGCACACTACATTAGCAAACTTCTTTGTTTCTTAAAACAATAAAGCTTGTGCACACGAACAATGAAGCCAAACAAAGAAGCGTGTTAAGGTTCGAAAACAAAAGCTAGCGTGCGAGAACATGTTTAGTGTGCGAGGTGTAACTTTAAAAAATATTAACTAGCGTGCTGAAAGAGTTTCCGAACAGAGATTAGCAAACAATTACTTACCGTTCTGTGAAACTCACTGTCCATGAAATAGCTGCATGTTTAAAGTTTCTCGGATTTGATTGTAGATTGACAACGTATCTAAACTTTTAATTTGGTTTATCAACGGAGTTGATAATGTAAATTGACCACCGTACAGGGATTCGATTAGCTGACGTTTCGAGTGTTAGCCCTTCGTCGGAGCGAATCGAGGAATTGTGGGTTGTGTATGGTTTATATACAGAAAATGGAGCTACGCTATTGGTGTACACAACTGCGAGAACAACTGCGAGGATCATTCTTCATTTGATTTCATTTCCGCAGTTCATATATGATTCATTTCATATGTCATTCACACTCATTTCTTTCACGGGAACGTATGAACCCACAATTGACCTGCTCCCAACGTCAGTGGCTTCATATCTCAGTTGGTTAGAGCATCGCACCGGTAATCGCGAGGTCACGGGTTCGAACCCCGTTGAAGTCCTGAATTTTTTTCAGACTTCTTTTCGCAATTGCATAAATTGTGTTCACAACTGCGAGGATCGTTCTTCATTTGATTTCATTTCCGCAGTTCATATATGATTCATTTCATATGTCATTCACACTCATTTCTTTCACGGGAACGTATAAACCCACAATTGACCTGCTCCCAACGTCAGTGGCTTCATAGCTCAGTTGGTTAGAACATCGCACCGGTAATCGCGAGGTCACGGGTTCGAACCCCGTTGAAGTCCTGAATGTTTTTCAGGCTTCTTTTCGCAATTGCATAAATTGCGTTCACAACTGCGAGGATCATTCTTCATTTCATTTCATTTCCGCAGTTCATATATGATTCATTTCATATGTCATTCACACTCATTTCTTTCACGGGAACGTATGAACCCACAATTGACCTGCTCCCAACGTCAGTGGCTTCATAGCTCAGTTGGTTAGAGCATCGCACCGGTAATCGCGAGGTCACGGGTTCGAACCCCGTTGAAGTCCTGAATTTTTTTCAGGCTTCTTTTCGCAATTGCATAAATTGTGTTCACAACTGCGAGGATCATGCGTCATTTCATTTCATTTCCGCAGTTCACATATGATTCATTTCATATGTCATTCACACTCATTTCTTTCACGGGAACGTATGAACCCACAATTGACCTGCTCCCAACGTCAGTGGCTTCATAGCTCAGTTGGTTAGAGCATCGCACCGGTAATCGCGAGGTCACGGGTTCGGACCCCGTTGAAGTCCTGAATTTTTTTCAGGCTTCCTTTCGCAATTGCATAAATTGCGTTCACAACTGCGAGGATCATTCTTCATTTGATTTCATTTCCGCAGTTCATATATGATTCATTTCATATGTCATTCACACTCATTTCTTTCACGGGAACGTATGAACCCACAATTGACCTGCTCCCAACGTCAGTGGCTTCATATCTCAGTTGGTTAGAGCATCGCACCGGTAATCGCGAGGTCACGGGTTCGAACCCCGTTGAACTCCTGAATTTTTTTAAGGCTTCTTTTTGCAATTGCATAAATTGCGTTCACAACTGCGAGGATCATGCGTCATTTCATTTCATTTCCGCAGTTCATATATGATTCATTTCATATGTCATTCACCCTCATTTCTTTCACGGGAACGTATGAGCCCACAATTGACCTGCTCCCAACGTCAGTGGCTTCATAGCTCAGTTGGTTAGAGCATCGCACCGGTAATCGCGAGGTCACGGGTTCGAACCCCGTTGAAGTCCTGAAATTTTTTCAGGCTTCTTTTCGCAATTGCATAAATTGCGTTCACAACTGCGAGGATCATGCGTCATTTCATTTCATTTCCGCAGTTCATATATGATTCATTTCATATGTCATTCACACTCATTTCTTTCACGGGAACGTATGAACCCACAATTGACCTGCTCCCAACGTCAGTGGCTTCATAGCTCAGTTGGTTAGAGCATCGCACCGGTAATCGCGAGGTCACGGGTTCGAACCCCGTTGAAGTCCTGAATTTTTTTCAGGCTTCTTTTCGCAATTGCATAAATTGCGTTCACAACTGCGAGGATCATTCTTCATTTGAATTCATTTCCGCAGTTCATATATGATTCATTTCATATGTCATTCACACTCATTTCTTTCACGGGAACGTATAAACCCACAATTGACCTGCTCCCAACGTCAGTGGCTTCATAGCTCAGTTGGTTAGAGCATCGCACCGGTAATCGCGAGGTCACGGGTTCGAACCCCGTTGAAGTCCTGAATTTTTTTCAGGCTTCTTTTCGCAATTGCATAAATTGCGTTCACAACTGCGAGGATCATGCGTCATTTCATTTCATTTCCGCAGTTCATATATGATTCATTTCATATGTCATTCACACTCATTTCTTTCACGGGAACGTATGAACCCACAATTGACCTGCTCCCAACGTCAGTGGCTTCCTAGCTCAGTTGGTTAGAGCATCGCACCGGTAATCGCGAGGTCACGGGTTCGAACCCCGTTGAAGTCCTGAATTTTTTTCAGGCTTCTTTTCGCAATTGCATAAATTGCGTTCACAACTGCGAGGATCATTCTTCATTTGATTTCATTTCCGCAGTTCATATATGATTCATTTCATATGTCATTCACACTCATTTCTTTCACGGGAACGTATGAACCCACAATTGACCTGCTCCCAATGCCAGTGGCTTCATAGGTCAGTTGGTTAGAGCATCGCACCGGTAATCGCGAGGTCACGGGTTCGAACCCCGTTGAAGTCCTGAATTTTTTTCAGGCTTCTTTTCGCAATTGCATAAATTGCGTTCACAACTGCGAGGATCATTCTTCATTTGAATTCATTTCCGCAGTTCATATATGATTCATTTCATATGTCATTCACACTCATTTCTTTCACGGGAACGTATAAACCCACAATTGACCTGCTCCCAACGTCAGTGGCTTCATAGCTCAGTTGGTTAGAGCATCGCACCGGTAATCGCGAGGTCACGGGTTCGAACCCCGTTGAAGTCCTGAATTTTTTTCAGGCTTCTTTTCGCAATTGCATAAATTGCGTTCACAACTGCGAGGATCATTCTTCATTTGATTTCATTTCCGCAGTTCATATATGATTCATTTCATATGTCATTCACACTCATTTCTTTCACGGGAACGTATGAACCCACAATTGACCTGCTCCCAATGCCAGTGGCTTCATAGGTCAGTTGGTTAGAGCATCGCACCGGTAATCGCGAGGTCACGGGTTCGAACCCCGTTGAAGTCCTGAATTTTTTTCAGGCTTCTTTTCGCAATTGCATAAATTGCGTTCACAACTGCGAGGATCATTCTTCATTTGATTTCATTTCCGCAGTTCATATATGATTCATTTCATATGTCATTCACACTCATTTCTTTCACGGAAACGTATGAACCCACAATTGACCTGCTCCCAATGTCAGTGGTTTCATAGCTCAGTTGGTTAGAGCATCGCACCGGTAATCGCGCGGTCACGGGTTCGAACCCCGTTGAAGTCCTGAATTTTTTTCAGGCTTCTTTTCGCAATTGCATAAATTGCGTTCACAACTGCGAGGATCATGCGTCATTTCATTTCATTTCCGCAGTTCATATATGATTCAGTTCATATGTCATTCACACTCATTTCTTTCACGGGAACGTATGAACCCACAATTGACCTGCTCCCAACGTCAGTGGCTTCATAGCTCAGTTGGTTAGAGCATCGTACCGGTAATTGCGAGGTCACGGGTTCGAACCCCGTTGAAGTCCTGAATTTTTTTCAGGCTTCTTTTCGCAATTGCATAAATTGCGTTCACAACTGCGAGGATCATTCTTCATTTGATTTCATTTCCGCAGTTCATATATGATTCATTTCATATGTCATTCACACTCATTTCTTTCACGGGAACGTATGAACCCACAATTGACCTGCTCCCAATGTCAGTGGCTTCATAGCTCAGTTGGTTAGAGCATCGCACCGGTAATCGCGAGGTCACGGGTTCGAACCCCGTTGAAGTCCTGAATTTTTTTCAGGCTTCTTTTCGCAATTGCATAAATTGCGTTCACAACTGCGAGGATCATGCGTCATTTCATTTCATTTCCGCAGTTCATATATGATTCATTTCATATGTCATTCACACTCATTTCTTTCACGGGAACGTATGAACCCACAATTGACCTGCTCCCAACGTCAGTGGCTTCATAGCTCAGTTGGTTAGAGCATCGCACCGGTAATCGCGAGATCACGGGTTCAAACCCCGTTGAAGTCCTGAAGTTTTTTTCAGGCTTCCTTTCGCAATTGCATAAATTGCGTTCACAACTGCGAGGATCATTCTTCATTTGATTTCATTTCCGCAGTTCATATATGATTCATTTCATATGTCATTCACACTCATTTCTTTCACGGGAACGTATGAACCCACAATTGACCTGCTCCCAACGTCAGTGGCTTCATAGCTCAGTTGGTTAGAGCATCGCACCGGTAATCGCGAGGTCACAGGTTCGAACCCCGTTGAAGTCCTGAATTTTTTTCAGGCTTCTTTTCGCAATTGCATAAATTGCGTTCACAACTGCGAGGATCATTCTTCATTTGAATTCATTTCCGCAGTTCATATATGATTCATTTCATATGTCATTCACACTGATTTAAGATTGTTATCCTTAATGATGGAACTCAACCTCAACCGAGAAGATTATACCTGCATTGGCCCTGATGTATGGCATACTTATGTTGAAACGCTATCATGAGTTAAGCCGTCTTCGGAGATTAAACACAGTGCTACTCTCCGATAGAAATGCCAGCAAAGAGGTGAGGGCATTATCATGAAAAAGGTTAACTTATGTTATGGAATTTAATACTTTTGTTTATTTTGGTCAAAGGACCCACTAAAAACTCCAAGTGCGCCACATTTAAGCTAAAGCTTAAACATGTTAGATTTAGATTAGAGTTAGATCTCTGCCAGTGCCTACTATTAACAATACTAGTAGGACTCTTCAACTGCAGCCTCATGGGAACTCTAAAAGCGGTCAGGCGTTCTCGCCAGTAAAGCACAAAAGAAGAGATTAAGAAATTGCCACAAGCCTCATGACTGAAAGAAGTATTCCATCAGATTATTGAAGAAAAAGGTGGAGTAAGACATTTATCATTTCCCGGGGAACACACGAGGAGCTACCAACAGGTGTCAGACCAGAGAAGGTCGGTAAGTGGCCATTCTAAAACAAATAAGGGCCCTGAGGCTGTGGTGGAACTAATGCAGATGTGCAAAGTCGAGAGCAGAAACCCAGGTACTGCATTTGTCCGATGTGTGCATTCATATCCCAAACTTCAAGTGATACTCTGCACTTACCGACAACTAAAGGAATTGGAACAATTTTGCACCAATCCGGAATTGTTCTCACCTCTAAGCGTAGATGTCACTTTCAATATGGGCGACTTTTATGTTGCAGTGACAACGTATATAACTCTTCTTTTAAAAAACAAAAAATAACTGTCATCCCATGATGATCGGTCCAATTATGCTACACCAGCAATGGTTTATACGAGTCATATTATGTCTTGGCTTCTTCCATAGTGCAGTTAAACCCTAAAATAAAAAAACATTCTATGTTACGGAACGGGCGAAGAGAAAAATCTATACAAAGCATTTGGAACTGTTTTCTCCTTCGCTATACACTTGTGTGGTAGCCATATGGAAGACAATATAATGAGAAAACTGACAGACATGGGAATACAGAAATCACGGGAAACGAATATAAAAAGGAAATATTTGGAAGGAGAAGTGGGACTCTTCAAGAACCAGGACTGGTAGATTGCTTAACCAAGCAAGATTTTCAACACCGACTTGATCTTCTTCGTCCAGAGTGAGATAAAAGGCACGTGAAGGGCAGGCAATTTTATGAATACTTTGTTCGCCAGAAAGCCCTGCTAATACTCTCTTGCATGGGAGCCGCAACAAGGATGATGGCAGGACTGGGCTATCCCCCGAGGTCTACACTTAAAACAGAAGTGAGTGTGGTAATTTAACTAATTCGAAAAGTAGTCTCAAGGCAAGAGACACTTGAGTATTTGGCAATGTGTGGGTAGGGAGAGTGGTTTTCTCAATGACAAATGCGCAAGTAAAAAGCTGGATGAACGAAAATTTTATAGAAGAACAGAAAAAGAGCCTTCAAGAAATTCTATGTGCTGACTATTATTTCAGATGAACCACCATGCTCTGAAGACAATTTCACTGTAGGAAACAAATATCCTGCACGTACCGTTTCCAAAACTTAAGGATATCTTTGCCAAGGGTAACCAAATTCTAGGTTCTGCAGAAAGCAATCTTCACTGATTTGGCGATGACACCACATATATTGCTAGCAAATCTTCCCCACATGACCCATACAAAGTACTTTGCAAAGGAAACGGCAAGTTCACATGCGACAGCTCTTGTGTAAACACAAGCACTGCAGGTAAGGGTTGGTGAGACTAGCGTTTTTCTCTGCAAGACTGAGGCTTTTTGAGTTTTTGATTGCAAGACCGAGATTTAGACCCCAAAATGGCTTTGCAAAAAATTTGAGACTGAGATACGTTCGGGAATGCTCAAAAAACGAGACCAATCATTCAGAGACCATTCACCACCCCTCAGGTGGCAATGAACAATCATTTGATTGGTTAGATCAAGCCTGTGTACTTCTTCAACAAAAGTTAACTATTGTAAAATTTGAATTGTTATGCAACAATGGCAACAATGTTTTGGTATTTGCCACCCCCTTCCTCCCTCTTCCCACCCCATAACTTTTCTTGTGTTTCGCCCCTTCGAATGTGTTTGAATCGGACTCCATTCCTAAAATAGCATATGCATGACATAGGATCGCGTGGCGACATTACATTGTAACTTGATGACTTAAAATTTTCACAGCGTTCAATGCAATCATAGCCAAGCGTATAAGTGGCTCGCCAGTCCAAGGTCCAGCCCAGAGTCCAGTCCATTTTTTTCAGTTGGCTGCCAAGGGCAAGACCAAACAACTTGATCATAAAATACTGGGCATTTGTTTCATAGCGGTAAAGATAATTAACAATGCAGTATAAGGATTTAAGGTAATTGATTCATCAGAGCAAAAGTGCTAGAAACTAGTGTTAGCCATCTTAACTTGATTTTATTTCCACGGAAGGTAAGGAGTAATCTCACTTTTCTCCACGTACATTTGAAATTACACAACACTTCATCAAAAATCAGAAATCCCATTAAACATTAGTGCCAAAAGTCATCCAAACACCCCACAAGACTTGTGTGACCAGCTACTAAAACAAAATAATCGAAAAACTGTATGTAGTAGAAGGAAGGTCTAAAGGATGTGTACACGAGGGGGACATTGGGGGGGTTCTGAACACCGCAATACCGCAAAAAAAATCGCCAAATACCGCAACACCTCAATACCGAGCCTAAACTCGATGTAACCCTGAAATCAGTACTCTGTACGTCACGTTGAGTGCAAATAACATTGAAATAACAATTAAGAGTTTGTTAATGAACGTTAAGCCAGGTAGTTTTCGATTTAGGTCATTTACACACAATAAACAAAACGTGTAACATCTAGGCATGAATAGATTGTGCTAGTAAATCCAGCAAAAGTTGCTTGAAAATACACCCAAAAGTTGCTCTTAAGTTACTCAAAAATTTAAAAGTTGCCACCCAAATTTAGAAAAGTTGCTTACTTTTGAAAGTCATTTTGTTCTAGATTACTACTCAAGACATGACGTTGTATGTGTAATTTAACATTATTTGTTGTGATCAATATAATCTTTAAGCTCAATGTAACTTATAATAGAAAGTATTTTCTAATGACGTTTCTAATGAGTAAACATCACAATGTTTGCAATAGACATCATAGTGCTGACTACTAAGAGTTGCCCCAGCGGCTATGGTAACCTCAATAGGGTCAGTATCTGTATTATTTCCATTTTCCTCGTCAGACATTTCAGCTTCTAATTGTGATGCCTCGCACTACAGCAAATATCAAGATGGCGGGTGGGAAGCTCTATTGTTGGAGCAATCTTGTACCCAGAGTCCTCAGGCTCTTTGGCCAGCGGTTAGTCGCCAGGAGAGACTCTGGGATATTCTCTGGGATAATGGACCGCCATTTTCCCAGAAAATCTGGGGTAAAACAATGGAAGCTGTTACGGGCCAGCCAATCAAAAAATTTGATTTTTTCCATTATCCCAGAGTCTCTCCTGGCAACTAACCGCTGGCCAAAGAGCCTGAGGACTCTGGGTACGAGATTGTTGTTGGAGCGAATAACCACTGGATAAAGGCGCCCATTAGATAGATAGCTGCTGTCCAGTTTGTGGGCGCACGTGTTATTTTATAAATCATTTGTAAGAACGTACGACATCCTTAGTTTTGACCAGTTTTAATAAACACCTTTTAATAAAGACCTTTATGATGGTTTGGTCAGTTTTTAACTATTTGTTGACTCAAAAGTTGCCAAGGAAGGCAAAAGTTGCTCTAAGTTGCTCGCAGTACAAAAAGTTGCTGAAAACACTAAAAGTTGCTCAAAAGTTGCCGAGCACAATCTACTTATGCCTAGTAACATCCATAATTTACTAACACAAGCATATTCCATATTGTAACACCATAAAATAGAAAATCTGTTCTTCTTGCCTTTATCGATCCTTCCATGGCATGTTAGAATTGCATTACTTCCAGGGTCGGTTAGGTTTTAATTTTAAGGTTACAACTTACCAAATACTCTCCCTGAACTTGATGAGTCTTTTTTCTTCCTTGTCTATCTGACATCTGAATTTGTTTTTCTTGCGATAGTTTTCTCCGCCTTTCCCCTCTTCGTAAAATATTGCAACACAATCGATTACAGCGTGTTCACGAGGACCAGCCACTGCCATTATTGCCGAAGCGCGCGGGTTTATAGAAATGCTCTTTGACCCCGTGTCAAGACTCGATGTTAAATATTAAATGGTATTAAATGTCACGTCAGTAGAAGACTGCGCGACTGCGAATTGTAATTGGCTGATGAAACGTTAAAATTGTTGATTGGAGTTTGCCTTTTGGTCGAGGGTCGAGGGTAACTAGTCGAGGGTCGAGGGTAAATGGTCGAGGGTCGAGGGTAACTAGTCGAGGGTCGAGGGTAAATGGTCGAGGGTCGAAAAATTCTTCAAAATTATCGGAAAATTATTTCTGAATGTCGTCAAATTAAAATTTCATATAGGCTTGTGTTTACATGAGTTTTCGGTGCCTGTTTTCACCACGTACTTGTCAGATTTGTGATCGTGATCGAGTCATGTGTTGTCAATAACGTTTACATATTTCCCACGGACTGTAAAACAAAACGAAAAAAAAGTTAAATAGCGGTCAAAGCGGAAAAACCAACAACAAATTACAAGAGACACCCCTTAAGCAACAAACAAAAGGCATTTGTGATTTAAAAGATATTACTTGCCGTCTTCATGTCTCGGGGCTTTTGGTTGATCTAAGACCTGAACACATCGCGGGAAAATAAGTTTTATTTTTTTAGCTGTTGGTCGTAAGAAAACGGCTTAGATCTTTAAAAAGAGATTTAGAGCCATCACCCCAAATGAAATGAAGCAGGTTTTAATGATTCTGCGTAAAGCTTGTGCAGTTAACCATAGGGAACAATTACTTGTTGTTTTATGCGAAATGCTGTAATCACCGTCGCTTCGTCGGCACTTGCACAACAAACTGTCAAAACCAGATTGATTTATGACGTCCAGATAATTGTAAAGATAACATATTTGCGCTAAAGAAAATTTACTGGGTTCTTTTCCTGTAGCAAGTGCTGCAAATCGCGTCCTTTTTTTTTATTGATTTTGTTTTTTTTACATCATTTAAGGGCAGGATACAAATTTTTTAGAACTTCCCCATTCACATTTTAAATGGCGAGAGTAGGATAGAAGGATAGTTTGGATGGGGGAAAATACATATTTTAAAATAATAAAAAATCAACACCCAGTAGGCTTTACCAAGGCGGGATAGGTGGAGTTAATTGGCATCTGCCTTAATCGGAAAATACCTAATACCTTTAATTTCAGGCCTCATTAACAGGGGGGGGGGGGGGGGGTTATTAGAGAGGGGGGCTTAATAGGGAAGGGGGCCTTATTTCAAATCTCGAATACGCCATTTTCGTCTTAAAATAGTTTTTGTACAAAACTCAAACAACTGCAGTGAAACTTTAGATTCAATACAGATCAGCAAACAGTAAATTATGTGTTTCAGTGCAAATTTATTTAAAAACAAACCAACTGGGCCGCATGAAGTGTGTTTCGTAAGAGAGAATAGGAGGGACTTATTACAAAATCTCATCTCCCAAATGGGGGCAGGAGTTTATTAGAGAGGGGGGGGGGGGCTTATTACAAAAACCGACTTCCAAACGAGGGGCTTATTAGAGAGAAGGGGGTTAACAGAGACGGGGGCTTAATAGAGCTTTTACGGTAAGAACCTTTTTTATAAGGACGTTCAGGCTGAAATTAACCAAAATTTTAAGAACATACTAAACACATGCCCAGGCTGAGTGTCAGGTAAGAACGTCTTTATGTCTTTTGCGAGTAGTATAAATAAGAGTAAAAGAAATGTAAAACCGTGACTGTAGTCTAACAGGACAATTTTGTTCTTGCATGATACACTGAAGAACAACTCAGTTTGTAGTTGAACTTAGTCTGTTCATACCACATCACAGCGAACAATGCACTTTGATAGGTTCCACATTGATTTATTGAAATACTATACCACACTTATGTGGAACCTATCAAAGTGCATTGTTCGCTGTGATGTGGTATGAACAGACTTAGTTCAACTACAAACTGAGTTGTCCACATTGATTTATTGAAATACTATACCACACTTATGTGGAACCTATCAAAGTGCATTGTTCGCTGTGATGTGGTATGAACAGACTTAGTTCAACTACAAACTGAGTTGTTCTTCAGTGTATCATGCAAGAACAAAATTGTCCTGTTTTAAATCACAAATGCCTTTTGTTGTTGTTGCTTACGGGGTGTCTCTCGTAATTTGTTGTTGGTTTTTCCGCTTTGACCGCTATTTAACTTTGTATTTCTTTTTTTCGTTTTGTTTTACAGTCCGTGGAAAATATGTAATCGTTATTGACAACACATGACTCGATCACGAACACAAATATGACAAGTACGCGACGAAAACAGGCACCGAAAACTCATGTAAGCACAAGCCTATATGAAATTTTGATTTGACGACGTTCAGAAATAATTTTCCAATAATTTTGAAGAATTTTTCGACCCTCGACTAGTTACCCTCGACCCTCGACCATTTACCCTCGACCATCGACTAGTTACCCTCGACCCTCGACTAGTTACCCTCGACCCTCGACCAAAAGGCAAACTCGTTGATTGATTAGTACTGTTAATATAATCACTTACGATCACGTTTCAAATAATACCTCGCGTGACGGAAGATGTCTAGCTTGTTTCCGAAACAATCGTGGGGGATAGAAAAAGCTCGGAAAACGTAGCAGGACTGTAACGATAGTTTATAATACCGCCCAAAATGCTAAAAAGCCGCATCCCGCAGCTCCAGAAAATACCGCAATACCGCAATTCGAGATTAAAATTCCCGAAATACCGCAAGAAAAATGGCCCAATACCGCAAACCCCAATGTCCCCCTCGTACACGGATAAGAATGAGCTTTTAAGGCAGATCAGCTTATTAAACTGAACAATTCATTGTGCAGTGACATTTAATGTGACAATCATATAGTTTAATTGATTTATGGAGCGAACAAACACTTAATTGGTTTTTTCATTTTGCACAAGACTAGAGGTAGAAACTATAAAATGTAATTAACCAACGAAAACGTTTTTCAAGCTTCTGAAAAAATTATTAATGTGATGAAAATCATTACAGGTGTATAGCCATGAAGCTATACAGGCAAACTTAAATTCATCCAGAGCAAACAAACAAAGAGTTTAACGATACAGTTATGAAAAATGATAATGGTTACTGAATGCCTGAAATAACCTCAGGGGAAACAATACCAGGCAGCCAGTGTACAAACCAATGAATAAAAATTGAGGTTGCAAGAAACTACAGATAGACAAACAAAATACTAAAACACTAGTATGGCACTAAAACAACTGTACAAAGTGGTCTCATAATTTGTGCCCACCCCAACCCCATCCTAAATTGAAAACTACTTAATAGGTCAGTAAAGTATGAACACTTTAAAATGGACACCCTCTGAACGGTGATTCGAATGATGAAGCGTAATTGTTATATGGCCTCCATTGATATCAAGGACGCGTATTATTCAGTGGCTATTGCGGTAACTGACCAGAAATATGTTAAATTTGAGTGGTAAGGAAAGCTGTACAAATTTACATGTTTCCCTAATGGCTTGGCATTGTGCGCAAGAAAGTTCACGAAACTTGTCAAGCTTGCTTACTATTACCTTAGACAGAAAAGGCTCCTTTCTTTTGGTTACATCGACAACTCGTATCTGCAAGGCGATGAATACCAGGACTGCCTGGCCAATGTTGTAGATTGGGTTTCATAATACACCCAGAAAAGTCAGTCTTCCTCCCTACTCAAGCCATTACTTTTCTGGGATTTATCCTGGACTCTAGGAATATGACAGTTTACTTCACACAACAAAAACAATTCAAATTGAAAAATGCTTGCCTCCATATTATCAAGGTTCAGAGACCAACAATTAGACTTATTGCACAGTCGTTGGGGCTAATGAACTCCAGCTTTCCTGGGGTTATGTATGGGCCGCTGTATTACCACAGACTTGACATGGAAAAAAACAAAGCCCTATCCCAATGTGGGGACTTTTAGGGTACCATGGAATTAACATCCCCTGTTCTTGAAGATATAAACTGGTGGATAAATAATATTCACTTATCATATTATGTCATTGATCATGGGGAGCCTCATGCAATCTTGTACAAATGACTCAACAACTGGGTGGGGCTGTGAATTTCAGGGACCCCCACAGGGCAGTCGTGGAGCTGTCAGGTCACATAGCTGACCTTGTAGGGTTTTTTCTGACCCGAGACCCCCGTCTTATCTCGAATACTGCTCGTTGAGTCTTTCAGTCACGGGAAGTTATTTGTGTCTGACAAATCGTTGTTTTGGAATAGGTCTTTCAGCTGCTGTCCGTTGCTTGAATTGACTTATGTATGTTTTTGGTTCAGTTCTCCAATCCTGTAAGCTTCTGCTTCAAAGGCCCCATGGTTTCTTATTCCAAAAGTATAACCAGCAATTTCTTAAATTTTCTTATTATTATTGAAGCTGACAGATATTTTATTTTTATTTATTTTAGAAAATTACGAGGAGACTTTCTTTACTGAAAACCATGCCCTGGTCTGAGGGAAAAGAGCAACAATTAAAAGGGCCCTAACATGGGATTACACAAGCTCCGATGAATCGGATGTATCTGAGGATGAAAATGGTAACTGCCTCCATGGTTACTTAGTGAAGAAGTTGACATGGTAGAGGAGTGCCCTCCAGAGTGTAAAGAAGGCGTTGGATGAGGCATACCTCAAAACTTTGTCTCTAGGTTTAAGGGCAAATGTGCTGCCAAAGAGAGTGCATCCACAGCCGTCAGAGAGAAGCCCTCCTTTGAATGGATTAGGGTGGGCAGTCAGAGTGTCTGTGCCCGAAACACCTGCGGGAACATCCAGAATGGCAGCAGTAGATCCACCTGCATCCATATCTGCTGCACCACCAAGACAAAGAGACAGCCAAATAACACCTATGTGTAGATCCAATGACCAGCCATCAGTCACAAGCACATCAACTACAAGCAGGTTAATCGCAACTCCAAGAATTGCGAGCTGCATGGCAGCACCAAGGACAATTGCCACACAAAAAACGAGAAACACTGGACGCAAAACAATTTCCACATCACCACAATATTGATGTGAACTTTTATATTATTGACTTGAAACATTGGTTTCCTTGGACTAACTGCTTTATCGTTAGAAACAACAAAAGCATTCATATGAATTTAATGACCATTTCCCTTTCCAGCACAAAATGCAATAAGGCTTCAAAAATATCTCTAGTTCTGTGTGGAGAAAATTTCTACTTTATTTTTCATTTTACAATAAAAGTTTTCTTTCTTGAGAGTTAAAATTTTGATTAAAGATTGCGTTTAACGGCCCAATGATGTTGGTTGCACTTAAAAAATAGTGTCTCAGTTCAGAAATGTGACATTGATGGAACACAATATCCCAAAAGTATGAAAAGTTCATGTTGAAATAGACTCACATTCATTATTTTATTATTGTATATACAGACAAATTTTCACAACTATCACCCTTTTGTTGTGTTTTATTTTGTTTACATTGTTAAGACTCTTAGTAAAAATATTGCTATCCCAAGTTCCTAAGACAAATTGATGTTTTCATTTAATAATTCAATTGCTCCCTCTGAAATATGGAGTCTCTAAAAGAAATGTTTTCAAGAAAGAAATAATATCGTCCTTACATATCCTTTCCTGTTTCAGTCTCCTTATACGCTGACAGTAATTAAAATCAGGTTTAAACAAATATATTCTGTCACTTTACTTTTCGTTCAATGGTGCAGGGATGGCGCAGTGGTGAGAGCACTCGCCTTCCACCAATGTGGCCCGGGTTCGATTCCCGGAAGTTTATTTCGCCGTGCAGTCAGTCTCAAAACTTGGTTGTTTTATTAAGTTCTGACTTATAAACAATTTGACGAATAATTCACTGCTATAGAGTGTGAAGTGTGTAAAAGGTGTGTATAAAAATCAGGAGTGCAATCTCTGATAAATGTTTCCATCCTTTAATCTTAGCAATTATTAGCTTTAAGGTACAGTAACTAATCTACTGCTCATAACAGAAAAATTTTTTTCTCAAAATAAAAAAAATTCCCCTACTTAATTGTGCGGACTCACAAGTGTATTCTACAAACTCAGTAATGGGAACCTGACAAAAGTCCCCATTAGACCGGTCTACAGGCCAATAATCGCCGACTATTGAGGTCTTTTTTCCGAGGACTCGAAAATGTCCCCATATTCTGAACAGACCCCACAGTGCTGGTGTGTTTCTATATGTCTGTCCCCAAAAGTGTGCAACGGTTAATGCACACACACACATACACACACTGTTCTCTTGGCCAGAATGTTGAATAAGTGCAATTGCAGTTAAGTAGCGCACTTGATAGAAAACAATTTCTTTTTGTTTTTTTGTATTCTGCTTGTATAACAATTTTGTTACTATATTCCTGCCTTGCAGGAGATTTCTAGGAATGTTTTTGTGCTCAAAGAGACCTGGGCACGACTTGTACTCGGAAGGCAGGATGAAAAGATTACCACATCAAGCAGAAAGTTAAATACGGTAAGTTGCTGGTCACAGATCTGGGTAAAGCACGTTTGTCACTTAAGAAGAGTGCAAGTCCCATAGAACTAAGTTCAGCACTGGAGGATCATTTTCCAAACCTGAAAACTGCTGGAGGATTTGAAGGCCTTCCTGCTGAAGGAGGAGGAGGTGGAAAGAGACAATTGTCTTTGGTCTATCCCAGTGACTTTGGCTATACTGTGCCACATTTACCTGAAGTTTCTAATTTAAGAAACTCTGACTTCAGGCGGGTGGGTTATCGTACATTTACTCATGGCAAGCATTTGATCAGCCATTTAGGGCCATAGCCTTGGGCAAAATTAACCAAAAAGGAAAGTACAATCAAATACTTGCCACAATTCAGAGCGATGATACGAAAGACAGATTTATCAGCTGAAGTCGATGGATGTGGAGCAAATTGTTATCTCTGCACAACTTAGTGTGTAAATGCCTTAAAATAGTGTTAATAGTTTTGATTGCAAATAGCGTTGTTAGCAAACTTAACACTTTTGCAAAGATTGAAATAGTAATACTATTACACCTATTCTTAGGATTATACTAAAATTAAATATTATTAATCAATTTATTCTTTACTCAATATTTTAATCAGTATTAATTAATATTTATTTAATCAATATTTTATTATGTTAATGTGGCTAAATGTTATTTAGGCAAAGTTCATTTCACGCCAATGCGGTCAGCAGCTTGCTTAAAAGTGTATGTAACCTGCAGGGTGTTCGCAGGGGCTTATTGCTTGCCTTTGCCTTCCTGGCACTTTAATACTGGCTTTTTAGCTGATGATTAGAGATCAATTTAGTGCTCTTGTGAGTAGGCGAATATTTACAGATTCTGGCTACCGAGTACACCTCATTACACTAGTAACAGCCGAGATGCTGCTTTTTTTGCCGTCCATTGCTGCCAGCTTGTCGCCAATCACAGCAGTTCAACACCAGCTTTGCCAGATTTTGTTGCCACCATTGTTCAGGCGGTTACAGCCGCCTTACCTTCGTTGCTTGACTGGATCTGTCACAAAGTTCTATGGTTTCTCCAAGTTCTTCCTCATCCATTCCTGGGGGCGTTCCCGGCCAGGTTTTGGCTTCCCAAACTTTGGTGTTGCTGGCCGCAGAAATTGGATTTTTTTCAGCTGTGTCCGCCCAATCAGCATCCCTAGTGCAGGTACCCTCGTCTCAGGGTACGCCTGTACCTGTTTGGTTTAATAACAACCCTTGCAGTTTCGTCTCAGGCTACACCCTCGAATGTTCATCCCATAGTTTCGGCTCCAGTTCTCCATCAGTTTTTGTGGTTGGCCCTGAATTTCACAGATTCCCACAAGCTTGTGGGCCACATCGTGAGAGGAAAGTTCGTGGAACTGAGTAATTTGTTGTTGTTGAATATTGTATTGACTGAACCTGAGCTACAGCTGTTGTTCCAAGGTTGTTTAGTTTTGACCTCCGCCCCTAAGAAAGGGAAACAACATATTGAGGATATCGCTACTTGGATGGAGGCGTTTACCATTTATTGCCTAGTCCTGACCTCCCATTTTCCTCACCGCTGGAGGGATTTGTGTCAGTATAGGTTGCTGATACTTCGCACTTACCAGCAGTTTGGCATGCGGGTTTGGTTGGCGCATGATCGCGCATTTTGCAAGCATGCTGCAGCGACTACTTTGACCGACTGCTCGAACATTAAAGTGCAGCTTTTCAATTTTCATGCTGCGAGGGCCACTGCCTGAGGGTGTACCAAAACCTCCTCCGCAGCAACTGAGCCTGTGGGAGCTAGCAACTTGCAGATTGTTTGCAAATTATGAACAGGGATTGTTGCTCTGTCCCCTATGCAAGCTGCCATTTCTTGCATCGTTGTTCGAGCTGCTCAGGGTCACATAGGCCCCTCACTTTCCCTGGTCTTTCATCCACTTCGCCTACGGAGGGTTGTTCAATACACCCTATCTGAGTTGGATCGACTGAGGTGTTTGATGGCCCGTCTCAACGGAAGTCATTTCGCAAGAGCCTTTGAAAAATTCGAGAATGGTGAGGGATAACCAGCAAGAGCACAGAGGTGAATCGTCAAGCTCATCTCATTTCGTGATGTCATATCCAGAATGTATCCATGCCTATAGCACAAAAAATTTCTTTTTCCTTTGTTTGCTGCAGGTTTTATAATAGTCATGTAAGAAGTTTGTTTGGGGTATGTAGCCCTGTGATCTTATTGTTGACAATCTCCGGTAGACCGCTTTCCAGATCTCTACAATGACTGGTTTGAAATGTTTTTAGTTGGTCAATCATCTCTGCAGAAGCCTACATCTGTGGTTTTCCAATACTGTCAACATAGTCATCCCAATGGAGCTGGTTGATGTTGTTGTTACATGTAAAAACAATTCATATTGGACTCAGGTGTTGAGTGAAAATTTTCAGGTGTGGTTGATAGGGTTTATGTTGAAAGAAAAGTAAGTGCATTTTGATATGGCATTTTTTCCAAGAGGGCACGGTAACGAATCCTGCAATCTGATTGGTTGTCTTCTTTATTCAACGTTCGCATTCGATGTTAAGTTCACATTTGATCCTTGTCATCCACACGTTAGAGTTCCACAAGCAACTTTGGTCATTCAAAATTTGACTTTCCCCTGCTATCTTCAGTTCACATTTAATCTTTCTTGTCTGTGATTCAATATTAGAGTTCCACCATGCCACATTGAAGCTTTGGTACTTCACAAAGTGACAAAGTTTTTCAAGTCAAAGTCTGTCATTCGACATGCTTGGTTGTTGTTAACTTTGGATACAAATGAATGGTTACCTTTCAAAAGGAACCTGCCGTAGTGTTGTGAGCTCAAACCAATATAATACGTTGTTTCCAGGCAAAAAGCAAGTGGTTAGGACGATCAAAGGTAGGAAAGGTGAAAGCAAGGTCGACTTCACGCCGCATTGCAGAGCAGTTGATGAATATTGCCAACAAAGGTGAGGGTGCAACTATAGAATGCAGGGCTACTTTGGTCCACTTCATTTACACGTGTCAGGTGGCTTTTGCAGAATGAAGCATATAAAACAATGGACACTGTTGGAAGTCATTGGTATGTAAATAAGTGGCCATGTATTCTAAAGTTTAGGGGAGCAATTATAGAATGCAAGGTCACTTTTTGTCGAAAGGTAGTGCTGCCAATGCGACTGATGACCAAAACTAATTATGTGAAGGTGCACTTTGGGTGCAAGGTTGTGTGCATTCGTTAAAGTTCATAGAGTTAAACCTCAAAGACACATTTCTTCACTATGAAGGAACTTATTCCTTTTGCTTAAGTTTTCGAATGTTCATTGGAACTTGTGCTCATTAGGTCCCGCTGGCATAAGTAATTAGCAGATGAACTATCCACCACGACAGTCGACAACCTCCAACTGAACAAACAGCAGCTTCAGCAGTCACTGAGTACCATATCGTGCACAATTATTCTGCAAGGGGTGTACAGTCCTTCAAACCTAGAAAAAAGCCATGGCAAAAAAAAGGGACAAAAAGGAAAAAGAAAGTACAAACATAAACCCTTAAGTTTCTTTGTTTGGGTGTCGATAATGAACGCCCCCATGAACCGTATAAGCAAAAGCTGTATAGACCCATTTCAGATATGACGTAATGTCACGTGACTTCACGAACTGGACGACAACTTGTTTGTTTACAAAATGGCGGAACGAGTCTCTATAAAGCAAGGGTTTTTACTTGGACATTTTGAGGGTTTGCAGTTAGAAAAAAGTAAGCAAAGGTATTTAGAGAAAACAAAAGATGTTAACGGAGAAAATCCCTATAAAATTCCGTGAAACAGGTGGATAGACGATGTGGGTTCTTGGCCGAACGTGACATACATACACCTCAGGATGCGTCTCCTGTTTTCTAAAAGCCCTTACACTGAAGATCAATTAATGAACTACAAAACAAAACCTTGGGCTGCTATCAGAATTTTGCGAATGGATGGGTGCGAGACGCTTTCACCAATAAATTTGGTGAGAATCGTCTCTTGATTGTGAAGGTAAGATACGAGAACATGGCTTTCGGGATGGCGAACGGTCACGGCCGCGATTCAATTGCGAATACTCAAGATATTTATGGCGAACCTCCTCGTACTTCAGCTGTAGAGCAAACGGATAGCATTGCCGATAGTCTTGTAGGACATCTTAAAGTGAATAAGTCGAAATTTTGTTGGGCTGGAACGTTTACTGAGCTTATTGAATTTGCTGACAAATATCTTCATCTTGGCGATGAGGGATTTGGCAAAGGCAACTGACAACGAAAATAAGAAGACGATTAAGTCAGACCATTTAATTTTAAACTGGTATGAATCAAGAGGAACACGTCAAGTCCAAGGGTCGAATTCATCAAGCTGTAAGACTTTCCTAAACCAACTGATTGACGGTATAAAGGGAATCGAATTTCCCACTCCGCGTCTCTCTGACACTTCTGATGAGGATGGCGTCGATCTCGCACTTCAACAAAACAGGAGTGATCTTCCTGGCGCTGGTCCCGACTCTGCTGATACTGTGACAAAATCTATGTTCGCCCAAGAGCTGGATAAAATTTGGTTTGAAATTAAATCCCTCAACGCCAAACTTTCCGATGGCGGCGGCAAAAGAAATAACCAGGAGGAAAATATCCAAATCATCAATTCTTTGAAACAAAAGAACCAAGATCTGAATGATGAAATTTGCATCTTGAAGGCAAGGTTGAACAAGAAATCGATGCAGTAAAAAATCTTACTGAGGAAAGGGATTCCTTGAAAACTGCACTACAAGTTGTTACGAAAGACTTAATGAATTTGTCGGACGCTAGGCCAACATTCTGTTCTGATCAGTTGAGTGAGGATAACAGCACTCGATTAAAAAATGTTTCGAGTGTGAAGACAAAAAAACCGAAGCCTCGAGATCCACCTCAACTTGTTTACCATCGAAATCGTTTTGAGCCTCTTAGTCGTGAGGATTCTGTGAAGGATTCTACACCTTCAAGTAATGCGGAGAACAAATTTACAGCTGTCTTGGTTGGTGATTCTGTGATTGAGCAAATACAGGGATGGAAGCTAGGAAAGAAAGTTGGCCATCGTGTGGTTGTTAAATCTTTCTCCGGCGCAACTACCAGTGATATGAAGCACTACCTAATGCCTACTCTTGACAAGAACCCTCAACAGATTATTCTCCATGTGGGAACAAATGATCTTCGTGACCATACTCCAACCGTGGTTGCTGAGAACATCATGGACCTTGCCAGGAAAATTGAGACCGAAACTAACGCCGAAGTTATCTTATCGGAGCTGTTGTTAAGATCTGACAGTGTTTCAACCGATGCTGTGAAAGCTGTTAACAAGAGGCTTCCGAAATTCTGCAATCAGAATGACTGGGGAATTATTAAACATCAAAACATTGATAGTACTGGTTTAAATAAGAGTGGTCTGCATCTAAATGTAAAAGGTAACAACATCCTTTTTAGTAACTTTGTAAATGCTTTAGATAGTCGCTCCAAGCATTGAATTCCTGTTTCCGCAA
>JAEMWC010000017.1:1850000-1880000 GCA_016490735.1 Pachyseris speciosa | reverse complement strand
GTCAGGTTTCGTACCGATGGCACATAGTACACTACTCGCAATTTTAAATGTCTGCTCGGCGTCTACAAGAAACTCCCTTCCGCTCCCGCCCTCCCCATGGGATGGGCCCTGAAGTGTTCTCGCGCCAGAAGTAATCGTTTTTCTACTAAACAGAAAGAGTACTTGAGAGCCAAATTTCAGATCGCAGAGCGCACTGGTCGTAAAGCAGATCCTGCAAGCGTGGCTATAGCTATGTGGAAAGCGAAGGATGTCAATGGTCAACGGCTCTTTGATAGTACCGAATTTCTTACTGCGCAACAGGTTGCTAGCTTTTTTCCCGTTTAGCTGAGAGGAAAACCACCGCCGAGGATATGGAAGATGATGACGAGGATGAAGATGACACTGCTCACTTATAACATGAAAACTATTTACAGCAGATGAGAGATAACAAGCATGTCCATTGTAAGAAGCATGTCCATCCAAAATGCCCATCCAATCATTTACGATTAATTTACCATCTGTGAACCTGTGCAGAAGTGTAAGCTTGCATCGTTTTCGATAAAAATGCTGCAGGAAATTTGTTCCTCATTTGGCCTTGACATTTCTAACATTAAGATCAAGCGAAAGCAGCCCTACATTAACATCCTTAGAGACCTTTAAAGGGATGCAAATGTAAACTTGGCACCTTAAAATGACAGTAGACGTTTTCCCAGATGAAGCTTATTCGTTTCGAGTTTCAAAAATATTTGTTATCAGTACCAGGTCTAGGTGTAAGGCAAGAAAACTTCATCATTTGTCTTTTTGACGTATTTTCTCAAGTTATTGGCCCAAACAGTGTTTGTTTAAATTCACGAAAAGTGACATTTATCACAGCAGAATTAATATTTGTCCTTTATTAAGATGGCACTCAGAAATGACGCACGTGCAAGGTTGCCTGGAAGTTTCACTTGTGCTGATGAGAAGAAAACATGTACACAAATTTCCTTTTAAGTGATCTTTTGATTTGATAATGCAGGCGTCTAGAAGCAAAATTAAAATCTTTAGCAAGGCTACAAATTCTTCACTTTCAAAAATTTTATATAAAGCATGTTTTACGTGTGCTTTTAGCGGATCCTGGATTCTAACAGCTGTAATCTGATATTACTGATGAAAGTAATTTGCATACTAAGTCACAAAACGTTCGCGGCATGTAGGTTAGGGCGCTTCATCCTTCAGTTTGACGCTTCTTCGGTGTTCAACAGCATTTTGAGACAGAAGGTCAGCTGGCAGATAAGAAAGAGCGGATTTGTTACGCTTTGAAAAAACATAAACGAACTTCGTTGGAAAGAATGCGTGCTGGTTGAGTCACAAACAGTGTTTACAGAATGACAAACTTGAAAAGATGGCAACGAGAAACATTTTGAGGCCGTAAAACTAGCCCTTAAACAGAGAATAGGGTAAGTACTTTAACATTTATCACTTTGTTCGTCACGATTACCAAGACTCTTTAGGACAGACGTTTCATAACCTTCGCCTGGTCCACTGATGATTGTTATGCATATGTTAAAGATGGCGTTACTTTATGTTGTCAGTAACATGATTTTCAAATAATTTCAGAGAAGCTCAAAATGATTTCCCCAAAATAATTTTTACATAATATGAAAGTTTGTTGCTTGTAGTGTTATCACCTTCTTTCTTAAAAAATTCTGATCAAAGGCACATGATGAAAATCGTCGCTTTTTTCAACTACCTCTCGTGGATAAACGACAGGTAGCTGTACGGTTTAGCTTTTTATAATTACTCAGATTGTTGTAATGCTAAAAATATTATATATTTGGGCCAACGACAAGTTATACTTAAAATTTTAGCAATATGCTTTTTTTCTAGCGCGGTTGTTTTGAAACGCGAGTCAAGCGAATCATAGTGAATTTCAACCCTGTTTTTGGCTTGCAAAATCGACGGCGGGGCTTGAAACGGTTTTCCCCGTTTTTCTCAGAAACCAACGGATCTTTCGAATAAAAAACTACATAGCGTTTGTATACTTACTTAGCTCTACCAGTATGCAAAAGAAGAGCGATTTTGATTTTTTGAGCCTTGCCACGAATCGGCGATTTTGGTCGATTTTTGCATGGACTCGCTCTTAAGGGTGGAAAATGTTGCAAACCAGAACAATGTAAAACATTTCCTACAACAGTTTGTGTTACTTTCATACCAAATGTTATGAATTGATAGAAAGGATATAATTGAACATTTTTTTATCAAGTTGTTATAGTTATGATTACTTTATTTAACTCAGTGGATATAAATCTTTGAAATAAAACACTATTTCATGTTGCATAGTTCAATAAATGCTTAAATTTTGAAGTTATTCAGAAGCTTATTCACTGTGTGTAGTGTCCGTACCCCCTAATAAGCCAATACATCAATGGTGCTATATCTTAAAAACGAGAAGTTCTTGTGCAAAGATATTTCAGGTCATTAACCCTTAGATACTAGTCTATTCAAATACGCAAATAATTATAAGAATAATGAAACTTTATTTTGGGCCTTGAGTGGGCCCAACTTTGTCACCCTGATTGTGCTCTGGCCAATTATTTATTTCGTGCGATTACTTTTTGAAGTTCTGTATCCACTTTGTTTCATCTAGCATTGAAGAGAGAAAGGAGACATGTAATGCAAGTCGCTCTTAGGGCTTAATTTATTCTCATGACTAAGTGTCTGTCCAAACTAAGTAATGACAGTTGGGGGCCATTAAAACCCCTGGGGGGGGGGGGTGGAATTAGCTCTTTGACTAAAACTTTTGTAACAGGGGGATGTGCATGCCAGTTTTGAAAGGTTTTTCAAAGGTTATTGAGGCTATTACGTACATTGCTAGGTAAAGTAAGGCAGCTTTTATAGTAGTTCTCAATATGGTCTTAACCCATCTTCACATCCCTCTGATTTACAATTACATTGTGATTGTTATGCAAGATACACTGTACATTGAATTTACACTAATTTTCACTGAGACTATAGCTTAGCAGTGTTGTAATCACACATTCTCCACCAATCTGAAGGGTGAAGACAGTGACAGTGATTGTGAGGAAAATGAGGATGACCTGCCGCCTGCTTTTGCTTACACACAGCAAAATGTGTGTAGCACCTTTACAGAGCATGAAGTTCAAAATGGATCGGAAGAAAGGGATTCATGTACAGTGAACACCATTTTGCCATATGTTGTCCAGCAAAATCCTTCAGTGGAACAAAGACCAGCAACATGTCACTCTGACGACAATCATTCCAACCCTAGCAGTTCCGGTATATTGGAAGAAAGGGCTTCATGTTCAGTCAACACCATTCAGCCATATGTTGTCCAGGAAAATCCTTCAGTGGCACAAACACCAGCAGCATGTCCCTCTGACAACAACTATTCCAACCTTTATAGCAACTCAGGTATATCTGTTGGGTGTTTTCTTAAGGTAGAAGGCAAAGGTGTAAAATTTCTCTCTATTTCTCATGTCATGGAGATGGAAGCAAGGAGACAGTGAAATTTAGATTAAATAGCTTGACTGTACAGCTGTATGTTAATTTGCCGAAAATATGCTGTCATAAGGAACTGTTTCAATTTCGTACTGTTCATGTGCATATATGAAAATTTGCAGGTGTCGATGACCTAAGTTTAGAAACAAAACATAAGAAGCTAATTAAGATGTCCCTCATGCTTTTCATAGTTGTTTTAGAAGCAGGTGCAACATCAGTGTTTGCAACATTACAGGGTTTCATTTTACGCTCATCCGCCCATGCACTGTACATCAACAGAATCCTGGTAATCAAGCATACAATAAATAGCCTTGTTTTCACCTTGTTGTGCTACATGTATATGACCTCTGGAAACAGGCATGAGTATGCTAAGATATGTTGAAATCATATCATAGGTTTTGTTCTTTATTTCTAAATTGCATTTAATGGACTGTTTCTAGATTGTATTGAGCAACTGACAGTGATGTTCCTAGACATGACCCGTGAATCCTTGCAAAGTACTCTACAGGCCTGGAACTATGACATCCACAGGGCTGTCACTTCCATATTGAGTAACAAAAAAGGTATTGGCTAGTAAAATGTTTCAAGCTAAGCTTTTTCACAGGTTTTTATTGATGTTTTTTTTTTTACAAACAATGTTTTTTTTTACTGTTGACAGAAACTGAACATAGTGACGATGATGATGTCCCTCTAAGTGCCTCCTTAAATGTATCCCCCGAATTAACGGTGAAAGAATTCAGGGATCATATGGTTGACAAATATGTTCCTGAGCAAACCATCAGAGCTAGTCACGACTCCAACATTTTGAGAGACATGTTTAGATATTTGAAGTCGAGGCAGTTCAACCTGAGGGCAAGGCCAAATGTTGTGCTTGACGGTGAAGATGGGATGGATGCAGAGGGGCTTACCAGAGAACTTTGCCACATGATGATGTCCAGCATGCGAGATGGTAAAGGTGGGATCATTCTTTTTGAGGGGCAGATAGACCATCTCATTCCTGTACATAATGAACAGTATTTAGCTTCCCAGTACTATCAGTATGCAGGTCAGCTGATAGCATACTGTTTTATACATGTTGGGTTTGGTATAACTGGATTGTCACGGGCCATAACAGAATATTTGAAGACTGCTGAAATGAATGAGTGCCTTCCATATCTCTCAAAGGATGACATCCCTGACCTGGATATACGTGAGAAACTAAAACTGGTAGATCCTCTCCTTTTTGCCCTGGATATGAACATTTGACACGCAATATTAACTTTGTTTTTCTTACAAGAAAGGAGGAAGTACAGGGAATAGTGCCATGACTGCCAAACAAAAACTATGGGTGGTATATGCATAAATAAATTATATGTTCAATGTCATTCCAAAATAGCGTTTTTTTTAAATAATTTTTGTAAGTACCTTGCTGAGTGAAATAAGCTGCTCTTAAAAGTTTTTAGTTACTTAATATCTCAGAGGCAACTAAAAGGTTGGAGAAAATGGTCTTCCAATAATTAACTCCCTCTGCCCTCAAAAAGCCCAACAGCTTTGAGTCTTTGATTTCCAAAGACTATAACCTATCGTACTATATTTTTGTGTAAAACTAATATTTCCTCATTGATAAAAGGCTAACTGCAAGAGGACAGTCATGCTTCCATTTTTTCAGTTTAATATGGATTACACTAGTAATAGAGAGCTTAAGCAATGACGATGGAAATGTTAACGGAAAGGGCAAAACAGCGATAAGTTTAGATTGGTAAAACAACAACTTTGCATGTGCATGTTGTTACTTGAGTTCCCTAATCTTTAGTTCTCCATTTATTTTTATCAGGCAGCAGTCTGTTACAGTATATTTACTACAGTTTCATATAATTGAGGTTTCTTTCCACTTTAGATGCAGGATGCTGAGAGTGAGGAGACGTTGTATAATGCCGTTTATAACGATGACAGCATACAGCTCCTCCTCATGCAAGCAGGCTTTGCCAATGAATTGGTCAAGCTAAACAACAAACACAGAGCGTGCCAAGCAATCATCCTCCACCTTGTATTCAAAACAAGAAAGGAGGAACTCGATCAGTTATAAAAATGGTCTTGAAAGTCTCTCTGTGATAAACTTTCTCAAGGTTTCTGAGGGCTCTTTAAAGTATGTGTTCCCTTTACAAAGTGAAGCAATGGTCACCAAAGATGATTTCCTAAAAGTGATTGAAACATCTGTTGACTCTCTGGAGGGTGATGAGAAAAAAGCTTATGATTGGTTCGTACAATATGTACATGAAGTAGCAAACAGGGGTAATGTTTAAACTTATATTATCATCTACTTTATTCTTTTGTATAATGTGCAGATGACACAACAACAGTCATGACTCATGAAATACAGTACTGCAAAAGCCATTCAGAACTTTTGAATGTCCTGTTAACACTGGCCCAGAATACAGCATACTATTTTTTATAAATTATTTATAATGTGCTGTTGGTTTAAGCAAGCCAGGATGTTATTATTTATTTTTTGGAATCTGAGTATTCAGTTTGAAACAAAAAATAAACACACTCGTTAAAAAATAACTTTTTTCACTATGAACCAGGATGTACAAGTCGACTTGTTGAAATTGAGAGCAGCATAACTTCAACTTCAGAAATATTCTTTTGTTTGGCAATAGAGAGGAGAAGTGTGATGTCATGTTACCGTGGTATCACTTTTTCTGGATGACAACAAAACCAACGACAATGGTGATGGAAAGGAGATCAGCAAAAAATAATATGATTTTATTAACAAACAACAACTTTGCATCCTATTTTGTACATTTCTTTGCCGTCGTTGCACCACTACGAAATGGAACTAATTAACTAAAAAAAAGTTTAAAAAATTATCGCTTTCATAATTGAATAAGATTGGTGAATCTTGAAATGGTGTGAATAACTTTTTTAAGTGTCTTTTTCGGTTTGTTGTCTTCCAAAAATTTTGCTACCATGGAAACGTGACGTAGCAACCTCTCCTCTCTATTTTGTGATTCGTTAGCCTGCATTATGATCATTATTGTCCCCATGTTCACAGTGTCAGCTGAGGCAAAAGACCAGCCTTTCAGTTCACTTCCAACACTAGCCCAGTTAGTTCAGTTTGTGGCAGGACATCCTTATCTACCTTCATCTCGGAAGAACATCAGTTTCAGTGCTATGGTGTATCCAGATGAAGATACATGTTTCTTCAGCCTTCGATTACCCACTATCTACAGCAGCTATGATGAATTCAGGAAAGCCCTTAATACTGCCATTACATGCCAGCATCTTGGTTATGGAAGGGGTTAAAGGCTAGGGAGTCAACAAAAAAAACTGCCTGTTTTTGAATAAGGCATTCTTCACTTTGGAACGTTTTGTTCAATGTTGTTTATCTTTGTAGTGTAACATACATTGGTTTGATTGAAAATTAGACTTTTAGATTTGACAAGACTTGAATTTAATTGTTTGATTAATGGTTCAAAAGTTTTTGAGTTGAAGTTCATTGCTGTATGGTATTGAAATAATCATGTATTCTTGTTTTTGGTTTACCAGTAGTTGACAGTATTTCATTAATTTGATGCATGCTAGGAATGTTCCATTATATTATGACGTTGATGGTGACAAAGTTCGTCCCAGAAAGTAACATTAAAAAAAAAAGAGGGAAACAAATTTCACTCTAATCCGTCTTACCATAAACAACCCACATTTTGCTGCTAGGGTTGTAGCTCAGTGGTGTATTCTTGTATGTGGCTACTCTCTTAGAGAGACTACTATTCCCTAACATGATTTTCCATCAAAACTACAGGTCTGATGACCTCCTGATCTGACATGCGGGAACTAGGACTAGTGAATTTTGCTATGGGGCTTGTAAGTTCTGTCTTTTACTTGCCCGACATAAAAGTGAAGTGTTTGGGGGAATTAACATTACAGAGGAACTGTAATCAATCCTGCTCATAGAAATATAGTTCGAGCTAGCAAAAATTACTCTTACCCTAGTACAGGCTAGCTATAGCTTGCCCAAATGGCAAGCTGTAAAACTGAATTTCCTTGAACCTTGACCAATTACAACATTTGAGCCAGCAGCCATAATGATATTCATTGGGGTCCATTGTTCTGATGTTTAGTTATCTCTTTTATCTTTTGGCTAAAGGTTGCCAGTAACTCAACTGATGCCTGTACAGGGATAATTTGTTGCTAAGAAACGGTAATTGCACTTGTTAAAATATGCCTTTACTGTTTCTCAAATGGACAACAAAGGCATGAAGTAATTTCTATGTTACAGTTGAGTACAAAAGCCAGGTTGGTTAATACATAAGCCTGCTGAGCTTTTCCTTAGCTACATCCCTAACTTTAGTAACAGCTATTCAGACATTGTTCATTCAGACATAAAACAGACATAAATATATAAATATTATTTGATGCAGTTTAGTGATACAAAACTAGCTGAGGGGAACTTCTACCTAGGCACTACATGTCACATTTCAAAGCGTCAGGTAAAAGAAATTACTGTTTTGGAAAAAAGTCTGGAAAAAGTGTGGAATTTTGGATTCATAAATCTGAACGAACCCTGTAAAAAAAAAGCCAAATTTCAATTAGTTTAGAAATTTACTGACCTTTCAACAGTTTTTAACATTCCTCTACAAATGTTCAATTCTTCCAAGTACTCCCAAAGCTGTCAAGTAAGACATTATTCCATGCTCATCTACAGGCACTGCAGAAACCTCCTTGATGCCATTCATCATTCATTACTTACATCTGGTTAGAGCACTGATTAGGACACCCCATGAAATTATAAATCCCGATTAGGAGAGACATGTTAAAAGCCATACCCTGTCCAGCAGCACATCCCCATATAGGCACATTAGGGAGTGCCCCCGCCCTTCAAGGGATTTGATTCAGCTGGCAAACTTTTCATGTACTCAAATTTTGAGCTTGAACCAGACTTTCCAAGCCGCATGTTTCCTTCCAATTCCTTTCCCCCTTCAAATACTTCTACCACCCACTATCTCTTTACTTCCCCTTTATCAAGCCTGTATCCTGCCTACAAGGCTTCAGCAACATGGCAAAAATAAACCAATAAAATATCAGAAAGTATGGTACCATATGAATATTATAAACATACCACAAGGACTTTGGACCCGGCACTTGGTAGGTTCGACGAATGATTCTTCTAGATTGTCTTAACACTGAAATGACTGGGTCAAGTCTCTGAAGTGCTTCAATGACACGACGCCTTTGTATTCTCAATCCTCTTGATCTTAGCGCTCCCTGAACCAAACCGACACCTGACTGTGGGGTAACTGAAAGGATGCTTCTTACAATATTGTCCAGGTCTGCGTCAGACAAGGAGGAAAAATTATGCTGTTGACCGAGTGGCATACCAAATTCTTGCCTCCGCCGATTAAGTGTCCTAGGAGACATCCCTAGCATCCTTGCAATATCTACCCAGTGAAACCCCAATGCCTCTCTTAGTCCATAAATTTACTCCTGCCTAATTTCAAATCTAGGCCTCCCAGGATTACCCTACCTTTCGAGAATAAATAACTGTGAATTCTGCATAGTACTTAACTCTTCTGTACTGCCTTGAAAATGATAGTCACTGTATAGTGTTGCAAGTGATTGTAATCTAGAGTCCACTACCTGCATTCAAAGTTCAAAATCTTGGGTAAGCTGATTCCCCTGAACCGACTCCGTAACTCGACCATACATCACCCGCAAAGTGCGTTGATATTCCTCTAGTCGTCTTGCAAGAAATTCTGCGTGCCCCCCATAGGTATTTTCCTTCAAACAGTCCCCACACTGATGCAAAAGGGAGAGCAAACCTCCGAAAAATTCATTTGCATTTGGAATATAGAAACGATTAGAAGCCATCTTGAATTCCAGCTTGTGTGCTCGGTTTCAGTCCCTCTTGGAAACAAAACTGATCAAAAATTGTCGTCTCCCTTCTTGATTTAAAAAACATGCATCTTGATTTAGAAAACGTGTCTCTTGATACATGACATGAAACACGTGGGAATTGACATTAAATTCTACAATCTTGACACATTCAACAAGCAAATTGATGTTAATTTTATCGATCTTGATAGTGAATTGGTGGATTTGAATTATAAAGTTGCATCTTTGATATTTTGTCACGTTTGGCGTAGCATACGATGTCGAGTCTCCACGCATGTGCTTGTTAAATGCTTACATCTTTCAAAACTTATTTTCTCTCCTTAGAATCCAAACCTCAAGAAGCTTATTGCAGGCGATATTGTTTTTCTCGCTGGAGAGGAAGTTAAAGTCAAATGGTCTGATCCCATCCTCAAATCGGTAAGCTCAACAACCTCAAACGCATGTTTGTTTACGGAAATCTCTCTGCTGTTAACAACAGTATTCTCCTTACCGCTTTTAATACGTTTCTTTTAACTTCAGTGGGGAGGTTCCTGCAAGAGGCTATACATTGAAAAAATAATCATAAATGAATATTAAAGAGGTGCTTTTTTGTGGTTACTGGCTTGTGTTCCTTTTTACCACCATTGCCTTGGTAATACTTTTCATCTGCCGATGGCCCAGAAGTGGAACACCAGTTATTTTGAATGGTGCTCTGAACCTGCATTATTCTCCTTTTGTTGTGCAAGTATATATGAATAATATGTTTTATATACTTTTCAAAATCATTTGAAAGGTCGGCCTTATAGCCTAATTATTGTGCACTTTAAATGGGTTATTTATTATTTAAATGTCATATTTTTAGGTGACTGTGAACCTGTTAGACTCCTCAACCATGACAGTAAACGTATGGGAAGTTGAGTGTGAACGGGAAGAGGAACCTGAAGTGACAGATAGAAGAAAAAGAAGGAGGACTGAAGTGCAAAGACATGTAGTTGAACCAGTTGCACAACAATCAAAAACTGTTGGAGCCAATCCACCCATTAATGAAAGTACAAATTTAGAGTTTTGTTTTCATGTTCTACCTAGTGGCACTGTTATCAGGGTTGGGTCTTTTTATAACTTGTCTTTTGCTTCGGGATCAGTTTTTGTTTGCACTCAAATTTTAAAAATGGCCACTGAATTTACTTATACATTTGTACTTGGGACTTTGCTCAATTGTAAGGTTAATGGTTTACGTCAGGGTGTTTCTTGTACAGTAAAGGATTCAGAACAAATTACTTTTAACAATGTAGCATGTTAGGCCACTAGTGGATCACATTATTTCTAAGGGTTGGGAAAGAGTATTAAACTGTCAGGAGGGAAATACTGGAAATGTTTCTTACTTGCTAGACCTAAAAAAGAGTTGTTTAGCAAGTCAAATACGTCAAGGTGTGTGGTCTGGCATTTCACGCAGTGCCACTAATCCTGCACAGCCACTTCATCTTGGTGTATTTGATCCTCTGCTTGACACTCAAATCTTTGGTCTATCAAGTAAGAATCATTTTCAGGTTGTCTACAAAGGGAAAGATATTTCCAAATTAGACTTGTTACTTGGGGCCCAGTGGGATGTCAAGGTTTTAGAGCCTCTTAACCCCCATTCTCATTTTAAGTATGTTTGTCAAGTCAGGTTGTATGTCCACAAGCCTTCCATGAGTTTACGTTTTAATTTTGCCAACTCCGACTCAAATGTTCCTTTAACTTCAGATTATAGGACTGTGTGCATATAGTAGATTTTTTTTCATACAATGTAAAGTGTGTATAGACTATAGGATGACTTATAACAGGAAATTATGTGATGCAATCCAGTCTGATTTTACTTATTTGAACTGACGGTCTAACAAATTTGTACACACATGTAGGCTTTTTTTTGCTGTTTCAGTCATTCTGTACTCCATACACATTAAAAAATAACCAAACAAACTTCAACCCTGCTGAGGAATTTTAGGTATTACCATTGTAAATAGCATCCTTTCTATTTTATTACAGTTTCAACCATGTTGAGGAATTTGAAATAATCATTATTGTAAATAGCATCCTTCCTATTTTTCTACAGCATTGTTCAATTGTGAGTCAAACTTGTGGGTAAGGGACGCCTTGGCTATAGGCCAATGTATATACTCCCGCCATGTAACCTTAGGTTTTTTCTCTTTTTCTTACTAAAAAATTAAAACAAGAGTGGCAGGTTTTCCAACTAATTATCGTCTGCTTGCTGACTCTACTACGGCGCACAATTCCTGCTTGCCCGACTCTGACAAATCTTACACTTGGCTGGTAGAAACAGTCATGGTCTTGTCCTGATGGGATTGCTGGCCTGTTGTAGTGGTCACATTTGATTCACAGCTGATAGCCAAGAAAATCAGTACATTGAGGTTTCTAAATTAAGGCAAATATGGCAAAGTTTCATCTTTTAGTGGTAAAGACTGCTTCCAACATGTCCCTTGGTTGTTCCCTGTGATAAATCAGTAATAAGGTTACCCTAGAAACAGCATCCATACACTCAAACCCTTACGTGCACTATGATCAGAGAGTGAATTGAAGAGGTGGGAATAACACTATATTAAGTGACTTTTTGTGTTTGTTCTTTGTGTGTGTGTGTGTGTGTTTGTGTGATTATGTTTTTCTGGCTTATAGACAGTAGCCTCTGTGTCATGGTCCCTGTCCGTAAGTCTGACTTTTGGAAGCCCGAAGTAAGACAGACTGTGTACCGAAACGGATCAAGTGTTTCTCGAGTTCTTAACGTCACTTTTTACGACCAAAATACTATTTTTAGAAAGACATATGTTTCTACAATAATGAATTGTTAGGATTTCGTTGCGTATGAGCATTTCAGTTGAAAAATAGCCACTTTCACAATCAATGTCAATTAAAATTACAAAGAACTATATGACGGCCAGGCAAGTGGCTGGCTCATCCGGTATGTCAACGTTTTCTCATTATTTTTCTTATATAACCAGGTACAGCTTTCACCAAATGTACCAAACAATGTTTTGAAATGATCTTTCAGAGCTTTGAGTGGTTTGCGAAAGCTTTTGGCCGAGAAGATAATTGTTAAATCAAAAAATTGTTTGTTTGATGGATCATAATCAGAACTTCTTGTGTAACTTGGTGCAGTTTGAAAAGTAATCTTGTGTTCAGATATTATTTATTAGTATATACCACACAAGTGAAAAGTGCTTTTCGTGCACTCTGATTAGTTAACTCGGAGGTGAGTAGCAAGTGTTATTCACCTCCGAGCAGCTGGCGTACGAGATTTTACAATTTCCGACCGCTTGTCAGTATATTGTCACACAAAGTATTGTTTTGGTCCGCTAATTATTCAGCTTGTGTAGTATATACTAAAACAATTATTCACCGAAGTCGAGGTGAAAGTGGTGTATGTTTACTTCGAAGATTTGCAGCTCGGTAAATATCCACCACTATTCACCTCCACTTTGGTGAATAATTGTTAATTAAAACAGATTGAAGCTTAAAGTGCAATTGCAACCGACTGCAATGACCATAATAGACACAACTGTTACACGAGTTTAGCCGTTTTATGACAACTTACAGTTTCAAAATTTATGTACATGTTATTGTCAGCTACTGTTATGACTGGCAGATAATAATGTATTTGAAAATTTGGTTTATCAACGGACTAGATAATTTAAATTGAATCCCTGTATGGTAGTCAATTTACATTATCAACTCCATCGATAAACCAAATTTTCGTGTTTCACTCCCCCACCGATGCAGCACCACAGTTTCTTTAGAAACAAACCCTATTTATTCAAATGATTTGTTTTTATTTAAATTAATTATAATTGAGTGATTACAATACTATAGCAAGCTTTCCAATTGAGTGCCGTAAAATCAAAACCAAAGCAATAATTATTACTCTGCCCAACCATAACAGACTGAAACAGTGCAATTAGCCAATCAGAATACAAAGCAATTAGACGTAGCATAACTGACCCAAAGCACGGAAAAATACCGGTGTGCAAGTTGCAATTGGTTTTGCTTCTCACTGGTTGAGAAAGTGGCACGAGTTTTGCCAACCAATCTGATCACAGAGTGAAGCAAGGCAAAACCAAAGAAATTGCAAATTACTTTTGACACTCAATTGAAAACCGCTCTATACTCATCTGGCTTTATCTGGAGATGTTAGATGTATAGCCGCAATATAACATTAGTGATAAGCAATTTTAGGCTCGGTTCAGACGCCGTACTTCAGCCAAGCCAAATCGAATTCAAGGAATTAAGTTCATGTGAAGTCCATTATTTTGAAGACCAAAGATGGTATTGTAACAACCAGATTGAAAACCTTGAATCAGGGATTATTCTCGGTGTGATATACTGTATGTAACTTCATCTAAAGGCATTGGTACCTAATACAATGTCATATTGTACACAAGAAGGCCAAAGTTCCTTGATGAGTCAAATGTTGAGAGCTTCTGGTTTCCAACACTTTGCTCCATTCTTCCTTCTTGTGCTGAAATTCAGTAGTGCCAATTTCCTTGAATTCTGCCCTCTCCTCCTCACTCATAGACTTCCACTTTTGTGCTAGCATGAAATTGATTTCCTTTAAGTTCTTGTCAGGGTAATCTTTGGCAAGCTTTGCATATGTCTGCTTCGAAAACACAATATAGCCATTTGCAGCTCGGTTCGGTTCCCTCTGTGGTGCGCTGGTGGATTCTTCAAGTTGTCCTAACTTGCGCTTCTGATGCAGCACTTTCTTTTGTTACTGCAAAGCAGTTCACTTTGCCTCACAGGCTTGGCTTGCAGTAAAGAGCTGGCAGGGGCATTGTCTAAGTTAGTTAAATTTAACTTATGTTGCTCAATCTCAGGCAAGGCTTTTTCTTTGTCAGCTTGAAGAACAAAGTTTTTTGAAACTATTTGCCACTTGTAGTGATACGCATGTATAATTGGCTTGTTGATTTTTTTAATGTCCTTGTCCACTTCCTTTTGTGATGTGACCATGATGAGGCTGGCATCCAAGACTTTTAGAATGTCCTTGTTGAACACCTTTCCCCCATTGCGTTGAATCGCTGGGGTTAGCTGTTCAGCATTAGTGATCCCAGTTTTGTCTTTGTCATTCAGTCTCCCCGAGATAACAAATGTCAACCCTTTCAATACTTGAGGTACTGGCTCATGAAGGTTGGAAATTTCCATTAAAACAGGACGTTCTTTGGCATTAACTGCCACTTTGACTCTTTTTTTCTGTGGGGTGAGTTCACAAATCATAGCTTTGAGGACCTTTCCCTCTCTTTCAACAAAAACTGTTACCGCGTTTGTAGGATGCTGATGGTGTAACTGTGCTTGGATCTGAATGTTCCAAATGGCATTCTGCTTGCTCTGATGTGGAACTGTGGATCCCCAGCAGCAACTGTCATTTCATTGCTGTAGTCAAGCCCATCTTCTTGAAATTTCTTACTGTGGATCCCCAGCTGCAACTGTCATTTCATTGCTGTAGTCAAGCCCATCTTCTTGAAATTTCTTCTTCACATACTCTTCATACGCTTCTTGAACTGCAGGTGGGCATTTAGCTAAGCGTCGCCTCAGGAACCTGTAGTACCATCTAAAGAGTGTGATGATTGATGGGATCTTGACATTTCCATCCTCCACCTCTTGCAGAATGTCCAAAATACAAGCACCGGTGCAGGTAATGGGTTCTTTCACCACCTTCAGTACCTCCCCGAAACAGTGAATGAAAAGGCAGATCTTTGAACATTTGAGGGAAAACATCAACTCGTTTCATCAAATATGGGTATAGTTTGGAGGATCCATATCTCAACAAAGTTAAGGCATGGTAGAGATCAGCCAGTTCCACATCTCTCAATTTCATCTTCGGTTAGGCCAAATCTGTATTCCTTAGGGTCTGATGAACCTTGAGATGTACCAGGTTTGAGCCTGTTGGCATACTTGCGGGGGTCCTCATCCATCCTTTCAAGCTCGTGCATTTCCAAGTGCACCATCCAAATATGTCTTTCCAAATCAAACTCTCAAATCTGTGAAGTGGGCCACTTGAGGTGGGTCATAAGTTTTTCGGGTAACTGGAAGAACACCTCTTTGCTTGCTACATTGTCCCAGATTTAAGAGTACTCATTGTCAGCAAAGTGAGTAGCGGGGCTGAAATTGTCTCTGCATGATTCACATTCAAGGTGACCTGTTCCAATTTCTTGCCATCAAAATGCAGTTAAAATGCACCGTTTCTAACTCCTCTTACATTTATGCTAGAAAGAAAATGCCCCAATGTCTGCTCCTTTGCAGCGCTCCCCATGCTTGATTGACTTTCCAAGTTCAGGCATGACATGCATCGGTCGAAAACCATGTCCTCTGTTAGTCGACAAAAGCAGTGATTCCCGTTAGGAATGTAGTTTTTTGTTGGAACAGAGGGCAGTAACGATTCTGGATGCTCTCTTTCGAATCTTCTGCGAAGCTCAGATCTAAGACCCGTGCTGCAAACAACATCACTTCTTGTTTGTTTGGTTACATAATTGTACATGTTGAATGAATCATCACTTGTCGGATCCAAGCCTCCACCTAGCAAATTGTCAAAAAAAGTTAGCATCACCAGATAAGTAAATCTGGTACCCGTCATCAAACATTGTTTCAATCCACTTATTCAAACAGTCCTCCTTGTCAGGATCTCCAAGGTTAAGTTCAAGATTGAGTCTTGTGTCCTTTCCATAGAAAATAAAAATTGGCCAATAGTCCTCCGGACTGTGGAATGAGATATTGTTGAACAGAGCCTCGTCATTCAGAACATTTAACGTGAAGGCCACAGAATCCTTCCCACCAAAATTTCTCCCATCTCCATAAATCTTCCACCACTCATTTTCAGGAAGCCACCAGTAAAGGTACCACAAGGTTTCACGCAGACATTCAGGGTTGACTTGCCAACCTGAATGAGTTCTCTTGGGTTCCCAGATAACTTCAAATTCCCTCACAAACTTCGCTTTCATGGCATTAACTTTGCGCTCTGAATCCAGAAAGCCTGGTAACTTTCTTCTCAAGGCACGAACAATTTCGGTGGCACTTGTCGTGTCTTGGATATCCAAAACATCAGAGGCAGACAGGTGGAAGTGTTGAGGTGCAGATTCTGTGCTTGCTTTGCTAAAGTCAATATGTCATCAGGTGATAGAGATCCATCCCACTCTTGAATGTTTTCTTGTTCCAAGGAACTTGATTTTGGCTGGTTAGAAACTGAATGTGCCAGTGCCAAAAGCAAATTCTCCCTGCTACCATGATGAATTGTCTTGGCAACTTGTACAGGTTCTTCCTTTTGAAGATTCAATCGCCGAACAACAGTTCTTGATTTATAGCGCCGCCCCCTTGGGCTGCTGTTCATTTCTTATTGTTTGTTGCCTTTGAAGAAGATCTCCGGTTAATATTACATGTGACTTGGATGATAAAAGTTCCGGCAAACAAGGCCCTGGTACAGGAACAGACTCTTGATTTTCTGGAGTTTCTAATATTTGAGTGGGAGGTTAAGAAGCAGACAAGGGGCCTGAGTAGCTGGTGTAGCCATTGGCAAGGTAGGGTCAGTGACACACTGAACTGTGGCTGGTGGTACTGGTTCGAGGGACAGTCCACTAGATGCTGGGCCAGGATCATTGTGACAATTAGGTGTTGTTAAGGCAGCATTCACCCGTATCTCTATCAAACGACAGCGCAGATCTATTGCAGCTGAAACTTCTTCACCTTGCCTTGTGCTTGAGGAAGTGAATAGGACCAAAAGGGCTGCCTTGCAGGATATATGGGACCGAAGTTTTGGTGCGTTCTTGAAAAGATATTCATCTTGCTCACATAAACATTAAGAACACACACAAAGATGTTGAAAATAACATTACACTCTGACAATAAACTTGCAATGAACTAAGCACATGACAATTTTTTTTCCGCTGGATCATTTATAATTCGGTTAGAGAAAGAAAATGATTGTCGAACCCCAAAATTTCCATGTTTTAGAGCAACCAATGACTCTATTAAAGAGACACTGTCATCATTGCACATGCACTAGATTTTGGAAAACTTAAAAAGATCAGGCTGATGTTTTCAAGTTTGGAGAGCTACATTTGAAATGGCATTGACAATGCACTTCTAATCCAAAGCACATTCAAGAAAATTGTAATATCACTTCTCCTTCGTTTTTATTTCAAGTTGTGTTTAAAATCATTAGGCCAATAGTTATTTGCATTTATGAGAACCTCTGAACATCTTTCTGGAAAAAAAAAACACTAATAATCATCTACTCCACCCCCCTCCCCCCCCCCCACCCCCTCCAGATTTTTCTGTGGCTTTGACCCCTCCGCAATTCCCAATTCCCTCTGTGGTATTGAAGACTTCAAACAGGTTGCAGCAGAGAAGAACAAATCCCCATATAAAGCTATACCCCTAAAATAATATTATTACAAGAACAAAAAACTATCTAAAAATTTACTGTGAAAGTCAAAAGACCGTGAACACTTTGATTTGATTTTGACAGGTCCATTGCGTAGCCACCAATCATATGCGAGAGGAAACTGCAACGAAAGCAAACAAATTAATGTTGTCTCGATCAGTCACGAACTTTGCTTTGATTGCTTTTCCTTACAAAAAAATGGCTGTTACCCTGTAGTTTTTTCATTATTAGTTTAACCTTGTGCAAAAAAAGAGGAAATCGAAGCGACTTCAAGCTGCGGCTACACAAGCGATTTTTTGCTGGCATCAAATTGTCGCGTTGCCAGCATGTGACGAAAATCACAACTGTAGTCAACCCAGCGTGCAAGTGAAACGACAAAACTTGAAAACATTGCATCACCAATGCAAGCAAAAATTTGCTTGTGTAGCCACGGCTTTAAGTCGCTCGAATTTCCTCTTTTCTAGCATAAATACACAAGATTAAACTTATTATGAAAAAACTACAGGTTAACAGCCATTTTTTTGAAGGAAAAGGATCAAAGCAAAGTTCGTGACTGACCGAGACAATGTTAATTTGTTTGCTTTCTTTGCAGTTTCATCTCGCATCTGATTGGTGGCTACCCAATGGACCTGTCAAAATCAATTAACAATAATTGTTAATTGATTTTGACAGGTCCATTGTCCATTATTGGTTCATGTGCCAGCATGCGTTCATCAAGATATGAAGCACGCGGGAAGTTTGGAGAGCATGAAACCGGGAGCAACTCTAGCTTCGTGAGTGCTCTCCAAACTTCCCAAGTGCTTCATATCTCAATGAATGCACAACTGACGTATGAACAAATTGTTTTGTAACATTTTCAACGCGGTAGTTTAAAAATTGTGTAAAGAGAAATTCCCTCTGCTACGTCATCAGCGTACACAATAGGAATATGAAGCATGCTTGCACAATTGAAAAACACAAATTCACCAGCTTTGTTATAACTCAAAGTCTCACAGTTTTTTGACTTTCACAGTAATGCATACACACTCAAAAACTAATGTCACGAGTTAAAAATTTACTAGTAAAAAGCACAATGTAATAGTCCCATAGAGCTTACTTAAAGCTACACCCTGAGACACAATCAACTAATGAAGGCTGTAGATTGCGATGTAATAATGAACTGAGCAAGTGAAACCTCAAGCAGTTGCTGCCTTTAGAAAATCCAAAAACACTTTCTGCGTCAATGGCCGACAATAACCCAAATCCAAATTGTAAACGACTACCGTTGTTAAATCGACGTGTCTAGATCCCCGGCAGCCAGGAACTGATTTAAAAAAAAAATACCCAGCAGTCAGAAACTTTGCAGTTCAGAAATATTATGCTCTGGGGAGGTTTGGACAATACGTTTTGAGGATATTTCCTAAGAGATGATCAGTCACGTCACGCTTGGTGTGTCAGAACTTGAATATTTTTGAAGTGTCGAAACTATGAAGATTTCACTCTATGCCCAGGCTCGACAGTTGCCTCTACTTTAAGCCCAAAGGAGTGTATGAAATCGCTTGAGTTTTCTAAACAACTTCCTGATGTTTTTACACAAATTAAATGAGATATTTCGTGCAAATTGGACGTGAATTTCCAACTGCCGGGCATCTAGTATTTTGAAAACCGTACCCGTGAATCAAGATTCTAAAGAATATGCTTAATGCAAGCTCGGAGAATTTGTCCATAACAATACTAAACCTTTCGTTTGGCATTTCTGAACAAACACTAAATACTCTGGTGATGTTTCGTTGATAATTTCTGCAGATATTCATCGGGAGTTGACTCAGTGTGTCAGAACTTGAATATTTTCCCAGTGTCAAAAACATTGAGATTTCACTCTATGCCCAAGCTCGACAGTCGCTTCTACTTTTAACCCAAGGCAATATTTGCAATCGCTTCAGAAAAAAAAACTGCTTACAAAAATATGTTTATCCATCATCATGTTCATCTGGGATCAGGTGGGAGGTTTACCTGTAGCTTACAATTGTTATTTGATTCTCCAGCTTTCACTGTGAGCTGTCATCGACTGAATAACAAAGGAGATTAAAAAATCATCCAACTAGAAAATTTTTAAACAAAGGAAAAATATCTCGCCTACTTCAAAGGTTTGCGGCCTTCGGAAAAGGTGCCACATAATCGTCAAATGTTCGACGGGAATAAGTAATGAATTCAGAACAACAGATTAAATACATGAATTCTTAACAACCCCAAAATTTGGGGTACACACTTAAATCGGTGTGAAGTTGTCATGAGGGGGGCAAGTAGGTCCAAGGTATGGAACTTGATATCGTGGACGGGTCATTGTGCCATTTATTTGCGCTGAAATCATAGTTGGCGTTATTTAAATTCACTACATCATGCCAATGAGTCCCAATAAGGACAAAACAGCTGTCCATGGCTGCAACCCTACTGTATCAAGTTTCGGCCATGTTGGAGTCTCGCAAAGTCAACTTTTTTCACGTAGTACCAGCCTGGCATTTATTCTGCCTATGAATAAAATGCATTTTAATATGGCTTCAATTTTATTTTCTTGGTTTCATATTACGTCAATTCCTTATAAATATAATTATATACTCATTATATTACAAAATAATTTCAAGTTACCAGCAACCACATGAATTTTCAAAGCTGGTCGTCTATTTCATATCTGAAAATTATACTACAAAGCAAACATGGCCGACATGATCTAATTTACATCAAGGCATGGTGTGCACACAATAATCGGTTGGAGCTGTACCTGGTATGAATAGTACTGATACTTGCGTAAGTCTGCAAAGGTATTCCTCCTTCATCTCCTCATTTTAAAGTTATTCAATACGATCTTGAAGCATTTATGAAGGCATTTATGAATTTTTAATCCATTGTAAAATTCAGCCTTTGCCTGCAAGGTTTTAAGTGTAATAAACTATCTATCTATCTAATTACCAAGCCTATTGTCATCTTCAAATCACGACAGACTCAAAGCAGGTAACTGAACTTTATTCTCGAACATCGAAAACTCGCACTTCCAGCGGGCAATCTGGTAATAACAGCAATAATCGTACACAAACAAATAAATTGGAATAGATGCGTACACAGAATACTTCAATGACAAAACACAGCGATTGTGTTGACTGCGGTTGTGGTGGTAGCGGTTTTCTGCCAAAAAATTATTATAAGCACAGTCACACAATGTTCCTAAAGTAACCACCAATGAAACAAAGTCGCCGAACTGTTCCCCCTCAAAACTACGCTAAACACACGTTGGTCGCCCACAGAAAAAATGGCGTTACAAGCACAAAAACACGTTCCTTTATTGCCACCTGACGGAACACAATTGAGAACGTGATCAGAACGAAACTAGAATGAATACATGAATGACAATGAAGCAGCAACAGAACAGATACGCAACGGGCACAGTGTATGGAAGGAACGTGTTCTAGAGAACTTCCAGGCTCAAGGAGATTTACTATACATCTACTGTGTGAAGTCTGCATTTGCACGCCTGGTGCCTTAACAAACCCAAAACTGCAATTATTGAGAAGAAACTGTTATTAATACCAGTATTGTCAGAAATAAAAACGAACAAGTAGGTTGTTCTTTGTTCAACAAAAAAGAGGAAAGAGCAATGGTCGTCTGTTGTAGTAGTAAGTAAGCTCAAGCTTAAATTAAGATTCATCTCAACAAGCGTTATTCAAGTGACTTTGCTTGCATGCACTTACCTCAACGATAAATTAATAGCTTAAGGGTTTCCATTTTTTTCAACGTTCTTTTTTCCAGATGAGATGTAATGACTCGGTTTTTAACGGCAGTACTCGATGATGATCTTAATAGTTTTCTTTTTAATAGCTTTTTGAGTGTGCGAACGATCATCGCAGTTATAAACACTACTTAAGCTACTTTTTGTATGAAAGCCCCTTTGTATCAAACCTCTTTTTCATATTCAGGTGAGGCATAGGCGTAGGGACTGTTTTTAGCAGCAGCTGGTCCATGATAGTAGGTTTCAAAATGTTAGAAGTTTCCATATCAATTCTTTTCAATGTCTTTATATGGAATCACGTCATGGGTAAAGGCCAGTATGACTAACTGTCGTGGGTCGTGGGTGGAAGTTGTGGGTCGTGGGTGTGGGTATGGGTAGAAGTTGTGGGTATAAAAAATACCTAAAGAAATTACTTTTGTTATTGCCAATATATGCCTCTTGATAGATGTAACTCAAACTAATTGCCGTTTGCCTTTCATGCATTTCAATAATGATTTTGATGATTTTGTGGCGTCATGTCACGCTACGTTACGTTAGTACTGAAACATCCAACCGGGAGAATACGGGACACAAACAACAGGTACACCCTCAACTCCGCTGAGCTAAAGAACCATCCCTTCAGTATCGTGGGCCTCTTGGCAGCATCTGTACTGTTATTTGTCTATGCGCAGTCAACAGTATCCTCCCTGCATGCCCAGTCCCTTTAATTCAAATACTGTTACAGGGCCGCTTCCGACCCCTTCAGCTAGCCCTCTTGCTAGCACTAGCCCCAGTTCATCTTGTTTCTCTAGTGATTGCGTGACGAGATACGTAACAGGTTGAACTGTATGTTATTTTCCTTACCACTCAGTCAGACTGATATGTGAGACAACTCAAAATAGTGTTATTTCAGTGTAGAAGAAAATAAATCTTAGAGATTGTTCCTTTTAATGTTACTATACCGTTTCTTTGTAATAGAAAAGAAACGAGAAAATTGCCAACATGTAACATACCAATAAATTCTCTAAGGATTGGATGACACCCTACCAATAAAATGTTAAAAGGTCTTATCGGCAATAACTATCGAAGATAGAAAAGCCGCAAACGACGATCATCTGTGGGAGTGTGAATGAAAGTCATTGTGATCTTGTGTGGTGCACTCACTTTCACGGCACGCTATATTTGATCTTCTACTTAGTAACTTCTGTTGTGATTGTTGCGTTTATTCGTTTCATCTTCTCTTGAAATGGCTTCTGGTAGTAAAGATAGCAATGACACTTCCCAAGACACCCTACGCAAGCGTGGTTTGAGGGGGCACCGAGAATCAGTCTCTGCTCAGTCACACGTGGTGGAGACGATTTCAAGAAGAAGATGAGGAAGAGGCAATTGCTCTAGCCATAAGCAATTCACTAGAGGAGCCAGAGGTAACTTCTTATTCCTCCACGATTAACTAAAAGCTGGAGTCTGATAAAGTAATAACTTGTATGTATATTTTTGTGTAGGATACTGGTAGCAATGACATGTCTACTGGAAGGCCAGGATTCGGGGGCTTGGATCATGTCAAGGAAACACATAGTGACACGGTCAGTGGAAAGCCGCTTAAAAATTGTGTGCAACATGCAAACATGTACATCAGGTAGTTTTACTGAATGTAGGCAAAAGATTATAATACAGCTTCTGTTTATACCTTCTGCGAAAATATGCTTTATGGATAAATCGTTTTTGTATTTACAATGTGTCTTTTCTATAGGGTGATGACAGCGATGACGTTTTGTTGATTGGAACTCCTGGATTGGAAAATTCAAGAAACAAAAAACAAAAGAAAAAAGGGATTGCTCAGGTCAGTTAAAAGGTTGTGTTCTACAAACATCGTGTCAGTTTCACAGTTTGCGAGTGCACTAGGAATAGGCAGAGGAATAGGGTAACACAGGAAGTTTATTTGAAAAAGATAATTCTTTGTTGTTGGTGAATTAGTCATTTGGAGTATTTACTCTCTTATTTGTTAGTTTTGCTTGGTTAGGATTCTAACAAGGTCTAAAGGTGGCACAGGAACTGTGCTGAATCCATTTCAAAACTGGTTCTCACAAACACCTGGCGCACACACAGATTATGAACATACTGGAACACAGTGGCTTTTTGTAATAACAATTGTAGCGACTGGGAACAGAAATTTGGTAACCACCAGGGACATTTTTTGAACACCGTGTCAAACAACAATAAAAGGACTTTTAAAAACCTATATCGCCTTAAACGTTGGTAATAACAATAAATTGTTGGCAGCTACAGTGGGCTGCTCCTCGAAACATTTTTTTTTGTCAGAAGTTTGTCCAAAAACTTCTGACTAGAAGATTTTTTTTTATTCAGTTACTTACAGACGTTTTAGTACATATTACCACTGTTACAATCAATTATGTCCTAAAAAAGAAGAGAGAGAAAAAAAAACTAGTACAGAGTCAGGCCTTTTTTACAAAAATGATTATTTAATTATTTATTGAATTATTTATTGAAATAGAGCGCAGTGCAGAGAGGAGGAAATAGCTAGCAAGATCAATGCAGACCGTGATGCTGAAAAATGATAGTCTCAAAAACATGGGGGAGAGCGTACAGTAAATAATGATCAAGATCGGTTGTAGGAGGCTAGTTGGTGTTAAGTAGGGGGATCAAAGGTCCCCATTTCTTCGGTGTTGAGCCTAGTTTGTAGGTTTTGGCGATTTTAAAATCGCCAAAAACGTTTTTAAGTTGGGGATCTTATTACTGGTCTTGGAAACCCATATGTAGTATCTCGCTAGAAGAAAACAAAAGTTTAACTGCAGCGAGAATTTCGTAGAATCCAACCTCAGGCCCAAAAAAACTGTGATGTCTCTCGGGTAGTTTTGAGGTGTTAAGTTAACGTCCAGAAGTTTTTCCATCAAGTTTGTCCAAAATAGTTTGACTTTTGTACATTGCCAGAAAAGATGTGTATAATTCTCGTGGGCGTTACTGCAGAAAGAACAGTTTGTGTCCTGTTTGATACCAATTTGTTGTGTTGGTGGGCAGAATTCTAAGAAGAAGTCTGTATTGAAAACTGACAAGAGTCGTACTTTTTGTGCACATGGATGCCAAGGTATATGCGGTTTTCCAAACAGCAGCACTCCCTTCATTAGAAGTAATACTGCTGTTCCATTTTGATTGAATTTTCAATGGTATAGAGCTTTTGAGGGCGACCAGTTTCTTGTAAACAACCCTATTTCCTTTCAAGCTTTTAGTAAATGAGTTGAAGAAAGACTCAGATGGAAAAGAACCTCTGGGTATTTTTGGGAAGTTCTCGTTATAGTGTTGTCAAAGGGCTGATATAAGTCCAAAATATTTCAAGGGTTTTATTTGTGCTTTGTATCTTTCATTACACTCTTGAAGAGAAAAGAAGTTTCTCGAGTCCATCATTAAATCTTTTACTGTTAACATTCCGTGACTACAAGATGCAACCAGCCAATTCACTGACGTCCACTGTAGTGAATTAACTGCTCTGTCTCTGAATTTCGTGTTAGATTGCAAGTTACAGCAAAGATTTGACTGGTACTTTTACCAGAGAACCAGTTGTAATCAACTTGACGACTTCATCGCTCGAAAAAAAAGTGAAGAGGTGTGTATTAGAACACAGACTCTCATTGGTGAAAATTCTGGCATCACACTAGGGTTAGTCTCCTTTGCAGCAGTTTCTTGGGATGTCATGCAACGCCTCCCCCCCCCCCCCCCCAAAAAAAAAAGGGCTGCAAAGGAGACTAACTAGGGCTATGAATGTTCTTACTTCCCAGTAGAATGCGAACTACCAGAGCAATACATAATTGATACTTTCACAACTCGGTGTGAAAATACTCTGACAGGCTGCTATTTTATGTTTCTTTCTTCATGAAATTTCAGGGTTTTCAATAGTTCAGTGCTGTTTAATAATAGCTCTCATTTGGCCACCAGGGGCGACAAGGAGTACTCCAATGAAACAGAAAGTGAAGGGGAGACTCCAGGTAACAAGAGAAAAAAACAACGAAAATACGATCCAGATATGTGGGAAAGCATCCCTCTGTCTGATGTCAATGAGTTACCCAAAGGTATCGATGGTTTAGTTGTTTACAACATAACCAGTATCAACGATGGGAAAAAGAAAAGGGCAGCACTCGCTACAGACGGAAGGAAATGGAAAAAAAGTACTGTAACTGAATGAAAAAAATATGGTCCTTTGCGATATTCAGACTGTCTCGGATCGTATAAATGTACAAACAATAAATGCCCATTTACAACTCAGAGTATGGAGTTATAAACAGAACTCAGTTTAAACGTAATCAACAAGGCAATGAAATTTGTCGAGTCTGAAAATGTGGGTGAATATGTACCTTGCACTGCAAAGCGATATGTAAGGGAAAGCAAAAAAAAACCGTAAAGGTATTCCACCTGGATACCCACACGTGCCCATTGTTATCAAACCCTGAAAAACCAAAAGAAAAAGTGAGGGAAATGTTGAAAAAAAAATCCCACGTTAACACCAAGTGAAATACAGTCGTCGCTATTGATGTTGTCAATGTTGTCGTTAAGAAAGGGCGAAGACTGGGAAACAGTGGAAAGGACAGCGGAGAAAGTAGTGGACAGAAAATAGATTTCAAATCAAAAACAAAATGTCAGGAAAGAAATTCACCCCAGCTGTGATAACGTTTAAATTATATTGCGACACAAAAGATAAACTCCTAGTGTACAAGGTGAATGACAGTCGTGGCAATCCGGACATGCCGTCTTTTGTTTTTAAGATGAGCCATGAAAGAATGAATGTTGCAGTCAAGATGGATAAGGATGGAGATCATTTCCTGCGGGAGGAGTATTGTTACTTTGATGGAAAGGTAAAGAAATGCAGAAACTACGTCGCCTTAACAGCGAGCACGTATCACCCAATTCTCAAGAAACAGATTCCCTTAGCTATAATAGAGACCGAAAGAGAAAATTCGGACTGGGATGAGTAATGGCGGAGTCAAGACCTTCGATGCAACTGTCCGCAAACTTTATACTTCGCATGGTGGTTGATGACCGAATTTGTAATAATCTACTCAACAAAAGAAGATCTAGATTATCAGCTTCCTCGGACAACTCCATTATTTCGCCCGAGGCCGAGGAACTTGAACAAGAAGAAGAAGTAATAAAAGATTCAGACAACATGGCGGAGGAGCTAGCTGCGAAAGTACAAAAGATTTTAGAAAAGTTAGAAAAGCTCGACACGATAGAACTGTCTTTGAAGAAAATTGAATCCAAACTGGCAAAGTTAGAAACGCAAACAACAGAGTTAGAAGCTTTCAAAGAAGAAGCCAAGAAAGACATAAACGAGTTGAAAGATGGTGCCAACTTTGCTGGAAAACAATATTATTACAGGAGAGGTCTCAAGAATTAGAAAAGGCGCAAGCAGAAATCGCCAAGCTCAAGAGGAAGGTGCAAAAGCATGAAGAAGCAGTTAAGGAGACAGAGTCCAAAATCTTATATCTCGAGGCCTATTCTCAATGGGAAAACATTAAGTTCATGCACATTGATGAAGGACCTCAAGATTGACCCAAAGACACCGAGGAGACTTTAAGAGGCTTTTTAGAACGCGAGCTGGGACATGTGAATGCTCGGACCGTGGAAATTCAACATGTGCACCGCACAGGAAAAACCAAAGATGGGAAATCTCGTGCAATTCTTGCACGTTTCCTGAGGTACAACGATGTGCAAAAAATACTCTCACTGGGACACTGCCTGAAAGGATCAGAGTTTCAAATGTTCCGAGACCTACCGATTGAAATTGTGAAACGCCGCAGAGCACAGATGGAAACATTTAAGGCCGGGTTCAAACGTCGAACTTTTCATGTGCCGAACCTAATAATTAGGTTCGGCACATTTACAGTTCGACGTTTGAATCAATTAGGATCCACACTTTTGTATTAGGGTCGACTCTGCCGTTCTATTCAGCTGAGCTTCTCGAATAGAATGGCAAAAGATCGACTTTGATTCATACGTCGATCTTCACATGCGCCAAACTTAACGCATACATTATGCATATATTAAATTAGTAATTTTTTTCCCACAATCCCACTAGTTTCTAGGTAGTTGCCATGCGCAGAAGATTACATTCGAAAAAAATTGCAGGGAAAGAAGAACAATCTTGTTCCTCGTGCCTAAAGAATACAAAATATACTTGTTTGAGGTGCAAGGAATACTTCTGTATGCCCTGTTCTGTCTTCAAGAAGGATGAAACTGTCAGGGGCTGGAAAATGGGCAGTTCAGTCGCATATTGCGAGCCATGTTTCAGAGAAGTTATGGAAGAGAGGGAAGAGGCCATTGCAGGTAATGATTCGAATGAATCTCGCAAAGATCGAGTTCCTGAGAAGCAAGAAGAATGACCATCTACAAAAAGAAAATCCATGAAAGAAGATAAAACGAAATGGTCAGTGTAAAAACGGTATATCCGTTTTATGGGGAGCAGGGTTGGCGCAGTGGTGAGAGCACTCGCCTTCCACCAATGTGTCCCGGGTTCGATTCCCGGACTCCGTGTCATATGCGGGCTGAGTTTGTTGGTTGTCTACTCTGCTCCGAGAGGTTTTTCTCCTGGTACTCCAGTTTTCCCCTCTCCTCAAAAACCAACATTTGATTTAATTTGATTTGATTTGAGATTTGTAATTAGTAGGCGAAGAGCCTGTGGAAGTACTACTAATAAATCGTTTATTATTATTATTATTATTATTATTTCCACATGTATACATAGTTACGAATGTAGAACGAAGATACTATCAATGCTATAACATTCATGTTTTTATTGTCATGTTTGCGAATTCAATAGGTTATTATTCCTGTAATCTTTAATAATCTGTAATCTTTTCCTGTTTCCCAACAATAACGAATGTTAACATAAATAATGTAATGGAAAAAGCATTTATTTAGCGCATAAGATATAATTGGTAGCACTTATCATCCTGCTTATTTTGTGGTGGATGGCAGAAATATAAGTAGCAATTATTGAATGAGGTTGAGTATGATGTGAAGAATAATACAGATCGAGGAGGGTGTTATCCGCCAAGGCCGAAGGCCGAGACAGATAACACCCTGTGAGATCTGCATAATTCTTTGTGTTATACGAAAGCCAAATTCAATAATTGTTTTAATATTCATTCAAAATTTTTCGATGTTAAAAATATGCTTACTTCAATCGATGGAAGTTTGTCTTTGTTTGCCTCTTTCACGGGAAATTTAGGATATAAATGGATGTTTAATCAGATTTTCTTCAAATAGCAGTTGTCGTCTGTCGAGTGTTATTGTTTCTGTTCTTGCTATCTTTTTAGGCATTAGTTCGGCTGTTTCACTTCAAATAACATGTGCAAATCTTCCGCCATTTTCTCCAGCTCTGCCAAAACAGCTGAGTTACCGCACCTTCGCAGTTCAATAATGCTATTCAATAATCTGTCAACTTATTGAACGATTTATGTAAATCTTCCAAATATGGTCAACGCCGGCTGGTTGCAAAGAATTACAGTAAACTCCCTCTAAGACGGACACCGTTGGGAACAGCTCCATCTGTCCATCTTAGAGAGGTGTCCAGCTCATAGAGAGTATAGTTGCAGTAAAATGACTGAAAAACGGCAAGGAAATGGACCAACACCAGGTTTCCTTCTTAGAGAGGTGTTCGTCTTATAGAGGTGTCCATTAAGAGAGAGTTGACTGTAATGAAGTAATTAATATAATCCAATCAGAAACGGAGAAACATTTTGAATGAATAATAATGTATGTTGTTTTGCCATTGGTAGGAAAAGAATGGCTGAATCAGACGATGATGATGATGGGGTGGAAGAGGATGAGAGTGATGAAAGTGATGGAAAGCCAAGTGGTGTTCACGGGCACTTGATGATCTCATAGATATCATTGAGAGTAACAGCTCATATAAAAAAAATTATTTTTACAAACACAAAGAATCAACGAAATGGAGAGCTGTATGAAGAGATTTTAAAAGAGGTTAAAGCCAGGGCCTCTGCAAGAGGTGAAGACTTCCATTTCTCTGTTAATCAGCTGCGAAGCAAGTTCAAAAAATGTGTCTGCTTGTGTAAGAAAGCAGCTCTTACACAAAAAACAGCAACTGGAATCAAGAGATTCCAGGAGGATCAAGGATTTGGCAAGTGGTTCACTGCTTTGTTTGAAGTAGTGAAGACGCGAGAATCTTGTCAGCCTGATTTAGCACTGGAGCCCTCAGCTTCACCTTCACCTAGTGATCTTTCTGTACAAAGTTTGGATGATAGTGGCACGGAAAAAGAACTATTTGTTCCTGTGGAATCAAAAAGAAGGCAGTCATCTAGAGAGAGACTGGATATGACAACAACAGAGGCATTGACCCTTGTAAAGGAGGCTATTCAAAATGACCCCACCAAAGAACTGATATCGTTCATGAAAGAAGAAATGGAAAAATCTAGGCAGCATGAGCTCAAATTATTTCAGCTTCTCCTCGGCCAAAGAAATGAAGCCAGCTTTCACAGCACACCCT